>JAXQQM020088741.1:0-326965 GCA_034641835.2 Pinus albicaulis | reverse complement strand
ATGTGAATTTTCCAAGTAGCCAGGAGTAGAGCTCCGAAAACCATGGATATCGCAAGGTTGGGGTATGGTTAAGGATCAGGCTATCAGATGTGCGACAAGGCTTGTTCGCTGTTAGATCTGGTCAGTGATAATCTAACTGATGGGATGATGTGATGGAGCATCGGGATTTGATGGCATGGGGCCAGAATGCAATAGGATACATATCTGATATGGTTGGGGTTTATACGATATAACTAATGGGGTTAAGGTAAGTGGGACTAGTGTATAATAAGCGGGGTAATATATAGTAAGTGGGGTTTAATACATATTGGGCCCAAGATATATAATATGATGGGAAACAAAACTTATGTATTAAGTTTAAATAAAGGGTTGGGGATAATATATATAAAGGAATTAATTAAAATATGGAGTAAAGGTTTAATGCGGGAGTTAATAAATAAATTAAATTGTTAAAGATGAAATATAAAATGAATGGGGGGGTGGGGGGGGTAAATACAATAAGTTTAATGTAAAACTTATATCGGGAATCAATATTTACATAGTGGGTCCCAACATAAAGATTTAATCATTTATACTAAGGATAAATTATTTTTATGGGTTTTGGGTGTTTTTTGAATAAAGGGAAATTAATAAAAGGTATTTTTTACTTTTCCAAAGACAAAATGTGTTTTATCTTAAGAAAAGGGAATTTTTGCAAGGGGGAAAAGAATCAAATAAGGGGAAAGAGTAAAAATGAAGGAGATGGGGTATTTTTACAAGGGGAATGATTTTTAAGGGAAATTAGGAAATGAAATAACCAATTTTCTGCTATCCATGCCTTGTGAAAAATGCTTATGCCTAGCCATCAACTACCCTAAAAAATTTTCTTCGTTTACATGGGTGCATTTGAGCTTGTAGACGCTTATTCATTTTTATTTTAAACAACAAACTAACTAATTATATCCTTATTTCTTCCAAGGGCTCAGATTAAACTATTGAGCTGCTTATTATTCTCTGCCCAACTACTGATCTTCCAAGATTAAATAGTTTGGCTAGATTTTTATTCTATATTTATCAACATAAAATTTAAGGCATGAAAAGTCAAGATTAAGCAATTTGACCTTTATGTATTGTGTCATTTTTGACAAGCTACACACAATATTATTTTGCAAAGTGAAGTAAAAAGTAGTGGCATTTGAATTTGCATCACTTTCATGTTTTATTTTTTATCTCTTTTTTCTTTGGGGTTCATTTTTTATTCTTTTTTTATCTTTTTCCTTCAAGTCCTTTGATTTTTCTTTTAGGACTTTTACCCTCTTTACATTTTTTTTTATTTTTTAATATGGGAAAACAATTTTGCAGAAAGAAAAGTATGTACATATTACAAGACTAATCAAAGTCAATTCAAAATTATGAATCCTATTATTATAGGACCCTAATAGTATCCATGCAACTACATCTTTTGATAGTCATGCTTAGTGTGGATTTGGATGTGTTGAAATTCCCCTTAGATATTTTGTTGGTGTAATATATATCAGTCAAATTTTGTGCTTACTTTACAAAGTTTATAATTTATTAAGAGTTTTATAATTTATAGTTTATAAAGTTTCAAGGTCCAATTTTCAAAGTCTAATTCTTTAAAGGGTGCTAGCTCAATGTAAGAGCACCTGCTTTACAAGAAGGAGGTTGGTGGTTCGATCCCATCGTGCCTTGATATCTATATAGAATGGTGATGATCAATTTTTGGTGATAGAGGCTCTTTTGACCATCACCAACGAGCTTATGGTGAAATTTTTCGACCCTCACTAAAATATGAAAGGGTGATGGTCAATGAACGCCACCATATATATGCATACATAGTGACGGTCATGAAACATCCATCACAATAAATCATTTTTTTCATATGAAATGGTGACGGTAAGTACCTTTCATTATAATAATTATTCGAGATGGACCTTGAATGTCACAACAATGCCTATACTTTTGGTGATGCCACCTTTGGTGACGTTCAATTTTTTGGTGATGGAGGGCAAATTTTGTCACCATTTCCCATATGAAATGGTGAAAATCACTATCCGTGATTATAAATCATTATTGGTGACGGATCTTGAATGTCACCACAACACTGAAAATTTCAGCGACGCCACCTTTGGTGACGTTTAGTTTTTGGTGACAGATGATCTTTTTACCATCAATAATGAGCTTATGGTGACCAATTTTGACCCTCAACAATGACCTTTTTTGTTGTAGTGTGAAAACCCACTTCACTGCAAGCCAATGCACCTTCCCTAGTTTTGACATAAACCTGCTCAATAATCCCATTGCATGTGCAATATATGTTCTATTAGAGACCATTTCATACATCAAGCTACCCACTGCACTTGCATATGGAACACAAGACATGTCCTCTTCTTCTTCTTGTGTCTTCGGACACTGTTCAATAGATAAATTCACCTACAGGGATAGGAACCTTCACCAGTTTACTATCCTGCATGTTGAACCTCTGCAATTTTGTCTCAACATACTTCCTCTAGTTTAACGAGAACTTCCTCTTTTCCCAATCTCGTTTAATTTCCATTCCCAAAATATAGTTTATAGCAATAAGATGATTCATGTCGAATGTGGAGAACAATTGGGTCTTCAAATCCTGTATACTTTTTTTGTCATTTCCAACCAGCCACATATCATCCACATGAAAAACCAAGTAAATAACACAGTAAAAAATTAATTTAAATACACACACTGATCCTCTATGCTTCTAGTGAAGCTAATTCCCCGTATATATGTATCAAATTTTTGATACAAAATCCTTGGTGATTGTTTTTACCCATAAAGATATTTTTTTTAACCTACATACCAGTTCTTTCTTACCCTTCACTGCAAAGCCTTCACGTTGCTTCATGTAGATCTCCTCTTCCATATCCCCATGAAGAAATATTATCTTCACATCCATCTGTTCTACCTCAAAATGAAATGTAGTATCAACAAATAAAATTAATATAATAGAAGTAACATTGGCAACATGAGAAAAAAATATCACCAAAATGAATTCTCGACACCTCGGAATAACCTTTTGCTACCAACCAATATTGGTATTTCTCCACCTTGCCTTCTACATTCACCTTCTTCTTAAACACCCATTTTCTTCCAATGGGCTTCCCTCGATTCAGAAACTCCACCAGATTCCATGCCTCATTTTTGTGCAAGGATGCCATTTCATCAACTATGGCCTCCTTCTAGAGTTTTCCATCATCTAAATCCACTACTTCACTGACAGTTCTGGGATCATCATCAGTGATAGATAAAGAAAAATTTAAACAGAAATTAGATGGAATATACCTTTATAGTTGCCTTCTTTCTCAAACCGATCTTCTCATAGATGGAGTTTGTGGCTCTTTCTCTTCTAAATCTTATTCTATTGTAGATTTTGGTTATTCCTCCTTTAGCTCAAGCTCTATATTATCAGGTTCCTTTGGTAGAACTTCATGTTTAAAATATTTCACTTCTCTAAACACCACATGTCGGTTGTACAAAAGCTTCCTTGTTTCTGTTCCAAAGCTTATAACCTTTTAAACCATCCTTATACCCAATAAATATGTACCTTTCAAATTTATTATCCAACTTGGTCCTTTTCTCCTTTGGAACATGTACATATGCATCACATCCAAATACCGTCAGAGGTGAAATAGAGGGTTTCTTGCTAGTCCATACCTCATGTGGAGTCTTATCTTCCAATGGTAATGAAGGTGACCTATTAACAAAGTATCATACAGTCTCCACTACCTCTGCCTGGAATTCCTGTCCTAACCCAGTACCACTGAACATGCTTCTTTCCTTTTCCATCAATGTCATATTAATTCTTCTGCAACTCCATTTTGCTGAGGGGCATATGTAGTAGTCTTATATCGTGTTATACCACACTTCATACATAACTCTTAAAATTCCCTCTTGCATAATTCTCCTCCATTATCTGTCCTTGACACCTTTATCTTCTCCTTTATCTAGTTTTCCACCAGAGCCTTAAATTCTTTAAATCTGTCAAAGACTTTAGATCTCTTCCTCAGGAAATATATCCATGTATTCCTACAGAATTAATCTATAAAATACACATACTTACCTAGTTATGGAACTGACATGGGTCCAAACACATCACTGTGCGCAAGCTCTAATATCGTGTTCGTGATGTTAGCACTAGAAGGGAGACTCACTTGATTCTTCTTCCCTTGGAGAAAATTTTCACATAAATCAAAATCTTGAGAGAAATTAGACATACCTTCTACCATACGATTACCATGAAGTATTTGAAGGCCCTGCTCTCAAATATGTCGAATAATTTGATAACATAGCATGGTATTTTCTTGTAAGAATGCTAGGATTTCCGCTCCACTTTCAGGAACCACAGAACTAATGCACCCATCAAGAATAGGGCTACCCAAAATCTTATATAGAATTCCAATCTAAACTCCCCACATCAATACCAGTACTCCTCAAACCATTTTGCGGGTATCTTTTTCGGACATTGTTTTTACACCTGCATCATCCATCTTATTTAAAGAAATTATATTTTTGGAAAATGTAGGAATATGCATAACACTAGGAAGTGCTCTAATCCTTCCACCTTGCAGCTTCAGCTTGAATTTTCTATGTCTGACGATTCTAGCCTTCCTATAATCCCCTGAGAAGACATTACCACCATCATACTTCTCATACTCACAGAACCACTCCCTATGGGGAATGAAGTGAAAGAATGGACCTGAGTCAATCAACCATGCCTCATGATCTACATGTGTATTTGAAGAAGAAGCCAAATACACATCCCCACCTTCATCTGAGGTAGTTTTCGCCTTTGCAGAAGGAGAATCATCAGATGCCTTTCCTTTTTCAAGAGCTTCATATCTACAACACTTTTTGAAGTGCCCTTCCTTTCCACATTTCGAGCGCACCTTTACAATATTTCCTGGAGATTTATATCTCCCTCTATATTTAAGTCTCTCACTCGAGAAATTATTTTTGTTTCTGTTCTGGGACCATCCTTGTACACACAAGTAATCTCCATGTTGACCCTCCATATCTTTTTGTCTCATTTCCCCTGATAGAAAGGCTAATACTATTTCATAAAAAATCAAGGTAGTTGTGTTGCTACCTATTGTAACAACCAAAATATCCCATGAATCTAGTAGAGAACACAAAAAATTGATGCACTTATCTTCCTCTAAGATTTTAGTATCAAATGATGATAGGTGAATTACAACAATATTGGAGGTGTTCAGATCTCCTGTCACCGAGTCTCCACCCTTCATCCTTAGGTTATACAGTTTTTTCGGCAGGAAAAATTTATTCACTAGATACTTTGATTGGTACAAAGTCCCTAACTGGACCCACAAAGCCTTCTCCATAGCTTCCCCATATACATTCAATAATGTTGATATGGGATAGACAATTGTATTGCGCTCTGTGCCTTTTGATCCAACTTGACCTAGTCTTCATCTAACATTGTCGTTGGTTTAGTACTCGACTCTATCATGATCCACTGATCTTTATCCATCAACAGATCCTCCATCTTGAGCTTCCACAACTCAAAAATATGACCATTGAATTTCTTGATCTCTATCTTTCCACTGGTCTCCATCTTCTTTCACCACAGGAATCGATCCCGTATATCTCCCACTAAGCATGGTCTACCACATGCCCCAGAAAAAAAAAACCCTCAGCAGTAAAGGTGTCTCCTTGAAGCTGAAACAACTCTAATAAAAAATGTAGTTTTTAACCCAGTAAAAAAATTATCTGCAAACGAATTCTTAAAAAATATAATAAAAAATAGTGAGACAATAACACATAAAACAAATATACACAGAGATTTTTCCCTGGATCCCAAACCATAACTACCAACTTGATTTTTCATTATATTCTTTTCAATTTTACAAGACATATATATACATGCTGAAGAATTCATAAGCCCTAATCCATTAACCCTGGATTAGAACATAATCATATTTCCCTTGGACGGATCTACAAAATACCACAAGCAAAAAACCAGCATGCCCAAAACCATGTGCAAACCAATGCACAATACCATAGGTGTGTATGACCACCTAATATAGGGTCCATTGTTTTTTTCCTATGGTGCCACCCCAGACCCCGATGGGGGGGGTTTCGCTCCCCTTGTGACCCCCCAGCTAGGCCTGATGCAAGCATAGGGTGGCTATCACCCCACACTTGGGTGGAAATAATATAATACACACCCAACACCATACTTGGTATACTAGGATCGACAACTATTTCACCAGGTTGGGCTTCCCCAAAAGTGAAGCAAATGAAAACCTTTACCATATTGCAGTTGAAGGTAAATTATTAATTATAGTATTATATGTCGATGATTTAATTCCAATAGGTTATGAAAATCTGATAAAATCTTCCAAAGAGGATTTGGCAAGAGAATTCAAGATGAAAGACATGGGTCTCTTGCATTATTTCCTTGGTTTGGAAATTTGGAAAGGAGATGGGGAAATCTATTGGAAGGAAGCTGAACATGTATTGAGATAGCTCAGAAGCACTACTTATTTTTTTCTTTCATACAAATGGATAGAGGGAGTGAAGCTTCAAGGAATCACAGATGCAGATTTGGCAGGGACACCATCAGATAGGAAGAGCACAACATGGGGCATCTTAAGTATTGTTTCAACAATGTTTTCCTCATACAAGAGAAATCATATATCAGTTGCACGTAGTTTAATAGAAGCAGAGTACATGGTTGTTAGTCAAGAATATTATGAGGTTATCTAGATGAAGATACTTATTGGATTATTTGGTCGACAGATTTATCCTACAATGATTTACTGTGACAATCAAATTTGTATCAAACTCTTTGAGAATCCTATTTTTTATGGTCATTCCAAGTATATTGACATCTGATATCACCATCTCAAATATTGTGTGTAGATAAAGATCATGATTTTAGAGTACATTCCTACAGAGGAACAAGATGAAAATTTCTTGAATAAGGCATTGTCAAAAGGAAAATTTGAGTTCCATTGAGGTAGGATCGGGGTATCTAATAATACCTTTCTTGTTAAGAGGGAATTTTGAAAATGGCACCAAGAAAGATTCTAATTTAATTTTCCCTTGAATTACTAAGAAGAAAATTGTAATTCCACATCGCATGAAAACTTGTATGAGTTAACTAAGTTATTTTGACTTAGTTGTTTAGCTAAATCGATTTGAGGGTTTAACCTAAGATATGTAGAGTGTATCCTACTTTATAGGATCCCTGGTTGAGTTTAGTTTTTGTTTTAATTAGTTAATTAAGTTTATCCAAGTTAAATTTATTTTAACTAGTTCCGACTGTTAGAGGAACTAATGAGAGGTCAAAGTGTGGAATTTGAACTTGAACCACACTCTAAGATCACTATGTTAACTTATGATTCACTGATAAATAACTCATGCATGTTAGATCTAAGAGTTACCTAGTTGATATTGGAGTTCAAGGGTAGTGTACTATCAGTTGTATAATCATCCAAATTGTACAAGTGGTGCATGTGGTCAGAAGAAGGCCCTTGATGGATTTCATACTTGTAGATGGGCATTTCCCTAATTTATAAGGGCTAATTACACAAGGAAATAGGGACTTGGACAAGCCAAAATTTGGTTAAGTATTGGGCTAGTCTTCTCTAGCAAGCAGTTAAACAAAAAGAGATAGTGTAGACATTTCTCAGGCTTGAGAAAGCATTGTAATATTATCATAATTTCTAACAAATGAAATATACATATATCAAGGGTTTTAGCTGTGTCCTTCCACAAGAAATCATTGGGTAATGTGTTGACTGATTTTTTTTCTCTTCTATGCTTCATGTTTTCGTGATCCTTAATTGTTTCAGTAGTTGGTAGAGTAGATTCAAGTCTATTTTTTTAGTAAATTACAATTATCAGTTTGAATGTACAAGCAATTTCAACAAGATATATATAGAGAGAGAGAAGGGGAAGAGATAGAGAGGGAGAGGAAGAGGGAGATATATATAGATAGATAGATATTTATGGATACTAAGAGGGTATGTATGAGGGATTATATAAAGAGATAAATGGTGTATATATATATATATATATATGGAAGGGGTGAGGGGGAAGAAGAGAAAGACAAAGGGAGGGAGGGAGGAAGAGAGATATACATGGAGAGAGAGAGAGAGAGAGAGAGAGAGTGACATGTGTTTAGCAGGTTGAGATAGAGAGACAAGAGAAAGCATATATCAGTTGCACGTAGTTCAATAGAAGCAGAGTACATGGTTTTTAGTCAAGAATATTATGAGGTTATCTGGACGAAGATCCTTATTGGATTATTTGGTCGACAGATTTATCCTACAACGATTTACTGTGACAATCAAATTTGTATCAAAATCTTTGAGAATCCTATTTTTTATGGTCATTCCAAGTATATCGACATCTGATATCACCATCTCAAATATTGTGTGTAGATAAAGATCATGATTTTAGATTACATTCCTACAGAGGAACAAGATGAGAATTTCTTGAATAAGGCATTGTCAAAAGGAAAATTTGAGTTCCATTGAGGTAGGATCGGGGTATCTAATAATCCCTTTCTTGTTAAGAGGGAGTTTTTAAAATGGCACCAAGAAAGATTCTAATTTAATTTTCCCTTGAATTACTAAGAAGAAAATTGTAATTGCACATCGCATGAAAATTTGTATGAGTTAACTAAGTTATTTTGACTTAGTTGGTTCAGCTAAATCGATTTGAGGGTTTGACCTTAGATATGTAGAGTGTATCCTACTTTATAGGATCCCTAGTTGAGTTTATTTTTTGTTTTAATTAATTAAATAATTTTATCCGAGTTAAATTCGGTTTAACTAGTTCCTACTGTTGGAGGAACTAATGAGAGGTCAAAGTGTGGAATTTGAAATTGAACGACACTCAATAACCAATATGTTAAATTATGATTCACTGATAAATAACTCATGCATGTTAGATCTGAGAGTTACCTAGTTGTTATTGGAGTTCAAGGGTAGTGTACTATCAGTTGTATAATCATCCAAATTGTACAAGTGGTGCATGTAATCAGAAGAAGGCCCTTGATGGATTTCATACTTGTAGATGGGTATTTCCCTAATTTATAAGGGCTAATTACACAAGGAAATAGGGACTTGGACAAGCCAAAATTTGGTTAAGTATTGGACTAGTCTTCTCTAGGAAGCAGTGAGACAAAAAGAGATAGTGCAGACGTTTCTCAGGCTTGAGAAAAGCATTGTAATGTTATCGTAATTTCTAACAAATGAAATATACATATATCAGGGGTTTTAGTTGTGTCCTTCCACAATAAATCATTGGGTAATGTGTTGACTAATTTTTTTTCTCTTCTATGCTTCATGTTTTCGTGATCCTTAATTGTTTCAGCATTTAGTAGAGTAGATTCAAGTCTATTGTTTTAGTAAATTACAATTATTAGTTTGAATGTACAAGCAATTTCAACAAGATATATATATAGAGAGAGAAGGGGAAGAGATAGAGAGGGAGAGGAAGAGGAAGAGATATATAGATAGATAGATATTTATGGATACTAAGAGGGTATGTATGAGGGATTATATAAAGAGATAAATGGTGTGTATATATATATATATATGGAAGGGGTGAGGGGGAAGAAGAGAGAGACAAAGGGAGGGAGGGAGGAAGAGAGATACACATGGAGAGAGAGAGAGAGAGAGAGAGAGAGAGAGAGAGAGAGAGAGGATGACATGTGTTTAGCAGGTTGAGATAGAGAGATAAATAAGGAGAGGTAGAGGGAGGTATAGATATAGATGAAATGGGGAGAGAGGGAAGAAGAGAAAGATAGATAATGGGAGGGAGAGCCAAAGAGAGAGAGATGAGGGAGAGAGGGAGGGGGGGAGAGAGAAGGAGAGAGGGAGGGATATAGATATAGAATGGAAGGCGGAGAGAGAGGTTGGAAGAAAGAGACACGAGGACAAATGAAAAGATATAAGTTAGATCTAGAATGTCATGAATATTGTGGTTTTTCAATAAAATAGATGTATTGATTTTAGTGTAGTTGTGGATTTATAATCCTATTTGATCGCTTGTACTAGAGGGCTTGGTTGTAGTGTACATGTCACTTTATAATCCTATTTAATACCTTACACAAGATGCATTTATTCTAGTGTAGATGTTTACTTCTACTCCTATATGATTGCTTGTACTGGATGCATTGGTTCCAATGTAGATATTGATTTCTAATCCGATTTGATCACTTGCACTGCATGCATTGATTTCAGTGTAGATGTAAATTTCTAATCCTATTTAATACCTTACACTAGATGCATTAATTTTGGTGTAGATGTTGATTTCTACTCCTATTTGATTGCTTGCACTAGATGCATTGGTTTCAGAGTAGATATTGATTTCTAATCCTATTTTACTTCTTGCACTAGATGCATTAATTTCATTTCAGATGTCGATTTCTGATTTAACACAATAGATGTATGATGTACATTAATTTCAAAATAATTAGATTAATATTGTGCATTGATTTCAGTGTAAGCACATCTATGCCCCGTACATCTATATCTCTAACTCCCATTGTCTCTCCTCCTTTATCTCTCTATATAACTCCCCTAACATACACACTCTCTCTCCATAACTATCTATATCTTGTTGGAGTTAAATGCTTACCTTCTATATTTGAGAAGTTAGTTTGATGGTTGAGAAATTCTCTCAACCTCTCTCTCTCTAAATTAGGAATAAGTTGGATCTCAAAAACTCTATTTAATAGAGTAATCTAAATGTAATCTGTGTGTGTGAGTGTGTTTACACATACACCATTTGTGTATAATATACGAGTGTGTTTATTAATTGAGTGATTTTAGTTATTTCTATCATATCTCTCTCTCCCTCCCCTTTCCCCTCTCTCTCTCTCTCCCTTCCCCTTTTCTCTCTCTCTAACAATTCTCTCTCCTTATCTATATCTCCTCCTCCCTCCTTGTCTTTGCCTCTTTCTTCTTTTCTCTCTCCCCTCTTCCATCTATATCTCTATCCCGTCTTGTCTCTCTGCTCACCCCAAAATATACACACTCTCTCTTACTGTATGCACATAAAATTTTTTCGTGATGTGCATTACATTCTATGTTACAATTATTTAACCATAAATAAAATACTTGATTTTTCATCCTAAATAAAATTTTCACTCACTCAAAATGTTTTCTTCGTAAAACTATATACTATTTGTATTTGGACACATTCTTAATATTCCCATTTTCGATCATTCAACATTGTTAATCACTTTCCATTAAAATGCGACAATATAAAATAATTATCATTGATAATTATTTATGTTTTGAGAGTCCATAAGTCACAATGATTGACATTAGAGAAAATTACTATTAATATTGGAGAGAAACAAAGACAAGGTATGATGTTTAGCTCGAGTTAAATATTTGAATGGTCTACCATTTCAACTATATTTTTCATACGATTGATATGAGAAAATGGAATGATATGATTGATATGAGAAAATAAGAATAATAAAAGAAAATAGTTTCAAATTGATCCCGAAATTTTTGTATGACTGGCACATGACTGAAACCAACCTATATCCATCTTAACCCCAGATGTATCAAGCATCGAGAGGGATCAAATTTTTCCATGTGCAAACCTTTCCTCCTGTTCCGCACTAAAAAATAGGTTTTCACCTGGAGAGATTTGATCCTCTTGGGGTTGGATTAACATGGATCTAGGTTGGTTACGGGAAATTTATGATTAAATGGCTTAAATTTATGATTCTTAAAATTCCCTACAAGATATTAGAAAACGGACTAAAACAAATTCCTAAAAAAAAAAAAATCATCTATATTAGTTGTAATACACTTTGTAATTATAAATATCAATCAAGATTTAATTATAAATATCAATCGACATTTTGATTATACTTTGTTAAAATTATTTAAAATTATAGACATAATAATTGTATTATTTAAAAATTTTATAAAATCTATTTTTAAATATCATATTCATATATATATATAGATATAGATATATTAAAAAATAATGATTATTAGAAATTTTAATATAATTTAAAATTTTATTATTTTTAATATATTGAATTTTAATCATCTTTTATTAAATACAAATAAAACTAATTTTCTTTTAATGTTATATGCTAAAGTTTTCCTTTAACCCACTCAAAAAATTAATTGGGAATGAAATAACTTTAAGCATTTAAAATTAGGAAGGAGATCCAACTCTAGTACTAAATTTTCAATTATATAGTGATTGGTTTACACAGAAAATAGTTACAATCTTTTATATGTGTATTAGCCCACAAAGTAAATTAATTTTGAAATAAACTTGTTATGATATAGTATGTAAACCATGAAATTCAAAGTTCAAATATATATATATATATATATAGATATATATATATTCCAAAAAAATCATCCCACTCTAACTTTGGGTGTTGCTTTACATAGTAAAGAAATTGCAAATCTTGGATGACTCAAGCATAGTGCTTTATGGTGGTTGGTTGCATCAGCTAAAAAAATACGCATCTTTGTGGCTCTTTGTCAAATGGGAATTGCAAAAGTTAAAATGCTACACATCCAAACACATTTATGGGAAACTAAACAATCTAACATATGGCCTGTCAAATGATGGTATCCAAACTCGAATGCACAAATTTGAGATTCATGACTTAACCTATAGGAAACTAAACAAACTAGCAGATGGCCTTTCAAATGATGGTATCCAAACTTGAATGAGCAAACTTCTGATTCATGACTTAACCCAGAGGCTCTCATGATTAACATTCAGCCTTTCACTCGCGATGAAAAAAAATGGGCATCATGATTAGGTTGTAGTCTTTTACATGAGTTGAAAGAAAATGAGATACTTGGGAGAGGTCAAATCTCGATAATGTTTAGTAAAAAAAGAAATTCCAGACTTCAAAACAGACTGACGAGTCTTTATCATGATTAGAGGAAAGGAAATGGCCATTTAGATTAACTTTTAGTCTTTTACATAAAGATGGAAATAAATGTACGCTTAACACAAGTAAGAAGATAAATCTAGATAATCATTTTAGTAATCTGTATTTGGTTTTTTTAGTATTTTTTTTTTACATATATGATGCTACTGAAAACATACCTACAAGTCTTCATGATGCATATTTGTTTGGGAAAGATAATGATTTTTATTATGTGAAAAAGAATTATTTTTTTTCTAAATATTACATATTTTAGGACTAACATTTTAAATTTTAAATTATTAAAATATTTATTTTATAATAATAAAATAAATAAAAATAAATTATTATGATGCATATTTGTTTGTGAAAGATAAGGATTTTTATTCTGTGATAAAAAAATAATTTAGTCTAAATATTGAATATTTTAGGACTTACTTTTTAAATTTTAAATTATTTATTTTATAATAATAAAATAAATAAAAATAAATTATAAAGAAATTGAAATGATTAAATTGTAAATTATAGTAATAAAAGTTTAGTAATAATTTAAAAACTTGTAAAAAAAATTGAAATAATTAGTATTCTGTTGTTTTTTTTTTTAAATATATATTCCAAACAATTCCATAAAAACAAAACAACAATATATATATATTCTTCTTCGCATAAAATGAATTTATTTCTCTTTCCATATTGTTCGTATAAAAACTACTTTTTCAGGAAAAGTAATTTTTTAATTTTGATAAAAATTGTTTTCCCTCAAGCCAGAATTTAAAATATATTATATGAAATAGGTTCTTCTGAAAACTCTCATTTAATCCAAGATTGGCAACCACTTCTTATTTATTTATTTAAATAACTACAATAGCGTAAAAACAAAATTGCTTTTCCGTTATAACATATGAGGTTCCGTTATGGCATATGAGTCGACGTTATATTAGTGCAGCAAAAACTACCAGTAGCATTAACTTCACATCGAGGTACGTCTGGTGGACAGACAACACCGCCTTGGCAGTCCGAATTCAAAACACAAGTCTCACCAGTCGCCATCACGCCATCACCGCCTGGAAATATCACAATACGAACATTACATTAAATAAATAAAATGTTATTATGCACACATTAAACACACCTACTGCATAGTAAATGAAGAAGATGAGATGAATGTTACCATGGGCAGCGAAAATGAAGAAAAGGACTGCAATGAACCCCATTAACATTCTAAAGTTGATGGACATGACACTCAGTTTTCCCATGACAACAAGACACAGACAGACAGACAGACAACAAAGGCAAAACAGTGTCTCCGGAATATAGTTTGTTTCCACGGCTCAATGAAAAGCAGCGGTGCATATATTACATATTTATAACATTCTTGCTAACTAAATGTGGTGTTCAACAAGATGGGTATCTGCAAAAAAAACGGCGACGCTGCAGAATGCATATTGGGAATTAAACATCAGGAATACTACTGGCAAACGGTCTAAAATATTAAAAATTGGCAAAAATCAGACAACATTCTGAAAAATCAGAAGAAAAAAATTTTAAAACGGGAAAATGTAGACCTCGCAAAAAATCACTACTTTTAGGGGGCGAAAAATCAGCTGGTCTAAAAAATCGCGATTTGACGAAAAACACTCGCCCTCACATATTTATAACACATTTGCTGCTGCACTGTACGTTGAATGTGATTCATAACACTGTCACTAGAAATTTATGTTTGCAGTGTATCCCGCATCTAATGGAGAGGCAGACGGACACATCCATTTCATCCCAAAATATCTCTGGAACTCTCAATCTCTGAAATTCTGTCATTTCTCTGAAATTTTGCTGAAAAAACGTTTCCCCTCGACCTCGGTGTGTGTGAATTTATTTGACGACTCCAAGTTTATTTTTTCGGTTCTTTGATGGCAATATGATACCCTAGGAGTTTGAGTAAGCTATTCAGTTCTTTAAAATATATTACCTAAATAAATTGAGAAGTATTGATATTTTAATTTATTTGGTCATCCTAGATACTTTAATATTTCAATTCTTATTTGATAACCCTTTTATGGTAATGATCTCCTTTAAAGATTATTGACTACAATTGGAGCAGTAGTTCATTTTATAGCTATTTTGAATTGGCAATTGAATAGCTAAATTTATTAGAATAATTTTTTCAGTGGATAATTAATAGAATAATTTATCATTATCATCGTTGCAATGTGGTGAAGAAACTAAAGGAACATGCCCTAGAAATAGTCAATGTGAATCAATTGGATTGGATCCAGGTGGGAAACTCCAATGTGGGTTACCCTTAGTATCAAAGCAACATATACCATTCACAAAGATTTGGCAATACTATAGGGATATGAAACTACAACGCAATCTTCTAGAACTCACAATAGCATCCCATTTGTACAATCTCAAATTTCCATCATGTTCAAGAGTTATCCACCTCAACTCTCATCCATCTGAAGCCTAACTATTTACGTTTGTGGTAAATATATACCAACTCCTTTGAGGGCTCACCATAACTCATGCTAAAATTATAGAAGAGTAGTGCTTCAAAAACCTGCCATTTACAGGCCCTCCAACACATGGTTATCCATCCATCTCCTGCAGAATGTAAGTGTTGTTCCCATGGAATGCAACTACTTTGAATGGACCCTTCCAAATTTTCTCAAAATTACCATGTTTCCCCTTCTCTTCAATCCTTGCCTCCCATTTCAAAACCACATCTTGGATTTGAAAATTTTCTTCTTTGACCTTCTTGTCAAATGTTTTCTTGATTCTATTTTGAGATTAATGATTAATGTTATAGACTTCCTCCCTCTTCTCTTGCAAAACTATTCGATGATTGATCCTTCTCTGAATTGCATTTCGCTCCTCCTCCAATCCTTGTAGCAGCTTCATGACAGGCACTCCTAAGGATGTAGGAAAGATAACTTCAACTCCATATACCAACTCATAAGGTGAAGTTCTGATTGACCACTTTGTGCACACTCTATCAACCCATAGTTTCATCATCTAAATATACTTGTGCTTCATATCAACTGAAAGAGACTTTGAAAGTTTAATCATTTATGGCATAGCTACTATACCAAGGTTACAACTCTCCACCTCTTCATCATCATCTTGTATCCTAGGAGATTTGAACACATCATTCTGATAAAAAAGATTCTCAAGGGGTATGAGGCCTTTGGGTATAGAGTTATTCTTTAGCTGTAACACTTTAGAATTTGCCTTAGATTCAGCAAGCATTTTTTTCTAATCTACTTGTATATTTTCAAATTATTCTTTCAGCTCAATAAAGTTCTTTACTTTTTGGTCATCCTCAAATACTTGCCAATGGATAATGTTCTCAGGGATATTTGGTCTATGAAGAACCTCAACCTCATATTTTTCAGTGGAATGTATGGGAATTATGAAAAGGCTTGCGGAGACAGCTAGGGAGTCAGCAATGGAGTTTTGATCCCTAGTCTTTATAATGAATGAATGTTCTTGGAAACTTTCCAACATGTCCATGACTAAATTTATATATGCTTTCATTCTCACATCCTTTGTTTGATACACAGCTTCAACTTCTTTAATGAATAATTCGGAATCTCCACAAAAATAAATATTTTGAGCACCCATTCTTTTCAAAACTTCTAAACCCAAAATCAAATATTCATACTCAGCCATGTTATTTGTGCAATCAAAATTCAATTTGTAAGAAAAGAACTTACTTTCATCATTTGGAATTGTGATCTAAATTCCTGCTCCTGCCACCTCTCTTCCTGCTAATCCATCAAAGTGAAACAACCAGCAACCTTCCACTCTCTCCTCACTGATTTTCTAATCTTCTACTTGCTAATTTTCTATCTGCTGAATTACAGATTGTTGATTTTCTACCTTCTTTCCATCTTTTGCTTCATCAGTCAGCTCATTGAAAATAACAGCAGATCCAAGTTCAGTATCAAGAGCATAAATTGGAAATTTTTTAGGTTTATCTTTACTACTCACCATGTAAGCCATTCTTGTTCTCTATAAATTCTCCTTTTCTCACCAAAAATAGGAATGGTGGCATAAGTAAGGTCCATGTGCATTGTACCTTTGATTTTTGCTTCCCATGACCTTGATAATATCATGCCAAACTTTGGTGGAGTGTCTAATACCACAATGTCCATGACCACTGCCTTTGCAAGGACTTGTGTAAACAACAACATCTTTAATTAAACCAATGCACTAAACTCTTTTTGAATAAAAGGAAAACAAATCCTTATATGGTCTAGTAATTTCCAACCCCATCCTCTCCATGATTACTTTGGGCATAATATTGTGGGAGGCCCCTGAATCCAACATGGCATTATGCAATTTCATGTCATGAATACTAAGGCTGACATAAAAAGGAGGCACCTCCTCATTCTGCTCAACTTCTAATATTGGACCCAAGTATATGGTTAGATTACCTTCTTGAATATTTAAGATATCAACAGCTCCTGGTTGTGAATTCAACATTTTCACAATCTTAATTTTGTATTCATTTACCTTAAGAATTTCTCCAAAAGGTACTAGTATTTTGATCTTAGAAATTTCACTCTCTAAACTAAAAACATAAGCATATTTTTCAGTTTATTTGATAGGAGGAGGAGGTGGTGTATCTTTCTTACCCTCAGGGGGTGGTGTAGCTTTCTTACCTTCATCAAAAGCTCTTCTTAAACTATTTTACTCAATGAGAGATTGTATAGGATTATTTCTATTTCCCCATTTCCTCAAAAAATTATCTTCAAATTCATTCCATTTATGTAGGCTTCCAGGAGTAAGGGCTTTGAACCACTTCCTAACTTCACTAGTAGATCCCTGAGCAAACAATCTCACCTTGAAATCCTCATGGTCAACCTCCTACCTGTCTATAAATTCATTAAACTGATCTACATTTTATTCAGCTATAATCTGCTCATCACTTCCCCAAGTTTTGATTCTAGCAGAGTATTTGCTAGGAAGGGCATGTAGGATAGCTAGAAGAGCAAGAGGGGAATATATAGCAGGTGCAGTAGGTGGAGGAGGTAAATTTCGTGCCATGATGAATGTTAATGTGGTAGTTTTAGGGACAACAACAGTGGAAGAAGAGGAACTATTAGGAGGAGGGTTGTTTGGTCTTTGTTTTCGACTGAAAATTGAAGTCCAATCAGGAAGAGGAAAACCAATTTTTATTCTCAACAAAATTTCAAAAGGGTCAAGTTCTTCAACCTATCCAAAGACTCTATTTATAATAGAAACTTAGAAGTGACTTCTTCCCAAAACTCTTCTTTATGTTTTTGTGTCACTAAGGATGAGGTATCGATACCTCTCCTATGTAGGTCTAAGACAATTTCAGTTAATTCTTTTTCACTTTTAGACATAAACAAGACTTCTTGAATTTTATCATCAAATCTTTATCTTCGAGACTTCTTAAAGCTTCAGAGGACAGGGATTTTGTATGTAATGGAGTACCTAATATTTCATAAATGCCTTGACTTCCTGTAGAGATGGTGTTTGGATTTTCCACAATGGTAGGTAGATCTGGGTCAAGATTACTCCTCGTGTATCTCCTTCTCGAAGCCACCTTTGATCATATGAATTTTGAATGGAGTCGCCAAGATACATACAGCCTCGCACAGCTTCCTAAGCTCATGCTACCTTTAGAAGTTTAGCTTCAAAATTTCGGGAAAGTATAATTTTCAGGCTCCCAGTAGATGCACCAAAATGTTCTCACAAAATTTCACTTAATAAGCCGCTAATTAGATAATCTCATGTAACTATTTCAAACCAATATTTTGATCGAATCTTAGCCTATTCATTCTGAGAGGGCTCTCTCAAAGGGTTAATGATATTGAATAAAGATGTATTTAGATGGCTAACTCTATTTGGGAAACAACTTTCTTACAGTGAGTGTAGGTTGAAAATAATATCATTATGATAACATTGGGCTTATGGAGTCAAAAATTTCAGTGATTCAGTAGTGATTTCACATGACATGGAAGCTGAGGCAGGTAAGAGTTTTTAGCAGTAGTACACACACATGAAATAGGAAAATACATACTCAATTCATCTATAAAGGAAGTCAAAGCATTACATGAATGAATTTTGAGTATTATAGGTGAAAACCACTACAAATGGTGTTGAAAATGCAACAAGATGATGGAGCTTAGTGAAAAGAAGTCGCCTTCACTAAGTGGGCCCGCAAGCTATTTTTGGCGCAAAGTCTATTTTTAGACTATGTCTATTTTTAGACATATGGATCATGGTCTATGAGTTGCAGGATGCTATTTATGGATGATTGGTTGAGTTGATAAAAATAGATGGACTTCTATTTTTAGACATTGGGCGGTTTCTATTTTTAGACTGCTGGGCTAAAAATAGAACAGTCAAATATTATTAACCCTTAATAATATTTACACTATAAACATTATCTTTTCCTCTTGGAGCACTTCAATTTGATGCTTGGGTGTGGCACATGCAGCTGACAGAAGTAAATACGATTTTCCTAAGGGTTATTTGAGCTATTGCATGGTTGAATTCAGTTAGAACTCATGTGGCAAAGTTTGGTGGAGTTGATGAGACAGTTGGTGGAGTTGTGTTCCGTTTAACTTAGTTGAACTAGTTGTATTTAGTCTAACTGAAAAATACACTAGTGATGAGTGGTGTGAATTAATTATTAATTAATTCACTAAATATTAACTCATAAATCAACTAAAGAACAAATCAGTTAACTGCAATGCATGGATAGTTCAGTGGAGACCAGTGTTAGAGGTGGGTGAAAGGGTGAGTCTACTATCAGTTGTGACTATGGCTGTGCATGAGATTTGCACACACATTGATGGATATTTCCAATGAGGATTGCACAGTTGAAGCCAGTGGGATTCGAACTTGGATCTCATCATTAATCAACTTGGATTGCGCAGTAGAGGCAGGCAGACTTGTGGAGGAGATTTGAACCTGTGACTTGTTCATCTCAGAGCTAGTTTTGTGTGTAACTTTTGGAGATAGTATTGAGTACTTGTGAGGAGTATTGTAATATGATTGTTACATGTTCTCTATCATTATAATATACAGATAGTTGGGGGTTTTCAGCTGTATGCTTTCCACATTACATACTGTGTTATATGTGTGCTTGATTATGTTTTAATGTGCGCATGCGACTGCTTCTATTTCCGCAAATTGATGATCAATTGTAGAAGAGGTTATGTATTATGCATGAAGCTCAAATAGTGTGTAATCAGGATAATCTCATTGAATAATTTAGCGATTATTCAAATTTCTACATGGTATCGGAGCAAAAATTGATCATCGAATCTATTACAGTGATTACAATTTATTTCGGTAGACAGAGTCTGTAAGCGGGCCAGGTAGCCTCTGGATCCATCATTTCTTTGAAAGCTGATATATCCAGTAAATTCCCCTACAGTCTATCTCTGTGCTAGAAATAATTTGTTCTCACAGATCCAGAAGCAATTGAGTTTTGAGCTTGGAATTTGAATTTTGCAGCAGTTTGTTTTCTTGGTGCCGGAGTTGAAATGTCTTTCAACGGATTGCGACTCGAGTATGCCCTTGAGGAAAGTTCGAATTATGTTGCATGGAAGGACAGAATGGAGGCGGTATTAGATGATAACGGGCTGAAGGATTTCATAGATGTTGATGTTCCAAAGCCTACTGATGTTGCTGAAGTTGAGGCTTGGCAAAAGAAGATGGCGAAATTTCGGAGGATTCTGTTGGAGGGCGTGAAGGATCACATTGTATCTAGCCTACATGGAAAAGCTTCTCCATACTTGATGTGGAAAGCGCTGACAGATCTATTCCAAAGCAAGAGTGACCAGAGGAAGTTGGCGCTCAAGGATAAACTTAGAAACATTAAGATGGAGAAAGGCGACAGTATCGCCAAGTACCTCACAAAGTTCACTCAATGCAGAGATGAACTGGGAAGTGTGGGGGTGACTGTAGATGATGAGGAATTGGTAGACCTGGCTCTCCTTGGTCTTCCGAAGAGTTGGCATTCCTATCAGGACTCTGTCAATGGTCGGGAGAAATTGCCAGGATGGGAGTGACTTTGGTCGGATCTCATGCAAGAGGAGATAAGGCGAAGTACCAGGGATGGACCTTCATCAAAGGCACCTGATGAAGAAAATTGCGCTTTGGCTGCCAAACCAAAGAAGGGAAGAGCAAGAAAGCTTCTCATTTCGGTGCGAAAGGCAAGAGGCAGGACATTTCCAAGGTGAAGTGCTTTCACTGTCACCAACATGGACATTATGCCACAAATTGTCCATAGAAGAAGAAAAATAAGCATGATGCTAGATCTGCAGTGGGAGAGGCCTTAGCCTCGCAGTTTGAGCTGGATTTTTCGTTGATCGCATGCTTGGTCTCAAGTGTGATGGGATCAGTATGGTTCTTGGATAGTGGTGCGTCTTTTCACATTACTAGAGATCGGGATTTGCTTTCAGATCTGGAGGAAAAAGATCTCGGAGTGCACATCGAGATGGGTGATGATGGTAGATACAGTGCGACCGGTATCGGTACCATTTCCTTTGAGAGGGAGTTTGGTAAACCCTTCGTATTGAAGGAAGTATTGCATGTTCCAGGATTGATGAAGAATCTGATCTCTGTGGCGATGTTAGAAGACAAGGGGTACAATGTTGTCTTCGGTGAAGGAAAGGCTTTCCTGTGCAGTAAGACAACTGGAGAAACCCGAAAGATAGGGGTTCAAGTCAAGAACCTTTATCAGTTGCAAGTAGATGGCTGCGCAGCAATGGCATGCAAGGCGGAAGGAGTGGTGAGCCGGGATGATGGCGAGCTGTGGCACCAGAGATTGGGCCACCTTCACCATGGAGCTAAAAGATACCGCAAATGCATTTCTCATCGGGCTTTAAGGGCACTCCTCCCCCACAAATGCATCAAGGTAAGGTGTACCTTGGGAAAATTTAAAGCCACCTTTAACAGAAAGACACCTGTGCCACTCACGACGATCCTTGGAGAGAATTCACACAGACAGGTGTGGACCTTCAGCAGAGCTTCGACAGCTGGTGCCAGTCAAGTACTATGTGATCTTTGTTGATGATTTTTCTCGGAAGTGCTGGATCTTCTTCATGCGAAAGAAGAGCGAGACATACTCAAAGTTCTGTGAGTTCAAGGCACTGGTTGAGAAGGAATCGGGGAAGCATGTGAAGGCTCTTAGGAGCAACAATGGTGGTGAATTCATCTCTGCTAAATTCAAGGACTTTTGCAGCACAGAAGGAATTTGGAGAGAGCTCATAGCACCTCATAACCCACAGCAGAATGGGGTTGCTGAGCGAAAGAACAGAACGATCGTGGCTGCTACATGGGCGATGTTGCATGATTAGGGCCTACACCTTCACTTATGGGCGGAGGCATGCAATACTGCAATATATGTGCAGAACCATTGTCCTCACAAGATACTTGGCATGAGTACACTTGGAGAGGTATTCGGGCAAGAAGCCTGATATTTCCCATTTGAGGATTTTTGGTTCACCTGTTTACATTCATGTGACGAAGGATGCCAGGAAGAAGCTGGAGCTGACCGCAGAGGTTGGGATATTTGTGGGGTACACTGATATGCCCCACAACTATTTTTTGTATTTTCCAGACAGTCGCAAGACTATTGTGCGACAGGATATCAAATTTTAGGAGGAGAAATCCATGAAGTGTTTGCTTGAGAGGGAGCCACACTTGCATGCAAATGAGGAGCTATTAGTTCCTAAGGATGAGCCTCAGGATGTGGATCAGCCACAAGAGGAGGTTCATAGAGTGGAAGAGACCACTCATGCATCACCAACCATCAGAGGGCGGAAGCGCACTACAGAAGCTAAGCGACTGGCTCAAGATGCAGAGAAGGTTGTAGGAGCACCTACATCACAGCGCAGACAGAGACAGTCACCTGACCGGTATACTGGATACATGGCTCTTATGAGCAAGTGTATCGTGACAGAGCCATCCCCTTTCGAGGAAGCTGTGGAGGACCCCGCATGGGTAGATGCCATGGTGGAAGAGTATGATTCGATTGTCAGAAACAGTGCATGGGAGATTGTCCCAAGGCCAGAGGGGAAATCAATGGTGGGTTCGAGATGGATCTACAAAGTGAAGCAGGCAGTTGACGGGAGTGTGGAGAAGTACAAGGCAAGATTTGTTGCCCGAGGCTTCTCGGGCGATAGAGGGGAGCCTATTAGCAGAGCTGGCACCTGCTTTGGTAACTTCTTCATAGCACTTATACTCCTGTTCTCCAAAGGCAGATGGGGTGGCACATCCATCGATGGGATGTGAAGGAGATAAGGCTCCTGGCAGGAGTCATTCAGAGGAGGTGGCATTAGAGCAAGACAGAAGGTTTCGAGATCTTTTAGCGTTGAGTCGCATGTGCGTACTCAAGAGAGCATTTGTATGGGTTGAGTTGCAGGATCATGGTCTATGAGTTGCAAGATGCTATTTATGGATGATTGGTCAAGTTGGTAAAAATATATGGACCTCTATTTTTAGACATTTGGCGGTTTCTATTTTTGGACTGCCGGGCTAAAAATAGAACAGTCAAATATTATTAATCCTTAATAATATTTAGACTATAAACATTATCTTATCCTCTTGGACAACTTCAGTTTGATGCTTGGATGTGGAACATGCAGCTAACAGAAGGAAATATGCTTTTCCTAAGGGTTATTTTAGCTATTTCATGGTTGACTTCAGTTAGAACTCATGTGGCAGAGTTTGGTGGAGTTGATGAGACAGTTGGTGGAGTTGTGTTCGGTTTAACTTAGTTGAACTAGTTGTATTTAGTCTAATTGATAAATACACTAGTGAGTGGTGAATTAATTATTAATTAATTCACTAACTATTAACTCATAAATCAACTGACAGTTCAGTCAACAGAATCGCAATGCATGGATAGTGTCTCATGGAGACCAAAGTTGTTAGATGTGGGTGAAAGGATGAGTCTACTATCAGCTGTGACTATGGCTGTGGGCATGAGATTTGCACACACATTGATGGAGATTGCCAATGAGGATTGCGCAATGAAGCCAAAGGATTAGAACTGTGGATCTCATCATTAATCAACTTGAATTGGCAGCAGAGGCAAGCGTACTTGTGGAGGAGATTTTAACCTCTGACTTGTTCTTCTTCGGTGCTAGTTTGTGTGTAGCGTGTGAGATAGTGCTGAGAGCTGTGAGAGCTTTGTGCTATGTATTGTTACATGTTCTCTATCATTATAATATATAGATAGTTGGGATTTTTCAGTTGTATGCTTTCCCCATTACATATTGTGTTATATGTGTGCTTGATTATGTTTTAATGTGCACATGCGACTACTTCTATTTCCGCATATTGATAATCAATTGTAGATGAGGTTATGTATTATGCATGAAGCTTAAATAGTGTGTAATTAGGATAATCTCGGTGAATAATTCAGATATTATTCAAAACTCTACAAATGGGATACATAAAAGATATAGATAAGATATATAGGCACTAAAAACTCAATCAAAATCTCAGGTTGGTCAAGAAACAAATCTCTGTATTGTTGAAATGGCAAAAATCTCCAAACCTTGAAAAATTCGACTCTATTCCCTTTAATAGACTTGTTACATCATGAGATGATCTGCCTCATGGCTAGATTCATCGAATTTTTCCCTAATGACACCTTGCATAACCATAAAACATCTACTTAATGACAAAATGACAACTATCCTACTTGACAGTCCTTTTCCTAATAGAACTCAAACTACTCATTATTACATTTAATAACCTTATCTTCTAAATAAATTGCATATTTTACAAATATGCTTTCACATGTTCGAATTGGGGTGATGAGGAATCATTACTACATGACCACTTAACTGACCTCCTCTAAAACTGGAAACAAAACCCTATTTTTTAGGCAAATGGTCTTCTTCTTCCACGAATGCTTTGGCTGCTAATTTATCTTCATTTCGTGGTATTTAAGTGATGCATGATTGTTTTCATGATCTTATAACACTTGGATAATACCCAATTGTCCATAGATGCCCAAAAATATGCTTAAAAGGCTCCCACACAGTACACTATGAAAGTAAGGCAGTTTCATAGCGTACTTTCATAACGCTTCAAAAATGCCATTTACCCTCAAAATTTGTTCTCATAGGTTAAAAAAGGAGCAACAAGTTCCCTCAACAGTTGAGGAAGCCTAGAAGAGATTGAACACCAAACTCTTGGAAAGAATGTTTGATTGTGGCAAGAGGAAAGAAATAAATAGTGGATTTTCCCCTTCCATACATGCATGTGGTATTCCCTTTATAGATTATTCTGTCTCTATATTGGCAAGTCATGTTTAGAGTGATGAATGAAGCACCCATGGGTTACAAGAGACAAAATTTGAAAAATTATGCACCACCATTCTACAGAAGGAGAATTTGATGTTGACTAATACAGCAAACCAGCCTCAATAAATTTGATAGTATGTCTCCTTCAGACCCATAACTTCTTGAGAGCAATAAATGCTTCAAATGAGGAGAAGAGCATTGAATGCATGGTTTAGACTTACAAAAGTATTTGAGATTTCAAATCATGGCTACAATATATGAATATGGACTGTGTGTCACAAATGCGTATTAAAGCGATGGGCTGGCGGGCTGCTCCTCTCTGCCGCCATCTGCATCATGGGTACAACGTGTTAAATGGCATTATGCCCAACGCAAACAACCATTTATCATTCCCCCATTCCAAAGCCGCTCGCCCTGCAAACTCTGGTTCTCGCTCGACTCCGGCTGTGGTGAGACATTCCTCCGCATGCTTGAGCGGGATTCACAGAATGATGGCAATTACGTTTGCAGATAGGATTCGCTTGGGAAGGACGGCTTGGGAGCCTGCGGTGATTCGGCGCGTTGTGGGTGGCATTCACTCGCATCATGTTTTAAACCTGCTCTCGGCTCCCATTATGTATCATTCTGTTGTCAAAAATTGCAGCGTCTGCAGGAGGGAAAGTGTCGACCAGCGCTTGCAGCATTTCATTAGAAGAGAGGTTCGTGGTTTGCTCAGCGCCTGGTGGAGTGTTGATCAATTGCTGCATTTGTTGTGTTTTCAAGGCTACCTCGCGCGGGTTCTCTCTGTGGTTTGGGAGGTTCTCAGGCTTCCGCTTCCTTTCAACATGCCCAGGATTCGTCATCGAATGAGGAGCCGTCGGGGTAGCTCGAGGAGCCACCCTTCTCCTGCCAGTCCTTCTCTTGACTCTTCTTCCTTTGGGGAAGGCTCGAGTCATTATCCCCGCACTCGTTCTGGTCGAGGGAGCTCTCATGGCCATCGTTTGTTTTGGGGTCCTCACACGCACAGGCCTCCTGCTTCCTATGCCCCAACCACTGGCACGGCCCGGTTCACCTTCAACAGCAATCTCAACCGCCCTCGCATTACTGCCATCCTTTCGGTGGTTTTCCTTGAAGATTGTGTTCCTGGGGATGACTCGCTTCCTTCGGCTCCTGCGGTGACTGTTTGTGCTCCGGACACTCAGTTTTCTGCCTTTAATCTCGAAGGGCGCAATCCTCAAGCTCCACCTCCGTCTCGCCATGCTGATCCTGTCGTTGATGAAGAAATGCTTTCTGCCGAGCATGTCTCTCAAGCTGCTCCGGCCGAACCTGCTTCGGGCCCGCACGCCTTCGGATGGTGCAGAATCGAAGAGGTGCCCCCGGAAGATTAAATGGGTTTGTTGTCTGGTCATCCCAATGTCTCTGTTTCTCCAACCTACGGGTTCTTTCTGCTTTGGAAGTTTTGCTATGTTTATGGCCCTTCTTTGTATCTCTGGGGTCAAAGTATGATACAGAAAACCATGGTTATGGTCCCCTGCGTGGGCATCGACAGTTTTCAACACTGTTTTTTCTGATTTTCTGCCTCATGAGCAGCAGTTTCTGACTACGGTCCAGTTGTAATTTTACCGCTTGTTAATAGATAATTTTACTTAGAAAAAAATATATATATATATGGATATGGATACTAATGCTATACAACAAAAATGTGTACCTAAAAAAATCCCATACAACCAGATGTAGATGTCTACATCTCACAAAATGAAAAACATGTGAATTTTCCAAAATGCTACAAAATTTAAAAATAAGTAGACAAAACTAAAGATGTGCATGTACAAAGTTTATGCCATAAAGACCATTAAATCAAGATTTTTGAGGCATTTTGTTTAAATTATTTTTTTAACAATTATTTTTAGGGGATATTTTCCCTGAATTTGTATAGGGCATATTTTTGGTTGTACCTTTCAATACAGATACATATACAATACAATCCAATAATATTTTGACCATATTGTACATGTGCAATACATAATATATGTGGAAAAATGAATACCCAAAACCCAAACAAGGTTATATGGTGACTATACTTCAATCATCATGCAAGTTATCACAGAAAATGCAAGGTCATGCAAATAAATTGATGCAATCATTGAGAATGTATGACCATATGTTTGGGACATCATGTGCAGTTCATAGTTTGAAATTTGAATCTTTCTTTCAAAGATATTATTTTAGAATTTTTAAAAACGAAAAAACATTGTGATGAAGCAAAAGAAATATATTTTCTTATTACGAAGGACCAACATGCATAAAAAATGTGTAGACAATTTCCTAAGATCCAACTTCTTAATATTGGAGAAAATAGATTTACATCAGACCATGTCTTGATTCGCTTCTTTAGCACTGGCATTGCTTTGTCTTTTATGGCAGTTTGTTCCAAGTAGCAAAAATGGATAAATCCCAACACTAAAATAGCAATGCACATCGGATCTATCATTCTCGTTAAGGCTTGTTGGGGTTATATAGAGTTGTTTCTTTCCATATTGAATCAATAGTTGATACGATACAAACTTTGTGATATGGATATTCCTATGTTGGGAGACATTTATGAGCGTATTGATTGTATGTTCAAAATAATTCAACAGATTATTGAAGAGTGGGACCCTCTCTTCTATGACACCCATTAAGGGGATAATTATCAATATATGGGACATATAACATACATGTTTGAATTATTCATCCTATTCATTGAATCCAGGGTATACAACAAGGCTTAGGTGGCTAAATTTGGGAATGAAATGAAAGATCCAAACAAAGACAAGGAAATGGTCGATGGATTCAAAGCAACAGTTTCTATCATTTGTCTTGAACCAAGGGAGCTCTAAAGAACTAATTTACTACATTTATCACAAGGGGTAATGCATTTGAAAATGTAAATGTACTCATTGATAAGAGTACTATGAAGCTTATTGCATGCTGATCATATTTTGGTTTTGAAAATCTAAAATTGCAAATTCTTGCACCTCAAGTTTTTCCACAAGTTCCCAACTTCTTAGTAGAAAAAAGACCATTTGTATTGCTATTTGGAGCATGTGCCTGAGGAGGAGCTTTCTCAACATTTCATTTTCAAAACTTTCACAAGAACAAATATTCATTTAATTTATATCTCCATGTCCCCAATGATTCAAACTAATCAAGGTTTCAAATAATCCTCCCTTGAGGACTTTTCTAGATATATTCACCTCTAGCTTTTACACTCTGTTATGACTGATCTTACCTGTTATTTGACCAGAGTCCCTTTTATTCTGCTACTTCATGAAAATATAGAATTTGAAGTTTTAACTTGAGTCTCGCCAACACAAATTAGAAGAATCATTTTGCATTAATATGATTCTTTGAGCATCAATTTTAGGCTAAGTTTCCAACTGTAGCATTGAGAATAATATGATTCTTCTATCAAAATAAAGATATGAATTCTATTTTTGATAACTAATTTTGATTTTCTCAAAAATGTGTTCTTATGCCATCATCGTACTTCCCAAAGCATGCTCGAACAACATGTTCATTTTTTAAAATATACGAATACCTGACAATATAGAGATTTTCAAGCATGCATGTACACATAAATAGTTGACCTGGTTAAAATATTCATTTTATACTCATGTGGACATAGCCATGCAACCAACTATTACAGGTATGCACATTGAACACATAAGCTTTAGCACTTGGGTCATAAATAAATTGTGTGACATGCATAGCTCTATGCATTAATTTTCCGTAGTTATCAGACATATCATAAACATGAGGACCCTTTAGATACATCAGATATGATCCACGATATTTTTGTTCCAATTCAGTCGACCTATCATCTAGGAGAGGATAACAGGGTTCCTTTCCTTGGGAGACTTTCCATATTCCATCTCATCAATGATAATTTTGGCATGCCATTCATGTTCAAAGATACAATTGTGTTTATTTATTCCAACAACATGTAGGGTTTTATCAAAATTTCTACTTGTCATTTGGCTAACTCTTCATTTTTCAAACGCATCAAAAATAGAACCTTGAGATGTACTCCCTTCCTGTCAAATTTCCAATTGAATTCATCCACTTGAGTTTTTGCTGATCTCTGTGCAGTTTTATTTAAATTACTATTCCATAGTTCATCAAGAAACTGTCAAGTTAATCATTCCTAAGATCTCCAACATGGTTCATGAGATATTATATCCATGTAAATCAAATTAATTCATATTTAGATAGGTACATTTTTTTATCTAAGGCTCACTGTGCAATACCATTGTATTTTAGGGTTTTTTATTTGAAGAAAAATTTGACTTACTTTTCTTTCAAAACTTAATGCTAAAATTATCCTCTCTATTACAATATCCCTTCAATTTCCTCATGTGAAATACCCTTTGTTTTAGGCATAACAATCATTACAAAGCATTTCGACTGATACAGCCCCAACGACAAAGAATGAAATGAAAGTGCTAATGATTACCTTCATATTGAAAAACATTTGTGCCAAAATTGAATTAGAAACCCAATTCGAAGTTACAACCAAGATTCCACCAGTACCCTTGTACCATAGAGGATAGAACTCAGAGTTGATTACCTAAGAAAGTTTTCCCATTCTAGAGGTGAAATAAATAATGTTTAGTTCCATCTCAAGAATAGTTGCCTAACCATACTATCTTGGGAATCCTCAATGAAGCATTTTGGCATGCCATTCATATTCAGAGATACAATTGTGTTCATTTCTTCCAACAGCATCTAAGGTTCTATCACAATTTCTACTAGCCATTTGGCTAAATGATCATTTAGCAAAGGCATCGAAAGCATAACCTTGAAATGTACTCTCTTTCCATCAAATTTCCATTTGTATTCATCTACTTGAGTTTTTGTTGATATCTCTACAGTTTTCTTTAAATTCCTATCCCACATTTCATCAAGCAACTATCAAGTTAATCATTCCTAAGATCTCCAACATGGTTCTTAGGATATTTATATCCTTGTACATCAAATCTCTTCATATGTGTATAGATACATTTTTTTGTCTAAGGGATACTGTGCAATATCATTGTCTTTCAGGGTTTTTTATTTGAAGAAAATTTCAAGTTATCCTTCTTTCAAAACTTAATGCTAAAATTCTCCACTCTGTCGCAATGTCCCTTCAATTTCCTCATGTGAAATACCCTAATTTGGTTCAAGCATAACAATCATTACAAATAAACTTCACTGATATATCCCCAATAACTAAGAATAAAATGAGATTACATCCATATTGAAAAATGTTTGTGCCAAAATTCAATAAGAAACCTAATTTGGATTTGAAACCAAAATTCCCCTAGTGCCCTCATACCTCGGAGGATAGAACTCAGAATTGATGACCCAAGAAAGGGTTCCTATTCTAGAGGTGAAATAAATAATGTTCAGTTCCAACTCAAGAATAGCTGTCTAACCAAACTGGCTTGGGAATCATCAGTGAACCATTTTGGCATGCCATTCATGTTCAAAGATTCAATTGTGTTCATTTCTTCCAACATCTAGGGTTCTATCACAATTTATAATAGTCATTTCGCCAACTGATCATTTTTCAAAGGCATCAAAAATACCTTGAAATGTACTCCCTTTCCATCAAATTTCCAGTCATATTCATCCACTTGAGTTTTTTCTAATCTCTATGTAGTTTTATTTAAATTTCTATCCCACAGTTCATCAAGCAACTATCAAGTTAATCATTCCTGAGATCTCCCATATGGTTCTTAGGATATTATATTCTTGTACATCAAATTACTTCATATGTAGATAGTTACATTTTATTTTCAAACGACTACTGTGCAATACCATTGTCTTCTAGGGTTTTTTATTTGAATAAAATTTCAATTTATCCTCCTTTCAAAACTTAATGCTAAAATTATCCTCTTTGTTGCAATATACTTACAATTTCCTCATGTGAAATACCCTTTGTTTCAAGCATAACAATCATTACAAATCACTTTCACTGATATAGCCCCAACAACTAATAATGAAATGAAAGGGATAATTATTACATTCATATTTTTTGGAGAGGTAAATCCCCTCTGTAGACAAAGGTGATCCCTACTAGCCCAGATCGGGTCTAGCAACAACCGAGTCATGCTAAGACGCAGGTTCCTAGTTACAAAAGACCAAGATGCGACAAGAGGCCTACCTTAAGTCCCACACTGCTGTTGTTTGTAGAGAATTCCGTCGCTTTGGCAGATCACAATTCTCCCGCTAGGCACGTTCGAACAACTGCATGTACATGAAGAAACAACAGCACACAAGCGTAAAACCTAATACATGCAACTATGTATCAGTCAGAGACGATAAAATTCATAACATAAGACATGAACATATGAATGGAACCATAATGGAAGTCATTTATTATTAATCAGAACAAAGAAAGATATAACCTAAGCTCTGACACTGGATCCTCCTTCAGCGGATCGACAGCGGAGTACGTCTCGATAAAGCTCGTTGGGAATGGGACAAGTCTCTCTCTCTTCGGTTGTCTGACGATAATCTCTTTACTACTGATTCAGCTCTATTTAGGCTAGATTTCAAAGGGGAAATGACAAGCTTAGATATATGGTGGAAGGGGAGTTGGGATCCCTACAATGGTGGGATTGGCCAGATCCTCAAGGAAGCTTCCATGATAGGTGGAAAACCACTTACCCTACATGGAGATCCAGAGCCAAACCTCCCAACTCATTTTATAGACTCGTTCAGGAGTTGTTTGGAATCAAACTTCCGCCATTTATTTTTAAAAAACAATCCTTATTAATATTGGAACGAGTAATACACTGGGACAGAGTGCCATTTGGCACGCCCTCTTTGGTGGATTCTCCCCATTGGTGCGAGGGCTGAACTGGTTGGTCGCGCCAAGGCCAAAAGGTCTATTTTTCGTGCTTTTCACAGGAAACTGTCTTCAGAGGAATGATTGTCCTTGTCAAGGGGGATGCCATGAAATTGGTTTCAGGTCATGTCACTTCTCACAGGTCACGAAAAATTCCCTCTAATGTGTGGGACGAGGTATTGTAGGGATGGGGACAAATTACTGTGTAATAGATGCCCCCTAAAGCATGAGGCCCGAGAGAGAGAGAGAGGGGTGAATTTGTAACATTTTCTGAGCTTGAAAAGTGTCCTAAGGAATCCAATGTTGATTTCTAACATTTCTGACATAAGGGTAGCAAAATTTTACAGAAGCGTAACAGACATTTGCAGGCATTTTTTAGGCACTTTTAGGAGTACAAATCCACTTCTGAAAGAATAGTCAACTAGCCCTATTTTTCTATTTTCCATAACATCTTGCATTTTGAAAAATTATCCATGAGAATTCATCCAAAATTCCATTCTCCAAAGGTTACTCCTAAAGTGTAATAGAGGGTTCAAAAAGGTGGAAGAAACATGAAAAATGAGTGGTTTTGGGGATTTTTCTCCAAAATTAAAGATTTTCATTCCAAGAGGGTTCCTAATCTGTAATTCAATCATCAAAATGAATCCATACATGTAAATAAATCATCATTTGGATGCCTCCAGAATAAGCGTAAAATACGTTTTTTACTCTTCTGTGAGGAGGAATTTCTAGAATTGTGCAAAAATTAAAAAAATACCAAAATTCTTCAAAACTTCTCAAAATTGGTTCTGTAGCACCTACGAATGATGGGATAAACAGAAAAGGAAGATTCAACCAACAATTCCAAGCTTTCCTTCTCTTTAAGTTTCATTTGAGCTTCTTTTAGCCTTTTCTTCAATTGTTTTAACCTTGGTGCGATAGTGATTTTCCATGTCTCTTTGAAGTTTGTTGTCTCTCTTAGCCCTCTTCAAAAGCTTCTAGAGATTTTCATTTACCCTTGACAAACAAATATCTCTGCCTTGATTAATTTCCATGACTATAACCTCATAAAGGTCAACCCTTCAAGTGGATGAGTTGACTGTCTTTCTAGCTCCATCGCCCTTTTGAGGCCTCTTGTTTTTAGCCTCCTTGGTTGTGTTTCAGCCTCCATGTTATACATTTGATCTTTCCAATTCTGAATCTTGTGGAAAATAATCTCGTCAATTGAAGATGGTACCCCTCCTCCATGAGCTTCTCACAGAACCTCAAACATCCAGTCCTCTCAAAACATCTTTTGGCCAAGGGAAAAACATTGATTTCATGAATAGTGAAAGGTTATAACTTGAGCTGGCACCCTCACTTGAAGCTCTTATTCTCACTCTCCATCTTGGTTATCATTTAATGGATGAAAACCCTAGTATGGTGATGGGATGGGTATTTGTAGTGAAATCTGGAAAAAACAGAGTGTAGGAATAATGTATGTTTAGAGGGTGAGATGAAGGGTTATGGAACTAGGGAAAATTCTACAAAAAAATAAGTAGATAGGTTTGTGTGTTAGCTCCATGTTTTTGGTGGAATGAAGTTAAATGGATGTAAGGAGGGTGGTGAAATAAATAAAACACATAAAATTTCCAATTTTTAACTGGGAAAATTTAATAGAATTTAGGGCTTGATGAAAATGACATGTTAGGGATGATATGGATGGTAGGAGTTCTGAGTGTGATATATATGAGAGGTGTAGTGCAGTGTTAGATATCTAGGGTTAGTGTTTATTTAGCTGGATTAGGTTGGGGTTTTTCAAATGAAGCCTTTCTATGTCATGGAGAAATGATGATATGGAGAAGTATAGCATGAAAATAAATTTAAAACTCAATAACTTGACCAAGGGAGGGTATGAGAGTAGTGACTTGCTATTTTTGAGAGGTTCAAGGAGAAGTGGTCACAAGCCTTGAGCTTATTTGAGGATATTTGGAGCCAAAAAATAATTCTTGACCCTTTCTGGAGGTATAATACTAAATTACAGAAGCATAACAACACTTCCTAGTACTGTAACAACTGATTCCAAAAACGTAACAAACATAATTGCCAAAACTCCACAAAAATAGGGATTAAAGATGAATCATTATCTCTCTAACCAGAGCGTTTTTGCAAAACTAAGAGATGTTTTTTCTCTTTGGCATGTTATGAAAAATCACCTCCTCCTTTTTTTCCAAAATACCTTCCCATTTTCTCAGAATCCAAGTTTGAAGTTGATCACTCAAATTTTTCAAAAGTGTAGGGCACACTAAGCAGAAGCATAGCACCTACATTGAGAGGGATTTTGGAGGCCTTACCAGATGATTTTTGGGCATAAATTGGTATGGCTAGAAATATTAGGATATCTGGTATAGAATGGAGACATCAAGCACTGCAAACCCCTGCTCCAAACCCCTGAAACAATGATTTGAAGATAACTTGTCCAAAAGTGCAGGAAATAACCTGGAGCAACTATATTTTGAGAATTTCTCTCAAACAATAAAACCTATGCATAAACTAAAGGAAATTTTGTTCTTTGGCCTATTATTGACAAAAACCTCTTTCACTTTTGTAAAACTTGTCTTCATTACTTCAGAAATGGATTTTGAAGCCAAATTGTCCCTATGTGCAATGTAAACCCTGGCTTGATCACGAAGCTCTAAAAATGATGCCATGGGTCTTATTTGGATCAAACCTAGAATGGTTACCTCCCTTGCGGACCTTCGTCTCACCCTCCATGATTTTTTTCAAAAAGGAAAGCCCTAGCTTGATGTACTAGATAGGGAAGGTGGAAAATTAGGAAAATAGGGGATAGTGGTAGAGTGATTTTAGGGAAAAAAATGAAGTGGAAGGAAGTTAGGGAAAATTTTCCAAAATTTTTAGGAGGTAGTGTGATGAGTTGGATATAAGATGCAAGTGGAATTTTTTGGGCATGTGAAAGGTTCCCAAAAGGTCAAAACACTGGGTTTCACTAGTTTTTCTCCCAAAATGTAGTGAAAATTAGGGTTTTGAGTGATATGATATGTTAGGGTATAGTGTATGAAGGTTATATTAAGGTTGTAGATGGTTATATTAGGGTTTTATCAGTTGAAACAAACAAAAGATGAAAAACACCAAAAATGTACTGGAGGTGACCTAATGAGGTAAACCACACATTTGCTGATGCATTTTGACTTGACAGAGGTATGGAGGGCTTCCATTTACTATTTAGGAAGTTTACAAACCTTTTTTCAGTGTTTTTTAACCTTGGAGAACTAATTTGGAGCTCAATCACCAAAAGCACAACACCTACGCAACGCCTGTGCAATACACCCAAAAGCATAGCACAAGTAGTGTTGGCACAACTTTTCTTATTTTCCCTCAACCCATGGTAGTTGTGGAGTATGATAGTGAGAAGATAGGATCTCTTTAATTATTTCCATATCTTTTCTAACTCCCTATGCAATTGACTTGTATGGTGAAAATGATATTGTGTTTTCTTTCTTTTATGACATAATTGACTCTTATGGTGGCGAAACAAATGAGACCTAGAAATTGACCTAAATGAAGGTGTGTTAAATGACCTCATACCCTAGATTATTGATGCATGAAATGACCTCTGAAATAATGATGACCATGAATGGAGTTAAGGGAGTATAATTTCAGACCTAGACATATTCAGTGAACAAACGTTTATTCGAAAACTGACTTGAAACATGAAATTTTGACCTACGACCACCACTAAGTAAAAATGAAAGAGTAAATTTGATCACTGAACATCCGGAAAATAATATTGGCTCTATATGGGGATGGAGGCTCCTTTAGGAGGTGTCAATAAAACCATAGACCATGTAGCCTCTTCCATTGGGCAATGGAGTCACTTCAGCTACAATCCTCAAACTGATTCAAATCAGATTGAAAATTGAACTGTACATCATCAACTACAAAATGTACAAGAAACTGACACTGAAAAATATGCTCATAATTTTGAGCTTAAGATCTAGTGAAACCATGAATGAAACGAATATGTGATGTCATGCTCCTCCTACTTTCCTCAAAATATAATCGTTGTGTTAATGAAAACACCAACCGAAAAATGAACCCAATCTATGTGTTGGTGAAGAAAACAAACTCCATCTTTTCTAATGCTTCCAAAAGACTGCCCAAGGGGTCTTGAAAATCATGAAACATTAACTCTTGCTGATAAGAAAAAAGAAGGGAAATGCATTCAAATATAATGGTTGATTGTTCTTCTTCATTTTGCTGATCCCTCTAAAATAGAAATGCAGTAATGTGATCTTCCATATCATCTAGATCGGATACAAGATTTGTATGTTCTTGCCTATCTTCAATTGAGGTAGTCAAATCAGCATCAACACAAATATCAATAAGTGGCTTTTCATGTATATCAAAAAGAGAATTGTCTTGGCTCTGAAAAAAATCTATATCCTATTCATTTGAAGAGTGTTGAACATGTTCATCAAAGTCAAGACAACAAACTTTTTGTACACTGTTTTTGACCTCAACGGATAAATCATGACTCTTTAGAGTTTCTTTATAAGCAAACTCAAAATTCGGATCTGCGCATATTTCTTCCTTAATTAAAAACTCATAAGAGGATAGGGATGAAGGGTAATTGGATAGAACATCTTCATATATATATTGATCACTTGAAGATTGGAAAGATTGTTGTAAATTATCATCAACTTCGAAATATGGAAGATCAATGTCATCCTTTGAAAAAAAATTCTCAAGTTTCTTGTCATCCATGGAAGAATCCATGATATTTTCATGGAGGTGAAAAAGGTTTTCATTCAAAGCATCCAAAACTTCACCATCCATAAACTCTTCATCACCATAAGCACTTTCTAGTTCTTGAATAAAATTCTCAAAGTGATCACAACAGTCCTTAATCAAAAGCAAAGAAGGATAGGTTTCTCTATACTTCTCAAAAAACACTGAGTGAAAATCCTTGAGAGAATAAATACAAGCAAGAGGCAAGCTTTCATACCAAAACCACGCTTTTTCTTTTAATGTGATCATGAACATCTTCATTAAACCATATTCATGAAAATTAATATTCAGCGTACGCACATGCATATGAAATATTATTAAATGAAGTGTAGCATCATCACCTTTTCCATCTCTGAATTTTGGCAAGTATGTTTTCCAATCAACTAGAGGAATAGGATTTGGAAAGCGTGGAACATGATCTTGATGCATAGGAGCATACCTAACATTCCTTCTTGCATTTGAATCCATCTTGAAAATAATGAAGTCACCAAAAAGTTCTTCTAGCAACCAGTTTTTAAATAGTGGATTCACTATGAAAACTCTAAACTTTTGGATTTTCGCCACTTAAGTCGCCAATTGAAAGATGCACAACCTTTCTTGTGCCTGACCATTGTTCCACCAAAAATCAAAGCTAATATTTTTTGTTCTTTCCTGGGAAATATTTAACCTTCTCTCATCAACAACGAATCCAAGAATGTTATAACTCCCCCCTGCTTACCAAGGTTGCGAATGGAATTGAAGGAAGGTAACCACAAACCATGATTTAGGTTAGGTAGCTAGCCCTACCAGGACTAGAGAGGGCTCTCTTATTTTCACTTTTGCAGTAAAAGGAATGACTAGGTATCTAATTATTTTAGGCTAGGTATGTAAGCTCATTAAATAGGATTTTTTTTTTTTTATGTTTTAAGTGTTGGATAGGAATGTCAGTGAGAAGTCTATGTCAAGGGTTTTTAGGCCTGAATTCCAAGGTCAATTTGTAGAGAATGTGTGAGGCTAGATAGGTATTTTCAAATCATGTTTAATTGGTCATTGAGTATAGGATGAAGTAAGGCAGAGTCTGAATGATCATTGAGGTGAATTTATTCATTTATAAGTGAAAAGACATATCATGTAAGCCTTGCCTAAAATAGAGCATGAACAGACATGATTTATACTTCTAAAATTACAAGATAAACATATGGAAAGATGTATTTGAAAGAAGAAGATATATCATTTAGCATGAATAGATAAAAATACATAATAATAACAAATGTTCCAATGCATACCAAAAGATTCTCAACACAATTTCCACAAATTTGTCTCTGATTTGATTCCAAAATGATGATTACAATAGCTCCACTGCAAAATAATACTATTCAACACAAAAAAAAAGAATAAATAGAGTCTACTTATAGAAAATATGGACTATGACACCTCATTAGGTCGAAATCCCATCGAAAATGGATCATAAATACACAAGATGAGTCATTTCCTAGATTCTACGGAGGTTAGAAACCATTCCCTGAATTTTAACTAGGAAACTAGGAGTGTTTTTCCCTTACATTAAATTACATATTCCGTCATGATAGGAGGAAAAAACCAACTCAAAAACTCTAATTATAACTCATAGGAAAGAAAAACCTTGAATTTGAGACATTTTTTAAGCTTTAAAGGTGTCCTCAAGAATCCAATGTTGATTTGTAACATTTCTAACATAAGGGTAACAGAATTTTATAGAAGCATAACAAAAGTTTGAAGGCACTTTTGAGGCACTTTTAGGAGTATAAAATCCACTTATGAAAGAACAATCAACTATTCCTATGTGTCTAGTTTCTAGAACATCTTGAATTTTTCAAAATTACCCATGGGAAGGCGCCCAAAAATCCATTCTCCCAAGGTTACTCCAAAAGTGTAACATAAGCTCCAAAAAGGTGGCAGAAACATGAAAAATGAGTGGTTTTTTTGGATTTTTCTCAAAACTTAAAGATTGGCATGCCAAGGGGGTTCCTTATCTATAATTTAATCATCAAAATTAATCCATCCATGTAAATAAATCATCATTTGGATTCCTCCAAAATAAGCGTAACAAAATTTTGTTACTCTTCTGCGAGGAGGAATTTCCAGAATTGTGAAAAAATCAGAAAATATACCAAAGTTCTTCAAAAATTGTCAAAATTGGTTTTGTAGCACCTGTGAGTGATGGGCTAAATATTCAAGGAAGGTTCAGACAATAAGTCCAAGCTATCCTTCTCTTTAAGCTTCATTTGAGCTTCTTTTAGCCTTTTCTTCAATTCTTTTAGCCTTATTTGAGAATTGTGTTCCTGGTGCGATAGTGATTTACCATGTGTCTTTTTAAGTTTATTGTCTCTCTTATCCCTCTTCAAGAGATTCTCCAGATGTTCATTTACTATTGACTACCAAAGCTCTCTGTCTTGATTAATTTCCATGGCTATAAGCTCATCAAAGGTCAACTCTTCAGGTGGATGAGTTCATTTTCTTTCTAACTTCATCGCCCTTTTGAGGCCTCTTGTTTTTGGCCTCCTTGGTTGTGTTTGAGGCTCCATGTCCTACATTTTATCTTTCCCATGCTGAAGCTTATGGAAAATAAGCCTATTAGTTGAAGATGATACTCCTTCTCCATGATATTCTCATAGAACCTCAAACATCCAGTCCTCTTAAAACATCTTTTGGGCAAGGGTGAAGCATTGATTTCATGCATAGTGAAAGGTTGTAACCTAAGGCGGAACCCTCCCTTGAAGCTCTTCTTCAAACTCTCAATCGTGTTTATCACTGAAAGGATGAAAACCCTAGTATGGTGATGGGATGGGTATATGTAGTGAAATCTGGAAAAACAAAGTGTAGGAATAGTGTAGGTTTAGAGGGTGAGATGAAGGGTTATGGAGATAGGAAAAATTCTACAAAAAATTCACTAGATAGGTTTGTGTGTTAGCTACATCTTGTGGGTGGAATGAAGTGAAATGGATGTGAGGAGCATGGTGAAATTAGGAAAACATGGGAAATTTCCAATTTTTAACTGTGAAAATTTAATAGAATTTACGGTTTGATGAAAATGACATGTTAGGGATGATATGGATGGTGGGAGATGTGAGTGTGTGGTATATGACAATAGTAAGGTAGTTTTGTATAGCTATGGTTAGGGTTTATTTAGCTTTAGTAGGTTATTTTTTTTCAAATTAAGTCTTTCTATGTCATGGAGAAACGATGATATGGAGAAATATAGAGTAAGCATGAAAATGAATTTAAAACTCAATAACTTGACCAAGGGAGGGTATGAGAGTAGTGACTTATTGTTTGTGAGAGGTTAAAGGTGTAATGGTCACAAGCCTTGAGCTTGTTTGAAGGGATTTGGAGCCAAAAACCTAATTTTCGACCTTTTCTCAAGGTGTAATACCAAATTACAGAAGTGTAACAACACTTTTGAGAAGCGTAATAATTGATTACAGAAACGTAACAACGGAATTACCAAAAATCTGCAAAACTAGGGCTTAACAATGGATCAATATCTCTCTAACCATAACCTTATAAATTTGGGACTTTTGCAATTGGTATTTTGTGTAGCAAGTTTTTCCAGAGAAATCGCATCGATGGTTGATAAATTCGACGTTTCGAAGCAGTCCACCATGGTTCATCTTCAGGAAAGATCCTTAAGTCAGATGTCACATTAAGGTATAAATAGGAGATGAATGGAAATAAAAAGAAAGGAAGGCCGACCAAGAAAAATATTAATGAAAATATAGATATTAATAAAATTAATCTAATTGAGCTAATTTAATTTACTATGGATTAATATAATTAAATTTTTTTTTTCTGAATATGGCTACTTCTATATTGATACAAAAATAGTGTTACATGGAGGCTGTGGCCTCGAGATTTCCAGCCCAGTACTGAGGCATTCTAGCTTTACCAGCAGGTAATTGATCATCATTACAGTTAAGAGAGAGACCATGAAAGCTTTGAAGAGCTATAAGACTGTATGTTCCTATCAAATGACTTACAACTGTAACTGAAACAGTAGCATGAACAGACCTTGACAAAATATCTCCTGTGGAATGAACCAGAATAGCTAAATGTTTACAATTTCTAGCCATAGCAAAAACAAAGATGACAATTCTGGAACCTGTAGTTAGAGCAAGAACCTGGACAAAAAACAGAGTGTAACTCCCACGCAGGGGAGACCGACCATAAAACAGGACCGAGACCAAGATAATAGTATCAGAATTAGGCAGAAACATAAGACTGTAGAAAAGCACCTGAAGGCCAATGAAAACCAAAACACCGTCGCGCCAACCTGGAACCATCTTACTGAGCAGAGGGAGGGTCTTCCTCGACAATGAGGCAGGCATATTTATAAGGGTCCTCATCATCAGAAGGGGGACCACTATTGTGTTCTGGACCGCCATCAATGGGAGCCGATGGACTCGCCTGAGCTCCCAGGTTGGCCTCAATGCCCGAAGAAACCAGCTTCCCAATGTCCGCCTGGGGCACGTTGTGCTCTGTCTCCATGAAGGGCTCCCGAGCAGCTACAGGGGTGGCGCAAGCCTGGGCCGAAGAAACCTGATCAGTGGGAGCTGCCCGAAGATCGATGGTCACTGTGGCGAGGAGGGAGGTGTTATCAATGCTGCAGGGGAAGTGAAAACGGGCGTGATGTGAATTCGCCCTGGACGACAAACGGAAATGCCCAGCAGAATTGAAACGATTCCGACCCCTCCCACGTCCTCTGCGCGGTGTTGGAAGACGAACAGGACCAAACTCAGAAGAATATGACGAGGAATCAGAGTTAGAGGGGGAGGAACGATTAATAGCACGCCCAAGGACTCCCCCTCGCCTGCAGCGCATTCTTGGGCGAAGGCGAGGCATTGTGTGATGATCAGAGAGAACAGTGAGGGCAGAGTGAGCTTGTGGGCAACCAAAAACAGTGACAGACGGACGCGGAAGAGTGCAGGAGGCACAATTGGATATGTGAATGCCGGGCAGAATTTCCATACAGCAATTTAACACACAGCGAGACCCAGTACTGGTGCAGGAGCTGCGCTCAACCGCCGCAGGGAGGCAACAAACACTGAGGGGAGGAACCAACACGAAATTACCAGAATTCTCCATCGCTGAAGAAGAAATGCGCCGGTTTCGGGGAGAGAGCTCCCATGTATGAGCATTGAATTGCCTGACTGCAGCATTAAAGGGCTCGATCATGCGAGGATGGGTGGCGGTGGTGGTAAGCCACGCGCCAACCCACCTGACCCCCTGCTCTGCATTAAACACTACTACCACCTGCATCCGGGAGATTAATATAATTAATTATATTAATTTAATTAATTTAATTGACCCTAATTAAGCAGAGAAGTTGTTTTTAAAAAATTAAGGGAATATAATATAATATAATTTTTTAATTTCTTTAATTTATTTTTAATATAATTTATATTTTTCATTAATTTTATTTTGTTATAATTTTTTATTGTTTTAAATTGATTTACAATATTTTATTGATTTTTTTAAAATTTAAAACAAATAAAATTTATAACAAAATAGAATTAATGAAAAATATAAATTATATTAAAAATAAATTAAACTAATTAAAAAAGTAAATTAAATTATATTTCCTTAATTTATTAAAAACAACTTCTCTCATTAATTAGCATCAATTAAATTAATTAAATTAATATAATTAATTATATTAATCCATAGTAAATTAAATTAGATCAATTAAATTAATTTGATTAATATCTATCTTTTCATTAATATTTTTCTTGGTCAGCCTCTCTTTCTTTTTCTTTCCATTCATCTCCTATTTATACCTTAATGTGAGATGTGATTTACTGAAGGATCTTTCCTGAAGATGAACCACAGTGGACTTGTTCGAAAGCTGGAATTTATTAACCATGGATGTGATTTATCCAAAAAAAACTTGGTAACCATAACCTATTTTGAAAAACTAAGAGAGGTTTCCGTTCTTTGGCATGCTATCAAAAACCAACTCCTTAATTTTACCAAAATACTTTCCCATTTTCTCATAATCCAAGCTTGAATTTGATTGCTCAAAATTTGCAGAAGCGTAGCACACTCTGAGCATAAGTGTATCGCCTATTTTGAGATGGATTTTGGAGATATTCCCATAGGAGTTGAGTTGCAAGTTGTATGGTTGAAACACTTAGGAGTTATTCTACATAATGGAGTCATCAAGCACTGCAAAAGCCCTGCTACAAACCCCTGAAAATATGATTTGAAGACAACATATCCAAAAGTGTAGAAAATGACCTGGAGAAACTATATTTTGAGAATTCATCTCAAACCATAATGCTCGTACATAAAATAAAGAAGGTTTTTTTTCTTTGGTCTGTGATTGACAAAAAATTCTTTCACTTCTATAAAATGCATATCCATTACTTCAAAAACTAATTTTGAAGCCAAATTGTCCCTGTGTGCAATGTAAACCCTCGCTTGATCACGAAGATCTAAAAATTATGTCATGGGTATGAGTTGGCTCAAACCTAGAATGGTGACCTCCCTTATGGACCTCCTTCTCACCCTCCATAATTTTTTTCAACAAGGAAAGCCCTAGCTTGATGTAGTAGATAGGGAAGGTGGAAAATTTGGAAAATAGGGGATAGTGGTAGAATGGTTTTAGGGACAGCAATGAAATGGAATGAAGTTAGGGAAAAATCCCTAAAATTTTTGGGAGGTAGGGTGATGAGTTGGATACACGATGCAAGTGGAAGTTTTGGGAATGGGCATGTGAAATGTTCCCAAAAGGTCAAAACACAGGGTTTCACTAGTTTTTCTGCCAAAATGTAGTGAAAATTAGGGTTTTAATGAAATTGATGGAAAAGAGGCTTGTGAGTGATAGGAGATGTTAGGGTATGGTGTATGAAGGTTATATGAAGGTTTTATATGGTTAGATTTAGGTTTTAATAGTTGAAACAAACAAAAAATTAAAAACACCAAAAACATAGTGGAGGTGACCTAATGAAGGAAACCACTCATTTTATGATGAATTTTGACTTGAGAGAATTATGGAGGGTTTAAAATTACTATTTAGGAATCATATGAACCTCTGTACAGTGTTTTTAAACCTTGGAGGACTGATTTGGAGCTCAAACACCAAAAGCGCAACACCTGTGCATCACACCTAGAAGTGTAGCATAGGTAGTGTTGGCAAAAATTTGGTTATTTTTCTTCAACCCATTTCAGCTGTGGAGTGCGATGGTGAGAAGAGAGGATCTCCTTACTTATTCCCCCATCTTTGCTAACTCACTATGAAAATGACTTGTATGGTCAAAATGAGATTTTTTTCACTTTCTTTTATGAGATAATTGACTCTTATGGTGGTGAAACAAATGAGACCTAGTCTCTAACCTAAATGAAGGTGTGGTGAATGACCTAAAACCATAGATCATTGATGGATGACATAACCTCTAAAATAATGATGACCATGAATGGAGTGATGGGAGTAGCATTTCATACCTAGATATATTCAGTGAACAAAATTTTATTTGAAAACTAACTTGAAACATGAAATTTTTACCTAGGACCACTACTAAGTAAACCTGAAAGAGTACATTTGATCACTAAACATTTTGAAACCAATAATCCTCATCAACTCTCCTTCATCTCTTGGCCTTGTTGTGCCACACACAATTTTTTTACAGGAAACTTTCCAATTCCTATAAAAACCTTTTCCTTGCTTCTTCCTACTTTAGTTTGCTCAGAAATGGAGGGAATTGGTTCATGGAGGCTATGGAAGGATTCAAGGAATGAATGGAGTGGAGCATAGGTGAGTGAAGAGTTCTCATGCCAAGTTTCAAATGATTTAGATGTTAATGGTTCAACATAGGGTTTAGAGAGTGAATCCTTGTACATAGATTGAAATAAGGGGTTGGGAATGGTAGGCATAGGAAAAACATAAATTATCATGCTCTCCTTGAAGTTCAGAAATCCATAAGATAGTTTCTTCCTTCATGAATGAGTTTCCTGTAGCATTTACAAGAGTTTCATGTAATGCAACAAGAATCCTGTAGCTATTGGATCTGCATGTAGAAATTATAGTATAGAGAAAAAAATGATTTTTTTTCCTATTTGAGGGGTGAATGGATGAAGGGGTGTATGTTGTAGTGGCTCATGGAGTGTGCAAGAAAAGGACAAGGATAAATGAAGAGAAAATTCTCCTCTGGATCCCAGAAACCATCTTTGATCAATAACCTACAAAACATAAAAACCTATAAGTGCATAGGTATTTTTCTTCTTTTTTCCTTTTTTTTTTCTTTCCTTTTTTTATTTCTTCTTTTTTTGAAGGAAAGTGGGCTACCTCCATAGAGGTTTTCAACCCATAGTCCTACCTTGGGCACCTTAGAGAGGTTTTCACCCAAGAATCTTTTATTTTCTGTATTTTTCTTTTTCTTTTTCTCCCTTTTTTTATTGCTTCAGGATTTCCTCATGGAGGTTTTCAACCCTGGAGTTGGCCTAGGGCACGTCAGAGAGGTTTTCACCCATGTCTCTTTATTTTTCATTTTTTATTTTTATTTTCTAGGAGGGGGAGGAACTGGAAACTATGGAGTTTACCATGACATATATCTCCCCGTTTATGGAATTTATAAATTCTGCCCTAGAAAGGGGCTTTCAGTAAACCTCATCTATGGTTCTGATCTGCACTGCGCCATTATCATAACATTTTTCCACTTTGTAGGGTCCCAACCTTCTTGGCATTAGTTTTCCTTTGAAATCCTTAAACCTTGAGTCATACAAAAATGCTCAATCCCCTTCTTGAAAGGTCTTTTCCTTAATGTACTTGTCATGCCAGACCTTCCTTTGTAATTGAATCACTTCTATGTGAAGGAGTGCTTGCATCTTGAACTCATCCAATCCATTTAATTGCAGAAACCTCTTTTGTTGGGCTTTTGATATATCTAGGTCTAACTCATTTTCCATCCTTAGGGTGTTGAACTCAAATTCAATTGAAAACAGAGCTTTCTTGCCATAGACTACGTCATAAGGAGTGAATCATGTTGTTGTTTTCCAAGTAGTGTTCTAGGCCCAAGTAGATTATACTAATCTCTCTGCCCAAAATTTTCTACTGCTTCCCACAACCTTGGTGAGGATATTATCCAAAGATCTGTTCATTCTTTCCACTTGGCCATTTTCCTGAGGGTGGTAGGCAGTTGAAGTCTTATGCTTTATCTTGTGCCTCCTCAGAAGATTATCAATGAGATGATATGTTAATTGTGGCCCTTGATCAGTGACTACATCTCTATGGCATCTAAATTTCTAAAAGACATTATCTCTCAGAAATTATGCTACTTTCTCCTTAGTTGCGACCTTCAAAGATTTTATTTCAGCCCACTTTGTTAGGTAGTCAGTGCAGACTATGATATAATTTTTCTGTCCAGATGGTGGATTAATATGTCTAATGAAGTCCATGCCCCACTTGTTAAATGGCTCAAGAGCCACCTGAGGGTGAAAAGTCACCTCATCCGTCTTTGTAGGTTTCCCCATCCTTTGGCATTGGTCGCACCTGCTAGTGTACCTTCTAGCATAGTGGTGAAGAGCAGGCTAATAGTAACTTGCCTAAAAAACTTTGAAGGCAGTCATTTTTGCAACAAATTTTCCTCCACAAGATCTATCATCACATGTAGAGAGGATATCAAAAACTTCTTCCTCCCTCACAAATATTCTGAGAAATTGATCAAGGCCTAGCTTGAAGATATTTCCCTTGATCCATATGAAAGTGGAGCTTTTTCTGATGATATTTATTTTCTCCTTGAATGAGAGGTTAGGAGGGAACCTTTCAGCAACCAAGTAGTTAGATATGTCACAAACCATGGTGAGAGTGCTGAGATAGCAAAGAAATTTTCCTCTGGAAGCTGGTCATCCACCATTCCTTCTTCATCTGCAGGTAGACCTAACCTGGATAAAAAATCTACAACAACATTCTACTTTCCAGGTTTATCAACAATGATTAGGTCAAAATGTTGTAATATTAACAACAATCTAATTATTATAGCATTAACATCTAGTTTTTTCATTAAATATTTGATGGATGCACGGTCAATGTTTAAAAAGGTCTAATACCAATGACATAATGCCTAAATTTGTTTAAAACATGGACAATGGCTAACATCTCCTTCTCTATGAAATTGTAATTGAGTTCGGCCTTGGACAAGTCCTTACTAATGGAATATATTGCATCAGGTTATTTTTATCTAATTGCCCCAATGTTTCCCCACAACTTTGTTTGATGCATCAGTGTGGATGTGGAAAGGCAGAGTCCAATTGGGACCTCAGAGAATGGGGGTAGTATTCAAATTTTCCTTAATGAGCTCAGAAGCTTCTTGACAAGGACTGGACCAAGTAAACTCGAAATCCTTGGCCAAAAAACCAACTAGTGGTGAAGAAAAATTGTTGAAATATTTGATGAACCTTATATAATATCCAGTTAACCCCAAGAAAATCCTAACATATCTCTCCTTTTGAGGAGAAGGTACCCTTTTGGTGATGGTGATTTTTTTCGGGTCCACCTGTATTCCTACGTGGGAGATTGAGTGCCCCAATACAAATCCTACTCTTTTCAATAACTCTCACTTTTCTGGGCTCAGGGAGAGATGCATATCAATGCATATTCTCATCACTTTTCCCAAACTAGAGAGATCCTCCTCAAATTCATCCCCATAGGGTGTGAAATCATCCATGTATATTTCAACTGATTCATGGACTAGCTCAGAGAAAATACTCAAGACAGCTCTTTGGAAGGTAGCTGGGGCATTTCAAAACCCAAAGGGTAAGACTCGATAAGAAAAGGTACCCCAAGGGAAGGTGAAAATATTCTTGTCCTCATATTCATGGTTGATTTGGATCTGATTATACCGAATGGACCCATCTAAGAAGGAAAATAACTTCTTTCCTGCAAGGCAATCTAGGACTTGGTCGATAAAGGGAAAAGGGAAATGGTCCTTCTTGATGGCATTGTTGAGTTCCCTATAATCAACAGAGATTCACCATTTTCCATTCTTCTTTAGGACTAGGACAAGAGGAGATACCCACTCACTATGTGATAAAGGATAAATGAAACATGCATCCAAAAAATTTTGCAGTACTTCCTTGACTATGTCTTTTAGATATAGGTTCATCCTCCTTTGGGGTTTGTTCACATTCTTACATCCTTCCTTAATGTAAATATGATGTCTGCATAATGAGGGATTCACCCCTTTCATGTCCTTGTAATCCTAAGCAAACGCATTTAGGTTTTCTTTCAAAATTTCGTATAGCTGCTTTTCTTCTTTATATGAGAGGTTTGAGTTAATTTTTAGAGATTTGGATGGGCCAAACTCCACAACCTTGGTGGTTTCGAAGATTGAATCAACTGAGTGCAATCCCATCCAAGGGTGGCTTTCAGATTCTTTGAGTAGGTTCTCAAGCAGGCTATTAGTGGGGGACTATTTATGAATGACATGGTCGACAAGTTCATATTCATCAATCTGACCCCCTCTAAGAACAACATATACGGTACAAGTGTGGGTAGTGTTGTATACCTCATCTTCTTCATCCTCCAACCATATAGGTAGATCATGATAAATTTAGCGTCGGGTTGGAGGAAATAATACCAGATGTTTAGACAAGGGGCCATTATTAATAGTCATGTTTCTGGCCCGACAGCTCATATAAGCATTGTAGTGGCTAACCAATGTCTCCCTAAGATGAGAGGATATCCATTGAACTTGGTTTTTGGCTACAGAACCAGGATATATGTAGGATACTCCTAAGATTCAATTAAAACCATAACATCCTCAACAATTCCTTCCAGATTTACTGTGGACCAATTTGCAAGTTGCATAACTGTTTCGGTTTTCCTCAGAGTCCCTTGGAGGTTGAGTTTCAGCATAGTTTCCTTGGTCAGATCATTGATGGAAGCCCCAAGGTCGATCATAGTATTGAGGACTATGACACCATCTATGTGCACATCTACAACAAGATTTCTAGGGTCCATGTACTTTGCAAAGATCACCCTTCCCAACATTAAGTCGGATAGATGTCCTACTACATTGATGGTGGGGGTATATTTTTTCTTTATCCCATGTTTATTGAAGCACTTTTCCTTGATGAGCCTATTGTAAATAGGTACATCCTTAATGGCATGGAGAAGGGGTATATTTACACAAATTTTTTTAGTTCTCCAAGAAGTTTTGTCTCCTCTAGGGTGTGATGACTAGAATGCATCAAGCGTTCAGGAAAAGGAGGTTGTTGGATCTGAGTGTTACTTTCTTCATTTTCCTCCTCAACCTCTACAGGTGGAGATGAAGGGTGGTTGTCTGGGAGTACTCTTCCCGACCTGATATTAATATCCTATATCTCAACAACATAAGCTAGATAGAATGTCTCTCCACTATAAACTATTGTGAATCCAACTCCAAAAATAGAAGAAAAGAGATATCAATGCCTTAGAAATAAGCCACTTCGAGGGGGCAACCTCCAATACATTACATGAATGAAAAATTCTTGGATGATACAAATTACAAAACCTAATTTCTATATATAAGAGTCCATGGGGCCACAATGTAATCCTCGCCGACCTGACAACAATAATTTAAGGGCACATAATAACAATAAGGGGGTTACACTAGCAACAATAAGGGACTATACTAGTAATATAGGGACCTAACATGACACTCTCCTTCAAAATAGTGTTGTCCTCAACACTTGAGTAGCTCTGGGTGCTTCTGTATAAAATTCTCATCCTCCCATGTAGAAACTTTAGTGGGTAAGTTCTTCCACTTGATGAGATACTCTGAAATTGATTGATTTCGTAGCTGTCGAGTTCTTGTTTTTGTGACTGCTTCAGGTTCCAATATGATTTTTCCTTCCTCATCAAGTTCTGGAAATATTGTTTGAACTGGAATATTTTCACCTATAACCCTCTTTAAGCATGAAACATGGAAAACTGGATGCACTCGTGAAGAAGCGGGAAGCTCCAATTTGTATGCCATAGTACCAATATTTTGCAACACCTTGTAAGGACCATAGTACTTTGGTGATAATTTATTATCCTCCTTAGCTTGCTTGAGGGACATTTTTTTGTATGGTTGTAGTCGTAAAAATACCCAATCTCCTACATCAAAACTTCTCTCGCTCTGATGTTGATCTGCCTCTTGTTTCATTCGGTTTTGTGCCAAATTCAAGTTATCCTTTAAGAGCTAGAGAACTTCTTGTTGATGCTTGATGTGATCTTCCACTACTTGAACCTTCAATTTTTCTCTTAAATATGATGTGATGGATGGTGGATGATATCCATAAAGTTCCATAAATGGGTTCATTTTTGCTACAGCAAGGAAGTGTTATACCACCATTCAGCGAGAGGTAACCACTTGACCCATTATGTTTGTTTATCAGATACAAAAAAATGAATATATCCTTCGAAAAATTTATTTACTATCTCAGTTTTACCATAGGATTGAGGATGATAAGATGAGCTATGAGCTAATTGAGTACCCAAACAAGAAAATAGCTCCGTCCAAAAATTTCCAGTAAAAATGGGATCTTTGTCACTCACAATAACCCTTGGGTTTCCATGTAGCTTTTGAATTGTGTCCATAAATATAGTAGCAACTGTACTTGCTTTAAATGGATGAGATAATGCAAAAAAGTGTGTATACTTGGTAATTCTATCAACTACCACCATGATGACACTCTTTCCTTCAGACTTAGGTAAAACTGTGATAAAATCCATTGAAATCTCCTCCCAATGTTGGCTTTGAATTGATAAATGTTGTAGAAGACCTGGGTCTTAATTGTCTCAACTTTATTATGCTGGAAAATTAAACATTTCGCCACAAAATTTTGAATATCAGATTTAAGGCCATCCCAAAAAAATTCTTTCTTCACCCTATGGTAAGTTTTTAAAAATCCTGAGTGTCCTTCTAAAGGAGAAGTGTGCAATTCCAAAAGAATATTTTGTTTTAGTTGGGAATTCTTACGAAGATATAAGCGATCTTTGTACCATAAGGAATCATTTTTCCAACTAAATGTATTATATGTACTAGGACCTTGCTGCAATTTTTGAATGAGTGTCCACACTTCTTTGTCCTTCTTCCATTGATCCCTTGCCTTGGTTATCCAATCTGTTTGGATAATATAAATGGCACAAAGAAATGCTTCCACCTCTTCATTCTTTCATGAGAGTGCATCTGCAACAACATTTAGCTTCCCTTTTTTGTACATTATTTCAAAGTCATAACCCAACATCTTTGTGACCCATTTTTGTTGCTCTTCTAAAGATAGTCTTTGTTCCAAAAAGTGTTTAAGACTATCATGATCGGTTTTTACCTTGAAGTGTCTTCCCATTAGGTAATTTCGCCATTTCTTTAGTGCATGCAGTATTGCTAACATTTATTTATCATAAATAGCTTTCTGTAAATACTTTCCTTGGATTGGATGACCTTCAAAAGAAATGGGTCTTCCTTCTTGCATTAAAACAACACCAATTCTATTTCCTGAGGCATCACATTCCACAATAAACGTTTTTGTGAAGTCTGGCATAGCTATGACCAGTGCTAGGCACATTGACTCTTTAAGATGTTCAAAGGCCTTAGTTGCTTCAGGAGTCCATGAAAATCTATCTTTCTTCAATAATGTTGTTAGAGGTGTTGCTATTCTCCCATAATCCTTAAAAAAATTGCGATAATACCCTATTAACCCGAGAAATCCTCGCAATTGCTTTATGATTATGGGGACTTTCCATTCTTTAATGGCTTTAATTTTGTTAGGGTCTACCTTAACACCCTCGTGAGAGACAATATGACCCAGATATTCCACCTCTTGTACTCCAAAGAAACATTTGGATGATTTTTCATATAATTGTTTCTCCTGCAATAGTTTGAGCACCCTGTCAACATGTTGAACATGATCCTTACAAGACCTGCTGTAGATTAGTATATCATCAAAAAATACTAGCACAAATTTTCTAAGGAAGGGTTTGAAAATGGAATTCATCAAGCCTTGAAATGTAGAAGGTGCATTGGTAATGCCAAAATGCATGACCAAAAATTCATAATGACCCTCATGAGTTCAAAATGTTGTTTTCGGAATATCTTCAGTCTTCATTCTAATTTGATGATATCTTGAACGAAGATCCAACTTGGTAAAATAAATCACTCCATGTAATTCATCCAATAATTCATCAATCACAGGAATGGGAAATTTATCTTTAATGGTGAGATTATTGAGCTCCCTATAATCTGGACACATACGCCATGATCCATCCTTCTTGTGTACCAATACAAAAGGAGTAGAGAAAGAATTTTGACTAGGTTGAATTATACCAGCCTCTAACATTTCTGCAATCATACGTTCAATTTCGCTCTTTTGGACATAAGGATATCTATAAGGCCTGATGTTTGGAGGAAAAATTCCTGGAATCAAATGAATAGCATGATCATAATCACAAATAGGTGGGCGTCCTTTGGGAGTTTCAAAAACCTTGGAATGAATGTCCAAGACTTTTTGGACATCTGCAGAAATAGATGATTTTGATATTGGAACTTCTAGTGAGCATAATTGTACAATTACACCTCGTTGTTCTTTCTTTAGAATCTTTTTCATGACATTAGAGCTTATTATCTTTCTCGGCTTCCCTACAATACCCTGTAATTCAACTTCCTTTCCTTTTGAAAAAAATTCAAGAAATTTTTTTGAAAATTAAAAGCTACCGTCCCCAAAGATTATAACCATTGTACTCCTAGTACAACATCAGCACCTCCCATAGGAATGGAAAGCATTGGAATATTCAATACATATTCCACCATGGTTAGCTTCATATTATGGAATTTTCCAGAGCAATTTATAGTTCCTCCATTTTCAACCATCACTTGAATTTCTGGTGTTGGGTATAGGAAACAATTCAATTCTTGGCTACCTTACAATGAATAAAATTAAGGGTACTACCTGAATCAATCAAAACTATTACCTTTTTCTTCTTGATATGTCCTTCTATCTTGAGAGTTTGAGGATTGATAATTCCTATCAATGCATTACATGATATGTTCATACTCATTTCTTCCTCTTCTAGGGTGGTTGGTTCCTGCTGTATATCCTCTTCTTGTTCATTTTCTTCTTCCTCTTCACAATCTATGTAAAGTAATTTATTCTCATCACACTTATGACATTTAGTGTATTTTCTATCACAACTGTAGAAAGGCCCTTTTGCTTTTTTTTCTTCCAATTGTAGTGGTGTCAACCTTGTAGGTTGTGGAAATCTAGGAGTAGCAACACTTCCCTCTTTATAGAAGTGAGTGGCAGGCTTCCTTGTCACCATAATTTTACATTCAATTTTTCTTGCCAACCTGAATTCCTTCTACAATGAATCAGGTTCCAAAATGCAAACTTAATGTTGGATGTTATCCTTTAAATTACCTATGAAGAGATCAATCCAGTGTTCCTCTGGAATATCAGTTACCCTTATATTGAATTTTTGGAAGTCCTCAATGTGCTCTCCCACTAAACCCTTGTTACACTGAAAATTGTCATCCTAACATTCTGCTATGTGTATGAGCTCATTGTTACTCATACCTCTCCCTTTGCAAGTCTAACATATCAGTTCCTCATGTCAAGCCTTGAAAATCAGAGAAATGTTCCTAAAAATATCCTAAACTTTGGTGTCGCACTTTCTCTATATCTTGCTTGCGGTCCTGCACCTAATGTTCAGCTCTCTTGTGTATATAAACGCACTTTATCTATGTTAAAGGTGCGGACCCCTGTAAGATCAAAAAGGTGCAAGTAAATTCCAAAAAGCTCAATAAAAGTGAATTCTAGAAGCTTCCATAAAATATCTTGCGGTGATAGAACCACTCTTATGAGGTGCATGTATCCCTTACCTTATGGAGCTAACCCCTTGATGTGAGGAGCTTATCCCTTTGAAGGAGGATTGTATCCCTTCATATTTGGAACAGAAAACCTCCCCTTTTCCAGTATAAAAAGAGGCATTGGGTAGCCTCAAGGGGAGTTCAAGCTTTAGAATATTTGAAGTTAAGTGTTGTTGAGATTCAGACTTAGTTAACTAAGAATTTTGTGAGGAGAGATTACATACCTCTATTCGTCTTGGTTGGAGGAGTGCAGAGCTTATCAAAGTAAAGGAGACTCCTGCTTCAGACCCCGGGAAGGCCTGTGCAACATCAAGGCTCGGGTTGTAAGGTTTTCCTTCTTTTGAAATTAATACAAATATACTCATTTTTCTCAATAAGCTTTCAGTTAATGGTTTGTTTCATAGATTCCTTGATCACTATGATAAGCATGGTTTATGATGATTTCTATACAGGTGATATGTAATATTTTGCTTGTTTGTGACTGCAGGTTTACAAGGAAAACTCCTTCAAGCATGCGAGGGACAACAACGACTTCAAACAAGCGCTGGACATACGGTAAGTATTTTACACCTCTATAGAGCTTTTTGTAAATCATATATGCTTAGAGAAAGATTAGTTTATTTGGTTGTTTGTTGCTAGATACTTTTAGTACTAGGGAGATTGGTCTTGTCTGCAAGACAGATTAATCCACACAACAAATTGGCGACTCCGCTGGGGAAGAACTTGTTGTTTTTTGTTCTCTTTTATTTTGATTTGAGGAAACGTTTTTCCTGGTTTTTGATTGATAGACATCTACCTGGGTAGCTTAGGTTTTCTCTATTTCTAAAAATTTTGAGATATTTTATGTTTTCCTCTAATTTTTCCTGGGACCGCACTTTGCCTTCTTTTCACAGTGCGGACAGTTTCGCATCTTTGCTTGAGTAAACAGTGTAATACCGCACCTGTTACTTCTGCAAACATGTGGACCCTGTTAAAATTTTGAAAAATTTTAGATTTATTTCTTTAGTTTATCTTTATTTTGATTTAGAGTTTTTGGTTTCTGCCCAGATTGATGATTGTTTCTGTCAAAAGCTTTCTGTGAATGAATCTTAGCAGTATTCATGTTTTGATGATTTTCTAGAAGTTTTGCGTTTTGGATTGTTTTTCACTTGGTATTTGTAGCGGTTCGAAGCATTGATTGTTTGAAGTACCTAATATTGCATTGGTCTTTTGTCTTTTTGCTGAATCTGACATGATTGTGAAAGCATCCTTTATTGAGAAATAGAGCTACATGTTTCTTTGCAAATCTTCGAAAAGAAACTTTGTTATTTGTTTTTGAATTTCATTTTTTATAAAAATCATATTTGAGTGTTTTTAATCTGTTGGTTATTCTGAATGAATAGATCCTTAGTTTGCTGAATAAATAAGTAAAACATTCTTCAAAAAAAAAAATATTAAAGATTTTATTCAATTAGATTGTTAAAACTTGTAGATCTCAGAATTAGTTTTGTAGTTTTGAGTGCTTTTTAAAAAAATTTGTAGATTTCTTTTGAAGGAAACTTGTTTTCTAGCTTCAACTTTTTGAAAGTGAAAGGATTTTCTTATGAGCTTTGATAATTTCTCTCATTTTGAGTTATTGTTGGAAAGAAAAAAATATTTTCTTTCAATTGTTCTTTATGTTTAAAGAAGGAATTGTTTATTAAAAGAATTTCATTCTCCAACTCTTTCTTAATTAGAATTTCATTGAAAGGAAACAATCTGATTATCATTTTTAGGTGCATTTTTAGTGTTTTTTTGAAGTCGAGTCTTCACACCATCAGAGTTTCATTTCCACACCCATTGACTTAACAAACAGCTTTTCAAAGTAACGCTTAATTAAAATTCATCTACCAATCTTTTTATTTTCTAGGGCTCTTATCACCAACATAGCTTAGGCTAGTATCTTGGAGTAGGCAGTAATTAATTCTCCAAGATAGTAAAAACAAACAAGTAGACAAATCTTGCGGTAGGAAATAAATCCAATTGTAATTTGTATAATCTGGGAAGCTTCTCTTAAATAAGTCAATCACAAGATCATATCCGAACCTTTGAGACAATTAATTCTGTTTCATTGGGGAAGATAGAATATTTTTCGCGCATTACAAATGGTAAACCTCAGATTAACCATTATCGAGGAGCCTGGGGTCACTTGTCGGTAAACCTCGAATTAACCATGTCGAGGAACCTTCAAGGGCATTGAGCTTTGTTACTCTTCCCTTGCGCGCGGGATCGGATAGTAGACTGTTCCCCCAGTTATATTTGTTACTATTGGTAACCTTAGTGTCCACAAACTTAAGATTACTTCCTAAGGTGATGGTGAAGGAAAGATCTCACTGTACTTGGAGCAAACGTTGACTAGACTCACTCGGGCTCTCTGGGGGGTTCTCTTCACACGAGATGGTTTTGTGAGGAAACTTGTGCCAATCTGTTTCATTAAGCAGGTTGTCAGGGTAACTGTTCCAACCGCCCTTTCTGTATTGAATTTCTACTAAGTTGGATTTCATCACCAACTAGTGTTTTTAGTACGGGAAGTTACTATTTGTGTGTGGTTTGAACTCTTAGATTTTTAAGCATGTGATTCAATTGTTTGTTTCTTTAGAGACTTTAGGTGTTTTCATTGAAATTTTTCTTTGTTTGTGTGTGATTAGTTAAATATTTAATTTTGGCGGAATTGCTGAGACAATCCCGGAGACTACAAGGGAAACCCCCTGAATATACACGAAGTCAGCTTGAAGGGCTTCATGCTCTGGTTTCATCTAGAAACGGTAGGATTAAATCAACAGAAGTTGGAATTTCATCTATGGTGGTTCATCCTGATTATCAAACACCCATAACATAACACATTCAAGAGCCGATTTCAGTTTCTGAAGTTACTGGTAGTATTTCTCCTACTAGTGAACTAGCTGACGAACCTGAAATCTCTGAACCTGAAACTGAACGTTCTGTTTTGGAAACATCCTCAGGATTTATTTCACCAGCTTCTAGCGATCCTGGTTCACCTAGGGTAAGAAATATTGTCACTCACGATCTTCGATCTGGACTAATCTCTATTGAAGAACTTACTAATCCAGACGAAGAGTTATCTCTTCCCGACTCCCCTCAGTCTTTAAATCTTAGGGAATGTGAATCAATTTTCTACAGCCCTATTCGAACTACTTCTTGGTATTTATCCTTAACAAATCTTTTAGAGAATCCGGGTCTTGCTTTTTCTCCACCTCGAGTTCCATTTCATCCAACACTCAGAGGTTACTATCCGTCATCCATTATGGCAGGAGAATGTTGTCCTAGACACCGGAAGCATTTTTACATGGTGGTCCTTCTATTCCTTCGGGATATCAGGCTTTGTCTGGTACTTTCTCGGGGGTAGCTCCTCAACCGATTGAAAGCGTGTTATCATCTGTTTTAAGTGGAATTAAAACTGAAACGTTGAACGTAGAGCAAATATTTATGATGTCTGGTAATATTCCGAATCTGCAACCTCAAGGCAGTCAGTTACCGCCTAGAGGGCGATCTCAAGGTAGTCAGTTACCGCCTGGGGGGAAACCTTCAGGAATTCAGTTACCACCTAGGGGTCAACCTCAAGGTTGCTTTTTCCCAGGACAAACTATGGAATCGTATTATTTTGGAGGACAACCCCAAGGACAATACATACCTCAAGGATATCAACCTTTAGGATGGTACATACCCCAGGGTCAACCCCAAGCTCAATATGCTCCTCAGGGTCCTTATCAACCCCAACTTCAGTACGCGCCTCAGGGTTATCAACCTCAAGTTCAGTACCCAATTAAAGGTTACCAACAACCTTCTGTTTAGTCATCTATACAAGGAGCTGGAAATTTGCCACTTACTTATCAACCCTATGTTCAACCAGGTTATGGTCCTTACATTCAACCTTCTGTGGGACAATACCCTGGAATGAATATGGTATGGGATCCATCCCAATATCAACTGCCTATGCAGCCTAATGTGCAGGTGCCTTTTCAACCTAGACAGCCTTTGGTTTCTGGTCCAACCCAGCAACCTATCCAGCCTACTATTCAAACTCTTGCACCTAGTTCTGTTCAGTAGTCAGCGCCTACTACACCTCAGACTCTGCCTTAAACTGCTGCAACTGCTGCAACGTCTGTTCAACCTGTAACACCTGTTTCTAGAGTATCTGTAACAGCGAGTTCGTCTATCCCCGCATCCGTGCAAATCCCTCATTTCTTTGTACCCCAGTCAGGATCTTCAGTTCAGACTTCGGTCCAGATGCCTGCTGGACAAGCCGGTACAAGTACAGTTGTCACAAATCAACTGCAATTCACATATCAACCGTACCAGGGATATTCTCAATTCGGTCCCAGTTCACAAAATCCAAGTTATCAGTATCAATTGTACCCTGGCTATACTTATCAAAATCCTCAACAACCCCAGTTTGGTCCGGTTAATCCTGGTTTTCTGGGAGGTTACACAATTCCTAACGCAAATCTAATTCCCAGTTATCTTGGGTATCCACCTCCTGGAACTGCTTTGTCTACTCAAGGTTTTCGTGACCCTAACTGTTAGTTACCATTTATTGCAACTTTGGATTTACCTGATTTGATGCGCCTTACGAATGATCTGATTTTCTATTATCCATACTAGCCGCCAATGCTGCATAAGTTGCCCAGTGATATACCAAAATTTGAAGGTAATTCAGGAGAGGATCCATCAAATCACGTCATGACTTATCACCTCTGGTGTGCGTCTAATTCAATTATTGATGATTCTATTCGCTTACGTCTTTTCCAAAGAACTCTTATTGGTCTTGCAGCCAAATGGTACATTGAGTTACCACGAGACTCGTTTAATAATTTCAGTCAGTTAGCTACTGCCTTCTTGACTCATTTTCAGTTGTTTGTCAGATATGACAATGGCACGGAATTATTAACTTCACTAAAACAATCTACGTCTACATATATTTTTGATCATATTCATGAATGGCAACGTAGAAGGCGTTTGGTGAAAGTTTACATTCCGGACCAAATTTTGGCAGAATGGTTTGTTAAATCATTGTTGCCCAAGATCACTGAAGATGTGGCTAAGGCTGGTGTTGTTATTGAAAAGCAAGTAATTGCTCAAGCTCAGTACCTTGACCTTGTTTATATGCAGTCAGGTACTTTACACGAAAAAATTCCCGACCTTCCAAAACAAGGTCAAATAGCTGCTGCTCCTTCAGGGTCTCATGCCGCTGATGGTATGATTGGTACAGTCAATGCTAAAAGTAAGAATAAATCTTCAAAGAATTCTTCTCCTATTATAACTTTACCAGATTCCCTGAAAGGAGAATCTTCCCCCGAAATTTCTGGCGACATTCATGTCGTAGAAACATCTACAGCTAAATCTAAATCCGGTGGTAAAAAGAAAGGGAAGAATAAAAAAAAAGCAATTCAAAAGAGAAAACTGATAAAAATGAATCCAATGACGAAAAGCGCAAACCTTGCTATCCTTGTTACGTTTGTGACAAGGATCATTTTACTAAGGAATGCCCACATCGAGCAGAGGTTGCAAAATTTGTTAAAGGTTCACAACAACCTGCTATCTTGAAGGATCCTTTTCCGACTCAAGATAGCAAGATGGTTGGTTCTACCTCAACTAAATCAGAAGAGCCAATTTTGATGATGTCTCATGTAAGGATTGCGACGCGATCACAAGATTATGGTACTAAGAATCCTGTTGATGGTAAAGAAGCAGAATCTTCTAGTGCAAATACATCAACTACACCTCCTCCTGTTTTTGGTCCGCTATAGATCGAGAAACAAAATCCAGACTTAATAATCAAACCGCCTGCTAAAGGTGTTCTTCATAAATCAGCTTTCAATCCACATGCGAGAGCTGCTCAGAATTACAACATTGTTGAAGACTTAACTATTTCTCCTTTAGCAATGTCGGCTTTGGAAGTGCTACAATCATGCCCATCACAGCGTAAATTTCTTTTGTCTGCTATAGGAGCTGTAGATATTCAGGATTCTAACGTTATAATCTTTGATTTAGAAAATAGTGCACCTTGCCTACCTCACCAAATGGCTTTCCAAATTTGAGTGTTAGTCAAAAACAGACCGATCTTTCAGACTGTGATTGATGAGGGAGCTTCAACGTGTATTATGTCGATTCAGTGTTGGAAATCGCTTGGTTCTCCTACACTCAACCAATCTCTGAGGATTCTTAAGGCTTTTGATGGTCGAGGTTTCCACCCTTTTGGTATTTTGCAGGATTTACCCATAGGGGTCAAAGGTAAAATCGTAAATCTAGATGTGGAAGTGGTTGATGCCCCTCTAGATTACAACCTTCTTCTGGGTCGCAGTTGGTCTTATGCTATGACTGTTGTTGTTTCTTCGGTCTTTCGACTCATAAAATTTCCATATCAAGGAAGGATCGTTACAATAGATCAGCTAACTTATTTTTCTTCCCACCCAGCCTCTACAGAAACAATCCAGCACATTGGTAAAGTGACTATCCCTTATAAGGATGTTGGAGTAGGTTTGATTAAAGATTCTAGTTTACTAGGAACTTTTTCCTTTCCTCCTCCTAATGTATCATCTCCTACCACAACAATTCACATGATTTCGTCAAACACTATTATGTTTGATGATCCTTGGATCGTACCTTCCGAATCTGAGTTAGATTCAATTGATGGCATGATGCCTTTGAGTCCATTTGAAATTGCGTATCAGACTATACAGTCACTTTCCGGCCCCTCTTCAACAGAAATTGATCCAATGAATGGGATCCATGAGAAATCAGTTTCTATATCTAGTTCAGCCACAACGACATTTCCTGATCTTGTTCATACTGATGAGCAGATTCGTGAATTTTTGTCTGTTGATGATTTACCATGGGAAGATCTGCATCACCGATCTTTTTTTTTACCTGAACTAGATCATTTTGAAGATGATTTCGCTTCAATTTTTACTGCTGAATATGTCAAAGAACCCCAGAATCCATTGCAAAATCCTGATTCTGAGTTAAATTTGGAAAATATCTCTCGAATGGTTCCAATTGACATTTCAGTAAAACCAGGAATAATTGAAAACATTCATATAGGTGCTTGCTGTAATGAAGATGAAATTCAAACTTATAAAGCCCTATTTCAAGAATTCCGTGATGCGTTTTCCTGGTCCTTTGAAGAAATTACAGGAATTGATCCGTGAATTGTCATACATGAAATCAAGACTTACCCGGATGCCAAACCTGTCTGTCAACGTCTATGTCAAATACATCCTAGAAAAGATGTTGCTATCAAAGCAGAAGCTGAAAAATTACTTCATGCAAGTTTCATTTATCCAATTCCCTTAATGGATTGGGTATCAAATATTGTTCCTGTGACTAAAAAACAAGGAACGATACGAGTATGTATCGATTATAGGGATATTAATCGAGCTTGTCCTAAAGACAATTATCCAACTCCCTATATCGATCAAATAATCGATGATTGTGCCGGCAGTGAAATGTTTTCCTTTATGGATGGATTTTCTGGGTATAATCAAATAAACATACTCCCTACTAATCAACCAAAAACAAATTTTATTTGTGTGTGGGGGATGTTTTCTTATTGCAAGCTACCCTTTGGATTGAAGAACACTGGAGCAACTTTTCAAAGGGAAATGTCTTACGTGTTTCATGACATTAAGCACATTGTGTAGCCGTATCTCGATGATTTACCTACTCATTCATCGAGCAGGGCCGACCATCTCACTCACTTACGAGCTATCTTTATGATATTTCGGCATTATCTAATTAGGCTAAATCCACACAAATTTTTTTTTTGTGTAGAGTCGAGTCATTTACTAGGATTTGTTGTTTCAAAATCGGGCATTCACGTCAATCTGTCGAAGGTCAAAGCTATTGTTAAATTACATCCTCCTTTGACTTTACGTCAAATCCAAATTTTGCATGGGAAAGAAAACTTTTTACGTTGGTTCATTCCTAACTATGCCGAGCTTACAAATGGTTTTACCCGGTTGCTGAAACAGAACATTCCATTATTTTGGGATGAGATCATTGATCGATCTTTTCATGCACTTAAACACGCATTGACCCATGCACCGTTATTGCATCCTCCCAACTACAACCAGGATTACATTTTGTACCTCGTTGCTTCTCATTCCACTATTGGAATGGTTTTAGTTCAGGAAGACGAATCTAACACCGAACATGTGATTTACTATCTTAGTCGGAATCTACATCCGACCGATATCAAATACACACGTGTGGAGAAATTGGCATTGGCAGTTGTTCAAGCTGTCCAAAGATTTAGACACTACATCTTGTTACGTAAAACCACAATAATTTCTGATTGCAACCTTATGATGTACATTTTAACCAAAAAATTGCTAGGGGGAAAATATTCCAAATGGATAGTCATCTTGCAGGAATTTGACTTGGAGTTTGAAAAATCCAAGGCAAAGAAATCTTTGGTATTTGCGGAACTGATTGTGTGATTTCCCCTCTACTGATACTGAAACTGTGGTAGAAGAGCCCATTGCGGACGAATCTCTATTTCTTATCAGTACTCTCGATCCATGGTATGGAGATATTATTGTTTATCTCCAAACCCAATCTTTTTGGCCTGAAATATCACGATCTCAGTGACGGAAAATACACTTCCAATCCCAACAGTATAATATTATTGGTGATACACTCTATCGTCGTGGAGCAGATTCTGTTTTCTGACGTTGTCTTATTCATGAAGAAGCTGAAAAGGTTTTAAATGACTGCCATTCAGGAGCATGTGGTGGTCATATGTGTGGGTATGCCACAACCCAAAAGATATTGTGCGCTAGTTATTTCTGGTCATCGTTATTCAAAGATTGCATTTATACAGTCCGGAAATGCCACAATTGTCAACTTTTTGATCGTAAGATGCGCGCGCCACCCGCTCCTCTTCATCCCATAATTGATTTTGGTCCTTTCACGAAATGGGATATCGACTTTATTACATGTAACCCTCACTCGGCCGGGGGGCATGCATATATTATCTTAGCAGTAGATTATTTTACTAAGTGGGTCGAGGTGATGCCTACATTTTCGGTTGATGGCAAGACTGCTGCAAATTTCGTATTTAATCACATAATTTCTAGGTTCGGTGTTCCTCAAGCCATTATTACAGATCATGGAAGTCATTTTCGGAATGTCATGATGACTGAATTGACGGATCAACTTGGCCTGCGCCACGATAGTTCCGCTCCATATTATCTGCAAGCCAATGGTCTGGTTGAAGCCATAAATAAATTTTTAGTCACCATGATTAGACGAATTATTGGTATTCACAAAATAAATTGGCATTCCATGTTATTTTCAGCACTTTGGGCATATCGAACCTCAGTAAAAACATCAACTCGTTTCACTCCCTTTCAACTCGTTTACAGTTTAGAAGCCATGTTGCCGATTGAATGCGAAATTCTCTCACTCAAATTAGCCATAGAATTACTCCCAGCTACGTTTGAGGAGGAGAAACATTTCTTGTACTTGGCTCAGCTGGATGAGAATCGACGAAATGCTGCAATAGCAAACAAAGCTCATGTTAAACAAATAAAAGCTCAGTATGATAGAAGTGTTACCCCTCGAAATTTTTCAGAAGGAGACCTAGTCTTAGTTTATGATCAAGCCAAAGATAAGCTAGGAGCTGGGAAATTCGTGCCCATGTGGCATGGTCCTTTCATTGTTAAGCGAAAGCTGGCAAAAGGGGCCTATGAGCTTATAGATTTTGACGGTGCCCCTTTAGATAAACCCAGAAATGGACTTTATCTGAAGCGATATTATGCCTAAACTTGGTATGGAGATTTTTTATTAGATTAGATTTGTTTACTGCTGGTGTGTCTTAGATTAGAAAAGCGTGCCTAGTTTAGAAGTGTGTTTTTTATCACTATTCCCACTTATCTAAGTTTTACTCCTGATATTGCAGATGTCGACGTCTCTTCAAACCTGCATTGGTTTTTCTGATGGTGCTTTTCATAGTATACGGAAAATTTCTTCCGCAGCTTGGGTTATCTATTCACCCTCTGACGAGTTAGTATCCATGCATGGGGTAAGCCTTGGTCAAACAATGAATAACATTGCCGAGTATAGTGCAGTGATTGAGTTATTATTTGAATCCATATCATTCGGAATTCAGAGTTTGATTGTTAGGTTGGATTCTGAACTTGTTGTATTACAGCTTAACAGGGTTTATGCCATCAGAAATCTAGTGTTATTATGATTATTTTTAAGAGATCGTCTCTTGGAACGTGAGTTTGATTACATTGAATATCAAAATATTCCAAGACATTTAAATACATTAGCAGACGCAGTTTCTTCTAGTATGACAAATCGACATTTGCAATGATCAAAACAGTAAAACAAAAAACATCCATATTATGTACACAGATAACCGGTAAATAGTGATATATCATAGTATAGAAGTATTTTCAAAAAATATACATCGTCCTTGATCATAGGTTGGAAACACCTTATGATTGGAAAAATGATAACACAAAAGTCAAAAATATGAGTCTACAACACGATCATCCCATCACTAATGGTGATCACAATAAGAAACCACTGCCTGAGCCACCCTACACAGGAACCTCCTAAAAGGTCCTGGAACACCAATCACGTATCTCTGCAATCTGAGTGGGATCTCATCTATGTCCATCTCTAGAATATCTAGAGTCAGGTGCTCTAGATGATGCTCTAAATCAGACAATATTTCTGCTGATTGGCCTACTGGGGCTGGTGCGGCTGCAACTGGTTGTCTTCTGTCATAAGGTTGGAGATGGGCTGGTCGCCGTGAGCCCACATCTACATTCAAAAAAAATTTTGGTTATTAATTGTCAAGACGATAAAAAATAAAAAAAATTAGAATTTCGAACTTGTTGAAAATGATTTTACCTGATTCATCCCATTGTTCCCCTGCTGGGAGAGTCATCTCCCGGTCGCCGCGAAAATCTATCTCGGCGTATGGAAAGTCCTCAATGACAATAATTTGGAAGTCCAGCCAACGAAAATATGAAGGAGGAAATCAAACAATCTCGGTGCCCTTAATACCGTGACGGGACATTAATGTAACCCAATGAACCATCCTAGGTTCTCGGGGTCGACTAGCATCAACAGGAATACTCTGCGGAGCTAGCATGGGTACCCTCTCTAGAGAAAAAGTGACCACGATGGATCCATATCCAAAGTTATTTAGTTTACCATTTTTCACTCTAGTTAGTTGGCCTTTTACATTGGCCAACATAGCTTCACACCAGTTGAAAATGGTGCCTCAAAAACAGTCCACAGTAATGCACATCTGGGAACCAGTAGCTACATGTAGTGCTACACTCCCACACAGTCTGGTAACAGTAAACGCAATAACTTTAAGCTCGGGATGGATGATAGTTTTTATATCAATCCGTTTGTCCCTAGGGTCTGCCTCATCATTACAGAATTCTTGACGAAGACTAGCGACATTTTGGCCACCTGGCCTAGTCCCAAACAAGGAAAGTTATTCACCCCTCTTGGACAAACCATTCAAAAAATAAATATCCTCCAGCTCAATTTCGAGCCGGTGGCCACCAATAATGAAACACTGGTCCTGCATGTTCCACTTGTTTACCAAGCATGTCAGGAGGTCTACCTGTGCCCTCATGCCCTGAATGGCCCAGAATTTATACAAACCGCATGCTCTTAATGCCTGCATTGTGGGAAAATGGAGCATCGCGGCGTCATCCACATCCTCATGCTCACGTTCTCTTCAAATCAACATCTTTCTAATCCTAAAATGCATAAAAAGATATGTTAGAACAATCTAATTTGAAAATTTTTGGGCGCCAAATGAGAAATTGGATTTTGAAATTTAAAAACGTGGGGACCGCACTTTCCCTTTGTACACAGTGCGTAGGAACGCACGCGCTCTATAGGAAAAGTTTGGACCCATGACTTTTTTCTACATAGGAAAAAGTCGGGGTCCGTAAGGCCCATGTGTGGCACCTGCGGACCTCCGCGGACAATTTCTTAAACTATGTTTCTCCCTTAAAAATAAAATCTAAAGCCTAAAAATGAATTGTAAACAGATGAAAAGAAAGATTAAGAGGTCGTGGATTACCTGGGACTGACGGTACTCGATTTCGTCGGATGGATTTTCCAGAATCTTCACAGGAACTTTTTTACCCAAAAGCTTCTACTTTTCACTTTGAACTTGAACGATAAAAATGAAGTTGAAAAAGTCCTTTTGATAATTTTTTTCGAATAGATGAATTTTTAATTTGTTTATTTTTCACTTTAAAAAGGATATTCTGAAAGAATTTTTACTTATCTTAAACAGGTATGTGTAATGTTTCAAGTTTTTGTGCAGAAATTGGATTTTTCAGGAGAATTGATCATTTTTCAACAAAGAGCATACTTTTATCACTTTTTCGAATTCTTTCAAAAATTTACGAAAAAGCAAAACATTGGAGTTCTCTTTTAAGCCCTTTTCAGACTCTCTAAACATGAAAAGATTGCCGAGCACTTGATTATTCGAACCCGTTAAAGTAAATGAATGATCGTCCCTTCAGTATAAGTTTACCCCTTTTATGAACTGAAATGGACTATTTACGAAAAAGGTATACGTTGACTAATTACGGTCAATAGAGTTCTCTCCCGCATTATTTTATCCTTTTTCGGGCTCAAGAGACTAAATTTACAAAAAAGTGCACCCATGGAGTTTTCTTAAGTTTTTTCTTCTGACTCCCTAAAATTGAAAAACACTGAGTTTCTCCTATACTGGACTCGTTAAAATTTAACAGTAAAGGACCTATTCAATTCTAAACAGGAACGAACCACTCCTTCTTCGGGTTCGAATTTTAAACTAATTTGGACTCATCCGAAGGATGAGCTTATAAACAAGCAAATTTTATCCTCCTCAAGCTTTTCAAAAATAAAGAGGTACTTGCCAGAAATGGTGGGGGAAAAGAGAGAAAAATGACTTGTTTGTTGTATTTTGAATTTTCAAAAATCCAGTTAACCACTCTTGAACATGACACTTTCATTCACCTGGGTTGGGAAATCCTTTGCCTAACAGTTAATCAAACCTCATTTTAAAGTCTTCATCTAGTTTTTGGGTATTAGCTTTGGGTCAATTGTCACCCAACCATCTGCAGTGTCGTTATGTGTTCAAGAGGATAGTTCAAATAAACCATTCATCTGAAAAATATTTGTCATCCATTTTGACCATCCCTGAGTCAGTCCTTGCCAATATATTTTCAAAACTTGATCTATGATTTCGTGTTGTGGGCTTGCCTACGACGGATCACTTTCTATCGACGACAATTCATTATCTATGAAGTTGATCTAGAAATCATTAGTACCTTGAAATCTGCATGCCTCAATGTCAGGTTTCTCGCCTTCGACAACAGGTTACATCATTGAACTTCGATCGAATGATTCCGTGACATGTTCGACTTCAGCTCATTCATTCACATTTCACGGATTGTAATAGGTACTTTGAGAGCCATTGACATTACTGGTGGTTACTCTCACACTTGTTAACAGTTTACATCATTGACTGGTAATCAAGTGGTTTCTACCATGTTCGACTTCGATACATTCATTCACATGGATAGAATCGTACTAGTTTGAGATGCGGAAATCAAGACCCTAGATCTAGTTTCTACCATCCAGGCTGCAAGGAATTTTGTTATCATTTATACAGTGGACTATTTATAAATAGATGGCTGCATCCATACTTTGTCTTCACATGTCTATACTGTGATGTACTCAAAATCATTCCTGTATCAGAACAGTTTGAATAGTTTCTAGTTAGTGTTAATCTAAGTATGGGAATGCCTACCTCAGCGATGATATATATATATTTTTCATTGAATGTTTTTATAGGTTCCGACTGGGGTGTCCACAGGATGATCCTTGAAATTATAAAGTACTGCACTCTTCATATATGACAGACTTCAACATCATCTATTCCATACTTTTCACTTTAGGGGGCAATCTATTACACTGAAAATTGTCATCCTAACATTCTGCTATGTGTATGAGCTCATTATTACTCATACCTCTCCCTTTGCAAGTCTAACATATCAGTTCCTCATGTCAAGCCTTGAAAATCAGAGAAATGTTCCTAAAAATATCCTAAACTTTGGTGTCGCACTTTCTCTCTATCTTGACTGCGGTCCCGCACCTAATGTTCAACTCTCTTGTGTATCTAAGCGTAATTTATCTGTGTTAAAGGTTCGGACCCCTGTAAGATCAAAAAGGCGTAAGTAAATTCCAAAAAGCTCAATAAAAGTGAATTCTAGAAGCTTCCAGAAAATATCTTGCGGTGATAGAACCGCTCTTATGAGGTGCATGTATCCCTTACCTTATGGAGCTAACCCCTTGGTGTGAGGAGCTTATCCCTTTGAAGGAGGATTCTATCCCTTCATAGTTGGAACATAAAACCTCCTCTTTTCCACTATAAAAAGAGGCATTGGGTAGCCTCAAGGGGAGTTCAAGCTTTAGAATATTTGAAGTTAAGTGTTGTTGAGATTCAGACTCAGTTAACTAAGAATTTTGTGAGGAGAGATTACATACCTCTATTCGTCTTGGTTGGAGGAGTGTAGAGCTTATCAAACTAAAGGAGACTCCTGCTTAAGACCCCGGGAAGGCCTGTGCAACATCAAGGCTCAGGTTGTATGGTTTTCCTTCTTTTGAAATTAATACAAATATACTCATTTTTCTCAATAAGATTTCAGTTGATGGTTTATTTCATAGATTCCTTGATCACTATGATAAGCATGGTTTATGATGATTTCTATATAGGTGCTATGTAATATTTTTCTTGTTTGTGACTGCAGGTTTACGAGGAAAACTCCTTCAAGCGCACGAGGGACAACAACGACTTCAAACAAGTGCTGGACATACGGTAAGTCTTTTACACCTCTATAGAGCTTTTTGTAAATCATATATACTTAGAGAAAGATTAGTTTATTTGGCTGTTTGTTGCTAGATACTTTAGTACCAGGGAGATCGGTCTTGTCTGCAAGACGGATTAATCCACACAACAACCCTTTTGTTTGAGATTTATCAATTGGCTAAAGAAGGTGTTGCTCTTTGTATCCTCATAATGTGCTATCATTTCCTCCATAAAAATTGACCAATTGACAATTTTTTTATGGGTGCAAAGCCATCGATACCATACAAATGTATTTTGTTCTAAATTTAAAGTTGCAATGCGTACTTTTTGTGTGTTTTTCACATTATTGAGATCAAAATATTGCTCCATCTGTAGTATCCATGTTATAGAATCCTTTCCATCAAACTTCCTCATATCCATTTTTGGAATATGGTGGTTCTTCCCGCCAACATTAGAGTTTATGAAATCACGATTAACATTTATTTTGTTCTCATCATGAGTTTTGTATACTATCTTTTCACCATTACGAAACATTTGTTGTATCAACTTTGCCAAACCTTCCATGTCTGCTTTTAGATCATTCTTCATGTTTTCCATTTTTTTATCGATCTTAGCTTCCATGTCATCCATCTTAGATTCCATACCAGATTCCATGCCATCTATCTTAGCTTCCATGCCATTCTTCAAACCATCCATCTTAGATTCCACGCCTTTCTTTAAACCATCCATCTTAGTTTCCACGGCTTTCTTCAAAACTTCCATGTCATTTTTTGTTGCTCTTTGCGAGAGAGAAATTTGTTGCACTTGCTCTTGTAAATTTGAAATGTCATGTTGCCATTCTTTGTCTTCATGAGTCATAGTAGAGCCTTCTAAAGGCTTAATGGGTGTTGAATCACTAGAAAATTTGGCGCAATTTCCGACGGCAACTTCGTCGCTATTCCGACACATAGTCGTCGCAAGAGCGACAGTTCGAGGATGGGAAAAACGTGGTTTGTCATTACATCGCAATTCCGACGCACTGACAAAGTGTCACACTACAGACACTTTTTTTGTCGCTTCCAAACAAGCATTGCTCTTCCGACGTTTCCCAAATCGTCGCGCTTCCAACGTTTGTAAACTGTCACAATTCCGACAAATGTGGTCCGACGTTTTGAACGTCGCTCTTTCGATGTTTGTAAACTATCGCAATTCTGAAGAAATTTGGTCTAACGTCTTGAGCCTCGCTCTTCCGACCTTTGTAAACTGTCGCAATTCCGACGAAATGTGGTCTGACGTTTTGAACGTCGCTCTTCCGACATTTTTATGTTGTCGCAAGACCGACACGTCCCAGAAGTGTCGCAATACCAATTCATTCCAAAAGCGTCACAATACTGACCCTAGGAAGATCGATGGAAATATTTCAAGATGTCGGAAGACCGACGCTTACAAAGCGTCGGTATACCGACGGCGGGTTCAATTTAAAAAAAAAAATGAAACTTTAAAACAGGACAATAAATCTCCAATATTTGTTATGAATTGTGGGCATTCCAATGACCGTGAAATATTAATATAATAAACCACCCCGCAACGCTTTGACTATAAACAATCATATAAACATGGCTCTGTATTTTAAAAAATAGGTTTAAAATAGAAACAGGGCAACATTTTTTTTTTCCAATTGTTATGAACATAATTTGACCGTGAAATATTAATATAATAAACCACCCTGCAGTGCTTCGACTATAAAAAATCATTTTTTTTCACAAGAGAAAAAACGTTGTTTTGAATATATTATATGAAGTAAAACAGTCCATGAAATCATTACATTTTCACATCTAAAGATTGGAACCCAAATATCCATTCAGAAAAGTGGAAGTCCTACCCCAGACAATGATAGAAAAAAACCCCATGTCACATACAGGGACATGATATAAAACCCAGTAACGGTCCACATGGAGATTATCGACAATCTGAGAAAGCATCCAAATATGCCCAAGGCATCTATAAGAAAGTGAAATAGCAGTATGTAGAATAGTAAAGCAAAAGATAGAGTACGTACCGACGTCCATTGTTCCAAATACAAATTAAAGTACCCAAAATCCTTGAACAGAGAAAAATGCTAATCATGTGAGGAGTGTGATATGTCCAAAATATAAAAAGACCATCATACCATATCAATAAACCAGCATCGCTAGTTTTGAAGGCAGAGTGATAACCTGTCAACACATAAAATAGTATCATAAAGCGGATACAGGAAATGTGCAGAGACATGTACTATTGATATACGCCTCACAAAAAAAGCATCCATGATAGAGAAAAAATATGTATAAACCCAGGGTCGATTGTATGTTTTGGCTCGCTTGTTCCCGGAAATAAAAACCATCTGCAGAAACCCAGGCTCGCTTGTAAGATCAGGCTCGCTTGATTCCAAAATTGGTAACCATCTGTTGCATCCGAGATGTAAGGTTCAGGCTCATTTGTTTCGATTAGTAGCCTGCTATATCATCCACCCTGTTCATAGAAAAAAGGTTCCTGTAGATATACAGAGAAAGATTATAATACGTAGACCATATAAACATGGCTCTGTATTTCAAAAAACAGGTTTAAAATAGAAACAGGGAAACATTTTTTTTTTCCAATTTTTATGAACATAATTCGACTGTGAAATATTAATATAATAAACCACCCTGCAGCACTTCGACTATAAACAATCATATAAACATGGCTCTGCATTTCAAAAAACATGTTTAAAATAGAAACAGAGCAACATTTTTTTTCCAATTGTTATGAACATAATTCGACCGTGAAATATTAAATATAATAAACCACCCCACAGCACTTCGACTATAAAAAATCATATAAACATGGCTTTGTATTTCAAAAAACAGGTTTAAAATAGAAACAGGGAAACATTTTTTTTCTAAGTAAAGTTAATCTATTAACAGTGGGAATAAAATTATAGCATGACTTTAGTCAAAAACATTGCCCAGACTTATGGAAAATTTGTCATCAAAAAATCAAAAAAGAAGACTGCCCTCATACGGGGAAACCAGTCTTGAACGTTTACAGAATTCAAAAATATTACAGAGGTCCAACACAGTAATATAATCTAAAACATGCCCAATTAAGTGGGCCTACGAAGCAAGAAAACCAAATTAACCAAACTACTCCTCCGGTGGTTCCTCGACGATTCGGCACCATCCTTCGGAAGGTCCAGGATCACCAGGTGCTATCTCCACATTTGCGCCACCGCTCCCCTCCTGATGGCCTGAATGCTGGCCGGCTTTTTCTGAGCTCAGACCCGCTAGATGGGTGCATTGTTCCTCCATTTGAGCCTCCTCACGGAAAACCACGGTGATTGAAGTTGTTATTCATGGGCGGTTCAGAGAGAAATTAAAGGAAAAAAGTGTAGTGCAGGTCATGGGAGAAGGTGAAGTGGTGGGGAAATGAGGAGCAGGGGAGCCCATATGGTGGCCAGATCCTAGAGCCCGACCCCTCCCACTTCTAGTGTTTGGATAGCGACCTGCGTAATAATCACTAGACTGGGAAGACGACTTGGTTAAGGGGCTGGAGGGAGTGCGCAGGGTTGACCTCTAGTGCTCCCCCTGTAGCAACACATCCTTTGACGCAGGCAAGGCATGGGTGCAGTCTCAGCAGTGGGCACAAGATGAGACGGAGAAGCAGGGTTCCATGAAACCGAGGAAGACAGACACAGACCAGACCGAGAGAAATGCATATATGCACCAAGTTCTAAGCAGCAGTTCAGTTGGCCACTTCTCCTTCTCGTCACAATGAGCAGGCAGTGTAACCCAGCAACTGGCTCATCTGAAAAACCATAGCGAAACGCCATTTTATCGACCCAACTGCAATGCAATCGAAGAATGCTTGTCATAACTAATCTCTCATTACTGAGAGCCGAAGGCCGGATCATATTGGAGCATACAGAATCGCTAACAGGAGTGGAGGTCCGATCTTGAACATTGTTAAAACTTAATGAGATTAGATGTGAAAACCTTGGAACTTAAATATCGGTTAATTGAATAGCATTAAAACTTAATGAGATTGATATGAAATCGCCACATCCATGTCCCATCGCCTTAAACGCCATCGAATGCACCCGCATCCGAGAACAGGGCAACTTTTGATTGAGGACACGTGGCAGAAATTTATTGGAGTGGATCTTTGTTTGGGCTGCTCGCGCGGTGGAAATCTAGACCCGAAAAATATTAGGGAAAATTTGATAAGAAATTCGCGTCACAACTCTCCCTCCGTACACCAGCCCAACTTCGAACCCGAAAAAGATTAGGGCGGAATTCATTTTTTTTTCGTGTCACAAAATTGGCCGACATCAGCAGGCTATTTTGGAACGCGAATTTGGTTTGAATTATGGTTTATCGCTGTTTGAAATCCGGCGGGCTCGACTTAAGAACAATTTTGTTTGATCCCATCTTATAAAATTTGTGTTGGTTTTCTTTGATAATACACATATTTATAATAAATCATGGGAATACCACACTAAACATGTGGAAAAGTTATATAAATTATTGTGAACAATCATTTTTATGTAAAAATATCCAAATGTGCTTTTGGGAAATAAGAATTCGAGTATTTGGTTCATATTGTTTTAAAGGAAGGAGTGAAGTTGGAGCCTCAAAAGATGCAAGCTATTACAAAATGACCTATTCCCAAGAAAATCAAGGTTCTTAGAAGATTTTTTAGACTTACATGATATTATTGATCATTTGTTAAGAATTATGCATGCATTTCAAGTCCACTCACATATCTCTTGAAGAAAATATCATTTATATGGAATGATGAGGCTACTTTGGCATTCTCTCTTTTAATGGATGCCATGTCTTCGACACCAACATCGGTTGCACCTACTTTTGGTAAAACATTCATAGTAGAGTGTGAGGCACTAGGACAAGGAATTTACGTAACATTAACACAATAAGGGATATCATTGGCTTTTAAAAGCAAGGAATTCAAAGAAAATATTTGGTGAAATCTACTTATGAAAAATAAATGGAAGCAATATTACATGCAATAAAAAATGGGGATAGTATATCATTGGGAGGTACTTTAAAGTCAAGATATACCATGATAGCATAAAGTATTTTTTGAAGCTATGATTTTCATTAGAAGATTAACAAAAATGAGGAGAAAAAATGCAAAGTTTTAATTTGAGATAATCTGCAAAAAGGGTAAGGAAAATTTAGTACATGATGCTCTTTCTAAAATAGAAGAGGCCTCAAATTTATATCCAATTACATTTTCTATTCCTAGGTGGCTAGAAGAAGCTTGCCATAATGAAAAAATGACAATAGTACTAAACAAAAACTAAAGTTTATAAAGGATGGGATGAACTCTATGGAGCATTGGGAGTGAAAGAGAGATATACTTTGGTGCACATGTAGAATATTTTCATGCACGCAAGCATATTTGAATAAAAAAATATTAAGGGAGTCCCATGTCTCTCTGATGGTAGGACGCAGGGTTCCTTAAAACATCTCAAAGGATCAAAAAATATATTTTTGGAAGGAATGAAGAAATATATTCAAAATTTTGTAAGAGAAGGTCAGGTTTGCATAATAAATAAAAGAGAGGTAATAAAATCTCTAGGGTTACTTCAACCATTCCACATAGATATTCAAATACTAGAAGATATATCAATAGAATTTATTACAGGGTTACTAAAATATAAAGGTAAGTATTACATTTTTGTGGTCATTTATATAGACAAATTTTGTAGATTTTTTTTGTAGAGCTCAAAGTACATAAACAACAAGCCAAGTGGCAGAAGTGTCCGTGAAAGAAATTCATAGTCTTCATGGTTTTCCTAAAGTAATAGTAACAAGAAATTTTTGGAAATAATTATTTAATATGAGTGGAGAAACACTAGCTGCCATGAGTTCTACATATCAAACACAATCAAATGGTCAAACAAAAATAGTTAACAAATGTTTTTAAGGTTATCTACAATGTTACTCTTTAGAAAAGAAATCTTAATGGATGAAGTGGGTTTGTCAAGTAAGAATGGTAATATGATACTACCTATCACACATCTACTAAAATTTCCCCATTTAAGGTCCTTTATGGATATCCAACTCCTAGTATCTCATACTTTTTGCAAGATAAGTCCAAAGTATAGGAAACAAAGTCACATATGGAAAATACTAAAGAAACTTTGAAAATTATTATGGAAAACCTTCAAATGACATGAAAAATGATAAAACAACAAGGGGAACAACATTGAAGTGAAATATAATTTGAGGAGGGTAATTGGGTATTTTTTAGATTATAGCATTATAAGCAATCTTCATTCAAGAAAAAGAAGAATAAAGAATTAGCTCAAAATGTTATGGCCCTAAATAATTATTCATAGGATTGCACAAGTGGTATAGAAGTTATATTTTCCTTCTTCTTGCATTCATAAGGTTTTTTATGTATCTTGCCTAAAAAAGGTTTTGGGAAAAATTATGCCAATGTAAATAGAACTTCCAAAATTAGATGAAGAATGAAAGTTGATTCTTGAACCACAAAAAGTTATAGATAAACATTCTGTATCTCTTTGACATATAACCATTATGAAGTACCTAATCAAGTGGAAGAATATTCCTCTAGAAGAAGGTACATGATAAAATGATCAATTCGTGATGAAATACCCACGGCTAAAGGGTTCGTTTGAAGTTTTTACAAAGGTTTTGTTATATCTTTTATATAACGCACGGTGGAATAGTTTTATTGTTTGTTAAGGTCCCACACAGTGATCAAATTTGAAGGGCAGGTCTGAATTTCAATTAGAAGGGCATATATCTATGTCGTCCTTCCATAATGAAAAGCTTAAAAAAAAAAAACTTTTCAATTGACCACAATAAATTATTTTTACATTTCATTTTCAGAAAGACAAAACCATCATTCTTTATATTAATAAAAGACTGTTACATATACAACAATGAAGAAGGCTCCATCTTTCATTGCTTAAGTATCTCATTGGCAATGTCAACATAAGTCTTGAAGACACTATTATAATAATTTGGATACATACCACCGGGATATAGGAGATTCTTATGTGTCAGATTGTGTAATGCAATTTTGACTTTGTCTCACAAGGAGCAGCAGCATGGAGGTCTCGATTTTTCTTATAGAAATTTTTTATTATTATTTGAAATGTTGTTTATAGATATGAATACAACAATGAAATTATGAGCATGGTGGACAATTATTCAAGCTCATGATGCCAAACCATGATGATGTAAGTTTGGAATTTAACATTTTTACATGTTAAAGACAAATAGTCAAAATCACTGACAACTTAGTATGCCATAATTAATAATCATTCCCTGCTCACTTTTGTTAATAGGTTTATGTCACACAATGATCTCTCTTCTCTGGCATTTACTTGTATTGAAGATCACTATTCTAGGAATAAGGAGTTATTTTCTCCAAAAATAACCCTAGCCAAACATTGACAATGCATCAAGGATATCTTTCTATGCTTCATAAGTACATATGTTCTACTTCTAAATCATGTCTTGGAAGTGGTTGTTTTGCTAGAAATTATCCACCAGTTGATTTCATACCAAAGTCTTTTTCTCATTTTCAGCATCCAATACATGAAAAAGATAATGGTTTAAAACAACATAAATATTTGAAATTTTTCAAGAATTGTCTGGCACACTTTGAATATGAATTTTGAAGTCAAGTGCATGATTCTGTATAGGATCAAGTGTCATTTTGAATACCAAATGTTTCATAAGAAACTTCTCAACATGCTACCCTGTAGTAAGGATTAAATGACAATATTGCATCAACTATTTCCATAATAAAAGTGCACCTCGGCCATAAGACTAAAAAACTACAAATGTTGTAGATCTAACAAGACCACACAATCAAATGTATTCCACAAGGCCAATACTATATGAAAAATGAAAAGGATTTTGCAACCAAAAATACCTTAGGAAACTAATTCAATTAGATACACCAAACCATTAGTAAAAAGGAAAACTAGCCTACTCAAAAGGCAAGCGTTTACCTCCTTTGACAAAATTTTGAGTTCTGAAACAAGGGCCTTTATTGTCTTGTCAATGCCCCTAGTAATTTGAACAGGGTTTTCACTTGCTGCAACAACCTAAACAAAAAGGTTTCATTTCAAATTATTTTCCACAAATTTAAGATACAACCATTGTCAGTTATGTATTTCCTAACAAGCTCATAAATTTTGACAAAAGAACCAAATTTTTTTAATACCTGATAGCAATTTTTTCACTCAAAAACTATCTTAGACTCAATAAGCCCAACCCAAAACTAAAAAACCAAACACCATAAGACCCTACAAAAATGAATAGATGATCTTAATCCAGTACTACTATCGACAAATATTTACCTTTACACCCTCACTTATTAAACCATGTGCTGTTGAATTTTAACTTCAACTGCTGCAGCAGAAGGACGGATGCAACAGCAACATTTTTTTTTGGAGGTTGCTTGCACTCCATCCAGAAATTTAATTCAGCATTTAAAATTCCTGCAAGTTTTTTTTGTAGACGGCTGCAGCCATATTTCTGTACAGGATTTTATTTAAACACAACAACCAGCATTAACGCAATTCACCAACAAAAAATTAAACAAACAAAAATTTACCTGCCAATTTTGTTAATTCAAAAGGAGGACACGTGGAGCATTAATATTGGATTGCATGAAATTGAAGGGAATCTGAAAACCTGAAAACCGGACCCGAATTTTTTATAAGGCACATTAGATTGAGAATTCGTGTTACAAATTAGGCAGACGTCAACATCCCATTTTGGAACGTAAATTTGGTTTGAAATTCAATCTATTCATACTTTTGAAGTCCGATGGAAAGGGTTCTTTAATGTTTTGATAGTTTAATTTTATGTATGCTTTAATATATACATATGTTTTAAACATATGTTATATATATATCATATGCGAAATGAAAGGTGGGCCATAGAATTTAGTTTTAATTTTATTTTTTTTAAAAGAGGGTTTATTATAATATGTTTTATATGTTACGACATATAAAAATAAAAAGGACAAAAAATCTTGGTATTTTTTTTATAGACAGTACGTAATTTTTTTATTACACAGCAGTGTGTAAAAAGTGAAATACTGAGTGTAACTTTTTTAAGTGTGTATGCACAGCAGTGCAAAAGTGAAAAACACAGTAGAGTGTTTTAGAGATAGAGTATGTTTGTTTTGAATAGACAGTGAGTTGGTTTTATGCACTGCATTTTGTAGCAGTCATAATTTTGTAATCCCTCTCAGTGAGGAAGAAGTGTAATATTATTTTTTTGAGTTATTGAAGGGAATAGAAGTTTGTTTTCAAAGTATTGAAACTCTGTCTCCTGTTAAAGAAATTTTTATTTTCTCTGTGTTAGTGGAAGGGAGATTTATTCTCCATTCATTGTTCTAGAATTTTTCAATATTCCAACATGTGCAAGAACAACAGATGTTGTGGTTCCATCCCCAGCTAAATCATTTGTCTTTGCCGCAGCTTTCCTTACCAACTTGGCCCCAATATTTTAAACTGGGTCCTCTAATTCAACAAATAAAAAGGCCAAAACCATAGCATTGAGATACATTTCATTACATTGTCAATAACAATAAATTTTGACTCAGCCATAACCCTTTCCTTTTATTGTTGTGAAAAGCTTTATGCATTACTCTAATGTGGCTAGTCCATAGGCCAAGTAGACCACTGGGTAACAAATATGTTTCCTTTCACCTTTGAGTTTTCAAATTATGCCTACCAAATCTAAGACATTTAAGAGGGGGAACCAATACAACGTTAAAAAGAAAACCAGAGCACACATATAAAAATTACCTCCTTAGCTATTGTCACACCATCATTAACTATTTTCGGAGAACCATGCTTGCTCTCCAAGACAACATTTTTCCCTTCGCCCCAAGGGTGACTCCAACAAGATCAGCAAGTTTGTTCACACCGCCTGCAAGAAAAATTGACAATGCTTTCAGTAAGTGTGCAATTGAATTCCAGAACATATGCCAAAACAACCCTCCATGAAAAATTAAAATAACACATTAAAATCGAATATAAGTGGACAAGGAAAGATCCACCGCAGTGAAGTTTCACGTGCAGGTGACCTTCCTTTAAACATAATTTTTTCTCCGACCTGCAATTTTTTTGTCACTGAGCCATCCTTGTTGAAGTACAAATCCTTTTCCATAGCTCTTGTATTAACTACCTTCTCTCTGTCGTGTAATCTCAGAGTCCCTCTTCTGCTTGAGCGATTAAAGGAAATGGGTGAAAAAAATGAAAGAGAAGACAATTGTCTACCATAATTATCAAACATTGCACCCAACTTCTTCCCCTTTCCATTGTTACCTAATGAGGTAGATGTGGCAATTTTTGTCATACTGCCCAAAGCAGAGGCCATCTTCTCTTATGCTGAATATAGAATTACAATATCTTCATATTAGTATGAACCTTAAAAAACATGACTCCCATTGCTAAAAACCACTTTTAAGTTGTAACAGGCAAACTAAACAACTATCACAACTTTTGGAAACTTTTGGAGCATTAAGAGAGAAACAACCAAAGAGAAATACAACCACAATCCTCATTTTAATGAGACCGGACTATATATTTGCATTAAGATAATAGAAAGAAATCACGACTATATTAAGGCCAACACAAAACAATCTTTAACCAGTGTCTCTCGACGCCTTTAGGTTGCCATGCTAGAGGTTGCATATTTTTAATTTAAATTCTTGACCTCTCGTGCCCATCTATGAATGCATTCAATGGGATATCTACATCAAATGCTCCTTTATATCCCCAAAAACAAATTCCCTACTACAAGAGCACCAGTATTGATGGATCACCCCACACCATCCCACCCACTAGAAACGATGAAAAAGGAAACCCGAGAAAACTTTTGAAATATCTCAAGATGACTATATGGGTGGTTCTTATGAATCAACCAACCATTCAGAACATGCTCATCAATCCAAACCATGAGTATTATGTGACGATATTCAAGCAGGCACTGAATAGGTTTTCTAAAGCTATGTTAGAGAAACCCTAAACTCTCACTCCAAAAAATAAACATACTCAAATAAACCAAAGATTATCACACTCTGGGTAGCCATGGAGGCTATTTGGGGGTGATGAGTCCAATAGGTCTCAATGAACTATTGCCCTCGCCGGGGAATACTATTGCAGTGGAATTTGATACTATTTTGGATGTTGAATTCCACGATCCTAATCGAAACCAGTACCTTCAGCTCCAGTACCTGTTCACAAAAGAGGGTGCCATAGTCATTCATGCATGAAGAGAGGGTGAATTGCAGGAATTGCAACAGGAGGTGTTGTTGTTGTTGCATTGGCCACTAGATTGTTTGTCTGGTTCTGTTACAAGCACAGAGTATTGAAAAAGACAGAAAAATTTAGTTCAGATATTGTGAAATTGCCTCGGAAATTCACCTACAAAGAGCTCAGCAATGCTACAAAAGACTTTTTTTGAATGTGATTGATAATCAATAATTGCAAGCAAGGGTAATCCCCTTGTGAAACCCAAATTTCTGAGAATTTTCTAAAACCTGATGACATAGTCATTGTAATGAACAAGCGCCTAGGTCCATATTACGTCCAAATATACCAAGCACCAAGATCTATAAAAAAAATCCACAATATCTGCGAACTAAGAAGAAGAGGTAGAAAATGTATTCTGCTTACCTGTTCGAATAGTGGTTGGGGTTTACGTCATGGCAAAAATTTGACAGAGCCCATGTAGCATTTCTTATCATTGAAATTCTGGCAGTATCATTCAACTGGGAAAGCACCTGCCTTAGAGCTCCATGATTGAGGGAAATATCCCTAAATGTTGAAGAGTCTCCAACAATATTTCCCAAAGCCCAGACAGCCTTACACGAACACCAGTTGAACTCAAAGTTGGGTACTAGTTTTTAAAATCAAATTCCAAAATTACAGACATATAAATATAGTTGGGAAGAATTGGCATGCTCAAACAACGAGGTGATGCAAGAATGACATGAGGAAGAAAATATCAGAAAAGCCCCAAATCTAGAGAACTAAAGCTCATCACCAACCTGATATTGACAACTTTACATGATGTAACCTATGAAATCGTAAATGGAGAAATCATAGTAACAATAAAGTAACCTATGTAACAATAAATTCGGATTCAACCTGGGAGTGGTAATGGGATAAATCATAGTGAACAACTAGAAACATGTAGAGTTGCTTACAATTGAATAGATGAAAAAACACATACAAAACACCTAGATAATAATCATGAACAAGCTTAATATTGAATTATGAACTGTAAAGGAACTTACAAAATGTGACATTACGAACCTGGTCAAGCGCACAAGCAAAAATATCCTGGACATGACCCTGGTTGACAAGTTGTATTGCTCATGATGCAAGAGGATTTGTACCTGCACCGCCAAGTCAATCAAAATCCATCATTATCTATACAATAAATACAAGTAATTGATGTAGTATTTTTTACTCTAAGATGCATTCTTATGATAATGTTAGAACATATGTTGAAAATGTCAAAACATACCTCAATAAGCTCCTCTTCGTTTCAAGAACAATTTATTGAGTCGCATGAACTTGGAACAAGCCTCCCACGATCTGAAAGAGTAGCAACTAAGTCAACAGTGACTTTTTTGTTGCTACGCTGGATCAAGGGAGGTTTGCTCCAAGATTAAATCGCTCCAATAAATTATTCTCTACTAAACAGGGCCAACCACGTGAAGGTGGAAGCTCTTATGGCCCCTCTCCCCCCCCCCCTCACATCACTCTCAATTCCCCAATACCCAATCTATATTTCATTTTTTACTTTCATGAGCATAAAAAAAAATATTCAATAACTAATAAAAAAACAATTCAACAAAAGTACGCAAGGAAACATTGAAATTAATGCTTGACATAAAAATAGTATGATAAATGAGTTTTTTATATAACGCAAAAAACGTTCCAAGTATGGTAACGTTTGTCTTATAATAATACAATATTTTACATTATAAAATTTTCTTTTTCTTCTTCCTATTTCTAAAGCTCCTAATTACATCATCAATATCATCGTGCTCTGCTCCTGTTTCGTGCCTTTCGACCCGCACTGCTGACCTAGTTGCGTAGTCACGATGTCTGGTCTCATCATGTGACGGGGCATCGCCTACAAAAACAGATAATATTAAATTTTAATTGTCAGTTTTTAAATATCATTGAACTAGTTCGGTAATATTAATAAAAAAAATTGCAATGAGATTATTTACCCGGTGCACCAGTTGTCGCCGTTGGGACTGTTGCCCTGTCTTCCTCTCTGGTGGTAAGATCCTCAAGGGAAACATTCTCTGTCATTTAAACAAAAAACGTTATAAGGACAACCATCAAGGTATAATTAGAAAAAAATATAAGTGGAAATTAATTACCATCACGGCCCTCACTGATAGTAGCATTGTCGGCCTGGTCCCCACTACAATGATCAGGTTGCACGTGAGGATCATCTACATCTGGCTCTAAAACTGGGTTATTTGCCTCGTCGGTGGTGCTGCTCCCCTGATTTAAGAAAATTTGTTAGATATTAAATTTATGGATGAAAACAAACATATTGAAAGGTTAATGTTTTACCTTATCAGGCATTCTAGATCTTGGGACCTGCCCCAAGCTTCTGCGATGTTCAACTACGGCTTGATAGCCGAAATGGAAAGCGATATTTGTATCTTCCTCTGTAGTTTATGTTCCGAAGTCATCACCCTAAATTACATATGATTGTGTATTTTTAATCATATTTGATAGGATTACAAAAACGTTGGAAGGCGATACAATTAATTATAAGATGTTTAGCTACTTAATTACAATTCTTGCAGTTAATTTCAAGTAGTCGCCCTGGCCTGGCTTGTGATGGCCCTTTTTTTCAATCCTAGATTTGGTTGCCTTCAAGGTGTCAGGAAACTTAGCATCAAAATATTGTAGTCATATATGACGTAGCACACTTTTATTATAGACATAGAGAAAATTAAAGCTATTGAATTAAATTTGTAATTTACCTTGCGGGTCCAGTTGGCATTTTTCCTTCTTTCTTTTCCCTTTTCTCTTTTCCGCCATGGATGAGTGCTCTCCACTCACTCTTTGGAACTGTGAGAGGATGCTCGTATCTAGGGTTAAATTGAAATTGCATCCTATAGGTGTCCCTGGTATATTTCAAATATTTGTCGGCTACCCGAGAAATCGATGTTCTGTCAAATGTGCCGACCCCAAAAAGGGCTTCAGGATAATCTAGAAGTTCTTTTTTCAGGTTGGAATTCTAGGAATTCCACCTTGTGTGTATGGTTGGGCCAAAAATTACCAATGCATGGCTCTCCAAAAACCTGTAGAACTCATTGTTTCCTACACAGAAAAAAAAAAGATATTATCATTAATTTAAAAATAAAAATCATGATAAATATGTTTTAGATAGAATACATGAAATAATTAAAATATTAAAATTTACCTGGGAGTTGTACATGATTTATAGGGACGCCTTCATCGTTCACCAACAACGTTCCATTAATGGTCCTTATGGAGCTGACACGTGTAGCTCCAGGAAACACAATAATGTAGTTGGCCATATCAGCCTCATCACTGCCAACACATTCAGAGATTGGCTGGGTGTCTGCTTGGGCAGGGGGTGTTTCTTGGCTGGCACCTAAAGGAGTAGAAGGTGTACGAGAGGGTTGCTAGGAAATCTCTTTCCCTTGTGTCCCACTACCACCAACACCGGGTTCAGCAAGTACCAGAAAACGCTACATACAAAAGAACTTTTTGTTAGTTTAGTCAATGTAAAAATTAAAAATAAAACTATCACAATTCATCTCATGCAGGAAAAAAAAAATATCCTTTTGACTTTTTATTATTACCTGATATGTTTCTAGCTGGGTCATAAGTTGTTTTATCCTCTCTTCTATTTTAGGTGTTTGAGGCACGTCTATCAAAGTATTAAATTCCGACCTTGCATCTCGTGCCTTTTTTCACAACAAGAGCACTGGAGATAGGGATGAAGAAAGCTCTTCCTCAAAGAGGGAATCATCAGGCGTACCATGGCTAGGTGTTTGCATATTTGAACAAAATTAATATTATTTAAATTATGTAAATAACTAAAATACCTGAAGATAGAGCAATGCTGGCACTTTACATGTTCTTCCGTTGGCCTCTTTCTGCGATCATCCCGTCTCGGGGTTGTTCCTGTACTGCCCTGATCAATCTACCACATTGCAATAAAATTATAAATGTAAGAACTTGAAAACAATATCTAACTTGAAAACACAAAATGAAAACTGAAATAATATCTAATAAGACACCGGAAGATAGAGTTAGAGTTTCAAATATGCCTTGCATTGAATTCAGTCCTGGAAACATGTCATTGCACATTAAGGCACCCAAACAAGAGACGAGTTGACAATGAAGACCTTATTGAATATATTGTTGGAGCAACTTATAGTAAACTTGTTGTGAAGACCTTGAGGACATTTTTGGAGCAACATTTTTGAAGCTGATGGTATAGCATTGTTGGAGACGATCTTGAAGGGCCTTGAAGTGAAGCTTTTGGAGGAACTATTGAAAAATCCTTAGAGCATTTAAGTAAGGCACTTTCTATCTTCCATCACCTTTTTCCTTTCAATATCCTTTAAACGATTTTGTTGATATTTAATGTTTTAAATCACGTTATAATTCCTTGATTATATGTGTTTGGGGACTTTCCCTTTGAAATTACCCAAAAATACCCTAGCAATTTTATCTTCAGGATGCATGTCTGACCCTATTGTTCAATATTTTGATTGATATTAGTAAACATAAAGAGTTAGAGGACTCTTGACTTGGTTTGGTTGGGCCATTAAATCCCTAACATCTACTAGGGAGAACCCCCCTTGAGTTGGAGGAGAGCTAGCCCGAACTGAAAAGAGGTTGGTGAGGTGACAATGGGGCTATTGAATTACACATGGTATCACACTTTAGCTTTAGGACTTTATCTTGAGAAGTGCAAGATTTTGCTATATCAATTCTCAAATTTTTTACAACACTATTGTTAAGAACTAACAAGAAGTGATGTTGAGGGGTTTTTGGGTATAAGAAACAATACCATTTAAAAACTATGGTTCTCAGTCCTTGGCATTCCTTCACCTGGGCCTAGGGGCACACAAGAATAATTTCACACTAAACCATGAAAACTTAAAATTAACTTAACAGATCCATAAAGTAATAATAATCATAATTCCTAATTTCCTATTGTACGATATAATGCAAATTATTCAAACATGAAGCAATGAAGACATGCAATTTCTGAATTTCAAGATTGATGAACCAATATAAGAAGTTAGAAACTACAACTTTGGTTCAATACTCTGTGTCCTAACTCTAGGAAGGAATCTAGTTTGTAGTATAGAACATGCATCGTGTATTATCAATTCTTAATTGACAACAACTAAAGGTCATCTACCTCATCAATTCCTTCCTATTTTGTGTTTTTATGTTATATTCCTTATAAAAGTGTCAAATTTCTCTCAAAGTAAGCAACCACTGAATAAAATAAAAAATAGTTAAGATATGATTAAGAAATGGTCATTTATTTATTGAAAGGATCTTCACAATTTCTTTGGTTGTTTTTCATCTCAAGAAACAAGAAATTACCTAAGAAACTATCGTGATGTAATATAAGAAACAACACGGTGCAATGGCCATTTTCAAAGCCAAATGATGTCTATTGAGGACATGGCCTTTATTTGGTTCCTGTTTCATAGGAGTTTCGGGTAGAAATGGAACTTTGTTGTACCATTTCCAGTAGTAAAAAGGGAAAACCTTCTTTTTCCATGGGAAATAATTTACCTTTCCTTTTTTCAAGATAATCTAAATCACAAAAAATATGAACTATACTGCACACATTCTTGGATAATGTGAAAGTGGAAAAGGAATACCCTACACAAGTGATGCACACATGTACATTTGAACATTAATAGATTTTTGTAGTTGAAATGCAATGCTTGTTTTCATTTAAATGTAGGGTTTTTAAAGCAGGGAGAAATAATGGCTTCCAAATTAATAAGCGTTTCTTTGGGAAAAAATTAAATCTTGTATTGGGTGATGAAGATAATAGAGGGTATTGAATCTTGATTCTTGACATTGTGTTTAACTTGAATAACTCAAATGATTATAAATATCAGTGGATGAGTTCTTTTTTTCAAGTATGTCACTCAAAACTCTTATGTCAAAGAATTGTATGATGGATAGCATTTTCTTGTTTCCCTTTCTTCAGTTCAATTTAAAAATTATATTAATATATTGGAGCACGAATGATAACTACAATTGTTTGCTCTGCAGTATATCCAACCCCAAGATTATGAAAAATTTCTCAAGGGGAACTATTGGTTATTGATGAAGCAGCTGCAATTCTATTGCCTGTTGTAAAGGCTCTACTCAGGCCATATTTAGTGTTTCTGTGCTCTACTGTAAATGGGTAATAATTATAAATGATCCAACCACAATCACAGATTTTGTAACCATTCGGTTTCCGTGGATAGTGATGATGATATTAACCCTATATATCAGTGACCTATATCTATATGAGAATGATCTTAACATTGACCTTGATATGGTTGTATGGATGTGACCTTTGGTATGTCATGAGAAAATCCCCAAATATCAGAAAATCCCCAAATCTGGAGAACTAAAGATCATCACTTTCGATCTGGAGTGCTACCCTTATGATAAAGTTGATGACTTTCGATCTCCCATTCTCTACCACTTTGTACTTCACCTTCAATATAGATCATACCAAGGGAAATTCGTTACTGGGTGTTGAGATGGATGAGTTTTTTGAACTAAAATCCATAGCTTAAACTTCATGAAACTGGTGGAGTCAAATTCGTGCAAGCACAAACACATCTTACACATCCTCTTTGAAATGCATCCGAAAGAACATTGGAAGACATCTAGAGATAACCCTATAGCCTAACACAATCCAATGGAATTGACCAAAAAAACCCAATTAGATTCAACTCTACTATAGGAGGAAGGGCCTGCAGTAAGAACTTACCATTTTTCAAGAGCTGAGGGCGAATGTTGTTCTGAAAGAGCTGAGGGCGAATGTTGTTCTGCAAGATCTCAGGGCGAATGCTGAGGGCGAATGCTGTTCTGCAAGAGCTAAGGGCGAATGCTGAGGGTGAATGCTGATCTGCAAGAGCTGAGGGTGAATGTTGTTCTGCAAGAGATGAGGGAGAATGCTAAGGGAGAATTTTTTTCTGCAAGATCTGAGGGCGAATGCTAAGGGCGAATTTTGTTCTGCAAGAGCTGAGGGCGAATGTTGAGGGCGAATGCTATTCTACAAGAGCGGAGGGTGAATGCGCGCGTGATATCAATCGTTAATGTAGTTTTTAATAAAATCATTTTTATGTAGCATGCATATAAGTGTCCTATTTTTATGTAGCGTGCCTATAAGTGTCATATTTTTATGTAGAATGCATATAAGTGTCGTTATACCGACAGCAGACAAAGCGTCGCTATTGCGACGGATGCCTCCGAACGTCGCAATTGTGACACTTAGACATTGTGTCGCACTTGCGACGTTTGGAGGCAGCCGTCGCAATAGCGACGCTTTGGGGAATAGTGTCGCAATTGCGATGTCTTCCTCCAAACGTCGCAATTACAACACTTTGTCTAAGTTTCGGTATTGCGACACTTTTCTCTAAACGTCGGTATAGCGGCGGTTTCGGGCGGGATTGAAAACATTTGGGGAAATTTCTGACATTTGGTCAAAAGCGTCGGAACCAAGTGTCAGAATTTCCCCCAAATGTACTAGTGAATTCTTTTTATGAGGCATTTCAAAACCCAATACTGAAATATATTCTACAATATGCCCTTAGAATCAATTCAACTTGATTCTTCAAATAAGACTTATGTAATTCGAGAAACAAAATACACACCTTTTACTTGCTTTTGAGGAGCTCGATATTGAAATTGACTTATCTCTATACTTGCAGATCCCCAATATCTGAAATTCGGCCCTATAGTAGTCCTTTGAAGCTTCTTTCAAATGCCAAAGGTCTGACTTGATTTTGATTCTTCAAGGCAACGTTATCTCCAATCTCCCACAATGACCTAATTATGGACTGGTTCAGTAGAGCGAACTTGTACGACTTTCCACATGTCACTATTTGCTCCTTTGACTCTGAAATTTGTAGAAAGGAAAATAAATTCGGTGTAATTCTAGTCAATTTTTACAGAATTCCAATCTGATGCTCAGAGAGAGAGTTATGAATATTTTCCCACGATCACCTCTTTTAGATGAAATTTGGGAGCCTGAAAAAGACCTAACTTCCACAGATCATATCTCCCAAAATATTGCAAACCAAGCTCTAAAATTTTGCAACGATGTTCCTCGGGATTTTGGCTTCGCTCTCTAAATATTTCAGCTTCTAAACCTTTGTAGAAACAAAGTTATAGCGAAACGTCTGCGATGAAATTTTTAAGTGAAATTCAGGAGCCTGCAAAAAGCCCTAACTTCAATAGATCATATCTCCAAAAATATTGTGAACCAGGCTCTGAAATTTTGCAATGATGTTCCTCAGGATTTCAGCTTCGCACTATAAACATTTCAGCATCTAAACCTTTTTAGAAAAAAAATTATAGCGAAAATGCCACGATGACTTGTTTGGAGCAGCGAAACTCTAGAATCCAAAGCTCTGATACCAAATGTTGTGAATCTAGCTCCAAAAATAGAAGAAAAGAGATATCAACGCCTTAGAAATAAGCCACTTCAAGGGGGAAACCTCCAATACATTACATCAATGAAAAATTATTGGATGATACAAATTACAAAACCTCCTTTCTATATATAGGAGTCCATGGGGCCACAATGTAATCTTAGTGGCGCCACAATGTAATTCTAGCCGACCTAACAATAATAATTTAAGGGCACAATAATAACAATATGGGGGTTACAGCGGTACAATAATAACAATAAGGGGGTTACACTAACAACAATAAGGGACTATACTAGTAATATAGGGACCTAACATAAACCTATTGTGCCTGTCTATTGTTCGGGTTTGGATTGGGCTATGCAAGCATCTGAGGCAGCTTGGGTGGAGCAGCATGAGTAAGTTGAGGTTGAGGTTGGGACGGAGGCATTAGGGCAGGTGGTTGATTATGTTGAGGCCTCCACCCTTGGAGAGGTGTATGGAATGATTTCTCTCCTCACTCCATTTTTTTCTTCAATGTATTCTTCTCCTCGCAGAAAGAAGCTCTTCCTGGCTGCAGCGTTAGGCATTCTTTCCTTAATACATTTGACTCCTAAGTGGAAATTTGTAACTTTTCTTATGAGTTCAAGTGATAGTGTGATGGATAGGCCTCTAAGCACAATGGTGGCTCTCTCCTCTGACTGTGATTCAAGAGCCACTACAAATTCTCGAGCTATCTCTTCATAAAAAAATTTCGAAAGCTCAAAGAACCCTAGCCATTGGTGATTTCTAAATATTTCTATGACTTGAGGATGTTGCCTAATTCTCTTAATGCTAGTGGGCTCCCTTATTTTGAATCCCCCTCCCATTTTAATGGATATGATATGAAGGTGGTGAGATGTTTGAGAGTTATGTCTTGGAGATGGAGGTCTTGAGACAAATGTAATTTTTTTTGTTTGTTTACCATTTAATTGCCAAATTTAACTTGCTTTATGTAAATTTCGTTGGAGAAATTTTAGTGATAGAGAATGGAAAACACTTACCTTTGTCCTCCGGTGTTCATTTTTGAGAGATGGTGGACTTGGGAAATAATTTCACCCACAAGTGACTCTATGTTTCCCTCAATATTCTTGTTGATCTTCCTCTGAAGTTGCATGTATCAAATCTTTTTTTTCCTCTAGCACAATGGTGCATGCAAGATCTAATACCAATGTTTCTCTCCTGATAGCTCCCACTGCTCTCCTGCTCTTGTTTCTCTTCGAAATTCTTAGCGAAATGCTGAAAATGAGACAGAGCTCACCTTTATGGCATTTTGAACTAAATTTGGAGCATTGTGTTGACTCGTACTTAACATGAGTTTTCCTCTTATAGATCATTGGTCCCACTGTAATTAATGATTTTTGAGCCTCAAAATCCCCCTATTCATACCCATTCACTCCCTATTGACTTGATTTGACTTGCCTAGGTGGCATGTACTTTCACTTTTCCTCCATTTCAACTTTACGAAGGTGGCCAAGTTAACTAGCCACCTTTTTTCCCTTTAAATTTCTAAAACTTGACACTAAATCATTTTGGTTATTATGAATGCATAGAAATATGTGGAGGGCTATATCTGAGCCTACCTGGTGTTGGTGTGGTGCTGAATGAGCTGGTGCAAGGATATGGAGCTAGTGGTTGCAGCCATTATCTTTTCTTTGCTGTATTTTCACTTTTTTGTTTATTTTCTGAGTGAGCTACTTATCTTTTCTGAGAGAGATGCTTAATATTTTTCTTTCTTACAGGTGTTGCATGGAGGTCTTTAGGTGTCATGGTTGTTTTGTTTTCCCTCCTGGAGTCTACTGGAGGTTTTTTGGAATCATCCTTTTTATCACTCCCCCCTGCTTCCCAAGGCTGTGAATGGAGTTGAAGGAAGGTAACCATAGACGAGGCTTTAGGTCAAGTAGCTAGCCCTACTAGCACTAGAGAGGGCTCTCTTTTTGTCACTTTTGCAGTCAAAGGAATGAATGGGTTTCTAATTATCTTAGGCCAGGTATGTAAGCTCAATAAATAGGAAATTGTTTGATTTTTTAAATAGGAATGTCAACAATGTTACCGATGAAATAGGTAACCGCAACCCCACCAATTGTGGTATCATAGCCAATTTTTCTTCCTAAGAGGAAATGGAAGTATGAAGAAGAAGTTGGGGAAGAGCTGCAAGGGGAGCAGTAGATGAAGGATTGTGAGAAGAAATTAGAATTCTATCAGCATGTTTGGTAGCATGGAAGTAGGAAGGTGTAGGTATCTTGAAGGTGGAGATGATAGTGAGGGTGAAACAATGGCGCTGACAGATGGGTCAGAGGATGAGACACTAGAAATCAAACTGCTAAAATTAGTTTTGATGGCTAGCAGTAAGCTAAGACCAAAACTCTCTAAAAATGATGGAATTTTATCCACAGAAGAATTGTTGGACTGGATAAGTGAGTTAGACAAATACTTTGAGTATGAGGGAGTTAGTGAAGATAGTGTTTAGGAGGTAAATCCCCTCTGTGGACAAAGGTGATCACACTAGCCCTAGATTGGCTCTAGCAATAATCGAATCACGCAATGACTTTGGTTCCTAGTTATAAGAAAGACAAAGATCGTGATAAGTAGCCTACTTTAAATCCCACGCTGTTGTTGTCGAGAAAGAAGCAGTGCTCCTCGTCCCTAGCCTGACAGATCACAATCCTTTTGTTTGGCACATCCGGATACCTGTACACATGCAGAGAAACGATGACATACAACGTAATATTCAAAGCGTATAACTATATATCAATCAGAGAAGATATAATTTGTTGCATTGCATAAAATACTAGACACACGAATGGAACCAAAATCAGAGTCGCTTATATTATAAATGAAAAAATGGAGATTACAACTAAATGCTCTAACGCTATGATCTTCCTTCAGCGGGGCTTATCGTAGAGCACGTCTCAACAAAGCTTGTCAGGGATTTGACAGAACTCTCTCTCTTACGGGGTTCTCTTCGACTCTGCTCTCAATAGTTTCCCAGCTATAGTTTCCTTCCTACCAGTTCAGCTAGCTTGCAAATGGAGAGGGCAAGATTTTATAGATGGAGGAAGGGAAGTTGGGATCCCTATAATCATGGGATAGGTCATATCTCTTAAGAAGGTTCCATGAGAGGTGGAAAACCACTCCCTATACATGGAGATCCAGAGCCAAACCACTTAACTTTTTTTAATGATTAATCCTGGAGTTTGTTAGAATCAAACTTCCACCATTTATTTTTAAAAATCATTCCTTAATAGGACAGAGCACCAACTGGCGCACCCTCTAGTGTGGATTTCCCCCATTGGCGCGAGAGATGAACTGGCTAGTCATGCCAAGGCTAAAACATCTATTTTTAGGGTTTTTCAGAGGAAATGTTCTTCAGGAGAATGTTTGTCCTTATGCAGGAGGATGCGATGAAGGTGTTTTTAGGACATTTTACTATTCACAGGTCACGGGAATAGTCCTCCAATTTTTGGGATGAGGGATTGCAGAGACGGTGAAAAAATGTTGTGTAACAGATGCCCCCTAAAGCATGAGGTCTGAGAGAGAGGGAGGGGTTAAAAGCTTTATGAGAACATGCCCAACTGAAAACACTACTGTCAGAATACCTAAAACTACAAATACAACTGATATCTTTGATACATGATATGTGGTATGGGTGCAGCCATCCATAATAGAGTGTACAATAACCGGGATCCAAGGTATGGACGCAGCCATCCAACAAAGAAGGATCAAAAAGTAGACTCAGGTATGGTCGTAGCCATCTAATCAAAGGAGTCATGTAATAAATCATGATAATCCACAAAGAGTCTGTAGCCTAGATTTTATCAGACAAGATCCAAGGTCTTGTGCTCTATCTCGACCCAAACAGAGTACAAGTCTGAGCATGTGAACAAGTGAGCTAAATTCTAACATGCAAGAACATCGTCTGATTACCAGCCAATAATGAAAGTCGTTAACAGATGCGAGAGAAACCACCAATAATGAGGATGGCCCTCAAGGTACTATAGGTACAATCCATGGAATGTGAATAGTGATCTGGCATCAAACACTCGTGAAATCATGTGATCGAAGGCCAATAATGAGAACCTTGTGTAAAATGCGAAGAACCTACCATTGAAGCATGCAAGCTCCAAGGGACCTGAAGGGAGTCTCTAGATCAGCTTCCTGTATAATGAGCTGAAGTCAAGAGGAAGTGATATTGATCAAAGGTGGGTCATAGTGTTTCCCACATCATCAACATGAGATAGAGGAACATGATGTTTGTGAATCAAAATCAATAGAGAATCAGAGGGAGGTTGAAAACTGTAGAGGCCAATTTCTCTTGAACATATCAGCGGCACAACACTGGATTTGGAAATATTTGAGATCAAAGGATCTGAGGTCATGATGACATGTAAAAGAGAAGATGAGTGGTCAAAAGAGATTACCCAAACCCATGGAGGCAAGCAGGTAATGAAATGAGATGTCCCCAATCCAACACAAATGCAGACAAGTGCCATGTTCAAGAGCGACATACTGTCGACACGACGATGATACTGGTTCCATTTTCCCCCACCATTTCTGGCGAACACCTATTTATTTTTATACAAGCTTGAAGAGGATAGCATATGCTTGTCATATAAGTTTCTCCTTCGGACAAATCCAACCTAGTACATTTTATGAGCCCTAGGAAGGAGGAACTCGAGTAACGTCATGACGATGGAGTCTGATGTCGTCAGTTTTTAATGAGTCTGAAAAAGGAAGAACTCGACATTTTTTCATGTTTAGAGAGTTTGAAAAGATAGCGGAAAAGAAAACTCCACCAAGTCCCTTTTCGTGAATATTCTCTCAGATCCGAAAAGGTAGAAAACTATGTCTGAGAGAACATCCTAGTCGCGATAGGCTAGGGATTCCTTTTTTGTAAATAATCTATCCCAGCCCAAAAAAAGGCTAAACGTATACCGAGTAGATTTCATTTCATAGCCAATTTAACAAGCTCAAAACAACAAGCATCTCGACAATCTTTTCAATTTTATAGAGTCAGAAAAGAGCTGAAAGGTGACTCCTCCTGGAGGACCCAGTGGTATAAAGGGCAGCAACTAGTTCCAGTGATGGTGGAACTACTCAGAACAAGACAACGGTCAAGAGGCTGGCTAACAAGACCACTCATCACAGTAGTTCCTCAGGAATGGGTAAAACAACCAAGTGAAGGCATATGATCGGCCAAGTAGATAGTGACAATGGAATGAGAAAACCAAGTCTCATCTAGAAAAACAGGCTGATAAAATGGCAATCACAAGAGGTAAAATGGGAATGGTTTCATTTTTACGCAAGTTTGAAATCAGGAAACTCTGCTGAAGTTGGTTTCATTTTTACACAAGCTTGAAAAAAAGATAAACTATGCTTGAAACCAGTTTCATTTTTACACAAGCTTGAAACAGAAACAAACTATGCTTGAAAAAGCAAGCATGCCCCCAGCATGGTGACTCAATTCAAGGTACATGCCCCCCAAGCTTCATTCCATATGAACGACAGATGGAATGAAGGTTCAAATTATGAGATCAAGAGAAAGACTCGACTGGGAAAGTGTTTCATTGTTTTAACGAGGTTGACACATTAAAAGAACTATCCTCAGATGACCTTGTTTCATTTTTTAATGAGGTTGATATAGAAGAAAAACTATCCTCGGAACACCTTGTTTCATTTTTTAATGAGCTTGACACAAGAAAACGAAATATGCTCTGATGAGCTTGTTTCATTTTTTAAGGAGCTTGACACAAGAAAACGAACTCTGCTCCGACAAGCTTGTTTCATTTTTTAAGGAGTTTGACACAAGAAAACAAACTCTAATCCAACGAGCTTGTTTCATTTTTTAAGGAGCTTGACACAAGAAAACGAACTCTGCTCCGACAACCTCGTTTCATTTTTTTAAGGAGCTTGACACAAGAAAATGAAGTTTTCTCTGAATACCTTGTTTCATTTTTTAATAAGCTTGACACGATAAAATGAACTCTGCTCTGAAGAAAACTCATCATGATGAATAAGAAGTCATGGCTTCGAAGAGGTTCTCATCCGATGGGAGAAAAACATATCGGTAATCAGGACCCAATGCCCCCAGCATCTGATGCACAACGGCACTATCACTAAATGCGGGCATGGGACAGGTAGCCACATAATTAACTTGCGGTGGGGAAGATACAATCGGTGGATAAAGACCCGGAAGGGATGATGGTGGACCAGATGTCATGTTAGGAAAAAAGAATGAAAGCTGATCAATGGTCACAATCCGACCTTTGTGTGGAAAACAAATCACACGAAAGAGGGAGGAGACAAGTGCTCCCATGGCATAAGTATAATCGTGGCCCAAGAGTAAATTAAAATCCAAGGTGCTTGGAACAACCATCACGTCCATATGGACAATTTTCCCTCCCAAAGTAACAGGCGACTTCGGAAGGATCCCTAACGGTTGACTAGTTCCTCTGTTAAACACCAACAGATTCTGGATAACAGGTACAAGCGAAGACAAACCAAATTCTTGCCAAGTAGTTGAAGACAAAATACTGGCAGATGCGCCTTCATCTATAATGGGGTTGGGTATGACCAGATGGGAGGCCTGTACCGTGATCTCAAAGGGCACACAAGAAGGAAGGCGATAACCTGCGAATCGACCCCAATCGAAGGAAGCGACTAAACTAATTGGAGGGGCTACCATCGAACCAGGATGGTCTTTCCCTGGTGTTATGGGAGAAGATGAAGCATCCTTCGACAACTCCATCATGGAGGAAGAAGGAGTATCCTCCAGGACCTCCATCATGGGATGCAGAGGAGTAGCCTCCAAGGGTACAGGGATGGGAGAATCTTTCTTCAAGTCTGAAGAATATGAAGAAATGAGAAGAACACGAGGGATGTGAGATCCAATCTCAATGGAAAAGACCTGGTGCATGTAGATGGGGCCAGCTCAACCGATCCCATGACCAATGGTTGGTCAAGAATGGATTCATGATGGTGAATTTCCGTGGGAGCGGGATCAATCAAGGATGACTCTTGACTAATCGTTGAATAAACTGGTGAAGGAGTCAAATAAAGCTGATTGTAACCAACTGGAAGGCACAGTGCATAAATAGTCAAGTTGTCCAAAAATATCTTGGCTTCATCCATATACGGAAAAAGGTTAATGGCATGATGACTTTCACACAACTTATAGGGAATGGTGAGCTTACCCTGCCTCTTAGGAGCTTTACTGGCACTAGCTGAAGACGTACCCCCAACCTGACTCCTGGAAGCCAAAGGCAATGGCGGACGACCGTTGGACCATACTTCAAGCACCTTGAGAATGCCAGGGCAATCTCAGAGAAGATGGTTTCCCTGGCACAACATGCAAGGGAACTTAACTTTCTGCATAGGATTGGAAGGTTCATCGAGAGTAGGTGTTTTAGAAGCAACAACTGTATAATTAGCCTCTCGCTTATCTGACTTCTTCTTCTTAGTCTTCTTCTTCTTTTTCTTAGCCACATGGGTACTAGAATCCAAGCTTTCACCAGGCGAAGTAGAATATGAGGATGAAGAAACAGGCGAAGAAGGGGAGAGGTCCACCTTCGAATCAACATGGCATTGTTCAGGCGGAGGAGTGGATGGTACGTTAGCCAGAACACTTGAGACCACAGAGGTTGAAAAAAACCAAACAGGCAACCCAACAGTTAACTCAGGGAGGGATAACGTGGCCATATAAGGAGCACCAACATTTCCTAAAGCAGGAAAAGGACTAGGAATCCCTTCAGAGGGGAATCCTTGATTGGAAAACTTTGGAAAAGTTGCCATCGGAAATGACATTGAAATAAAACACTAAGGACAATAATTCTAACCAGGAATATTTTGTGGACAATTAATTCTTAAGACACTGAAACCAGACTCTGTTGTTTCATATTTTAAGAGTCGAGAAACAAGCAAAAGGTGAATCTATCGTTTTCAGGTTGGACACGAGCTTGAAAGGACGAGAGCTCGATGATCTTTTCAGTTAAAAGAGTCAATAAAGATCAAAGTGACTACTCTGGTAATCCAGGTAAATGGGTGTACCAGATATCCATGAACTGCCATATACACCTTGGTAAAAATGAAAGAGAAATCAACCAAGGACTTGACGTACGTGCAGGTAATCTCCCTAAATGTTGTGTCTGATGTATCACGGGTAAAAGGCAACAGACTCGGCTTCCTATAGATAAAGGATTTGCAACCTAATGGGGTCTCCCTTTATATACTCGACGATACGGGGAGCACAAGTTTGTACTAGCACTGTCTATGGCCAGATGGCGAGCAACAACTACTAGGCTTAAAGATGCTGGAACACGTCTCTACCTTAGACTACTAGATATTCCGTTAATGTTTCAATGTTGCCTTAGGTTAATTAAGTAAATTTTAAAGTTGATCTTCAATTTACCTTTCATTTCAAGGCCCTATCGAATGTTGGATCTCATAAAACCTCTAAATGCAAACTACATGCCACAAAATATCATTTTGTTCAATGAAGAGCTATCTATGGGAGAGTTGAGAGATTTTAAAATGACAACAAGAAGACACAAAAACATCCACTACTGTTTCAAATGCAAGATAATGAAACTAGAAAACCTCTCTCTAGAGTTATATAACACTAGTAATGCGAAAGAGCTTTCGATTTTCACTATGCCAATCAAAATGAAAAAGATTTTGTTTTTGTATTTTTCAATATATTAGAGAAAATGCATTAAATGAATGAAAAAATAATGAAAACACCAATTCGAGAAATGACAAAGAGAGAGCTAAAACAAACAAGTTCAATCAATTCAAACGCACACAATCAAGACTCAAACCGATGACGAAATCCCTCAAAGCGAAGAAGAATCTGGGAAGAGACTCATACAAACCATGTAATCTAGGCTTGGAGTAACAGAAAGTGAAATCGAACGTAAGAAAGGAAAATCACTCAATTAACGCAATGATTCAATGGAATCCAACAAGATGAATGCAAAGAACAAAAAATGAAATTGACCGTGCAAGCAAGGACCCAAAACTCCCACGGGAGGCTCAGTGCATGGAAGCACCTAGAAGTCTTAGGGCTAGAATGAAAAACTGACAGTAAAGGGAAAAAAACCGGAGGACAAGGGCCAAACACAGTAAAAAATGACTTCAAGGCACTCAATCAATCAGAAAAATGACACCAGGACCAAAACTCAAGCTCAGAGAGCCCAAAAGCAAGCAAACCCTAACACCAAGCAGAGTTGGCGCACCTGTTTGGCTGTAATCTATGCCAAAAATGCATTGGAACAGGGGCCTAGCTAGCAACAAGCGCCAGTTAGCGCGACTGTCAGGGGAAAAACCCAGCCAATCGAGTTTACCCTAGAAAGATGATGAAAATGGACAAACATAGACTAGATCTAGTCTTCTAGGGGCTGAACAGGGGTTTAACACCAAGGAAGGTGAACCAGAAGAGTAAATAAATCAATCAAAAGCCAAAAAACAATGGAAAGGAGAAAGGACTAACTCCCACTTATTCCACAGTGGAGTCGCCAAATTGTTGAAGAGGTAAATCTCCTCTGTGGACAGAGGTGATCCCATTAGCCCTAGATTGGGTCTAGCAACAATTGAATCACGCAATGACGTTGGTTCCTAGTTATAAGAAAGACAAAGATTGTGATAAGTGGCCTACCTTAAATCCCACGCTGCTGTTGTCGAGAAAGAAGCGACGCTCCTCTTCCCTAGCCTGACAGATCACAATCCTCCCATTTGACACGTCTAGGTACCTATACACATGCAGAGAAACGACGACATACAATGTAATATTCAAAGCATATAACTATATATCAATGAGAGAAGATATAATTCGTTGCATTGCATAAAAGAGTAGACACACAAATGGAACCAAAATTAGAGTCGCTTATATTATAAATGACAAAAGGGAGATTACAACCAAATGCTCTTATGCTATAATCTTCCTTTGGCGGGGCTTGCAGCGGAGCATGTCTCAACAAATCTCGTCAGGGATTTGATAGAACTCTCTCTATTACGGGGTTCTCTTCGACTCTGCTCTTAATAGTTGCCCAGCTATAGTTTCCTTCCTACCAGTTCAGCTAGCTTGCAAATGGAGAGGGCAAGCTTTTATAAATGGAGGAAGGGAAGTTGGGATCCCTATAATCATGGGATAGGTCCTATCTCTTAGGAAGGTTCTGTTATCACTCAGGTTTTCCTTGAAGTTGTGGAAAAGGAAAGTATACCCGAGGTAACCACAAACCAACCTTCAGATGCAGAATCTAGCCAATCTGCATCCAGAGAGGGCTCTCTCTTTATAATTTATCTTTGTTCTTAGGAAGTTTTAGGCTAATTATAAGTCCAAGAATTTTGATTTTGTTTGAATGGTGGAATCCGTCAACTAAGGGCAAGTTTGAAGATTTTCAGTCCATTGGGCTATGGAGTCAAAGGATGGCTTTACTGGATTTCTATTCTACACACAAGATGGCTTTGTAGGGCAAGATAGCCAAACAGAGAACAATCCTTAAAATTTAAAGTGGATGGAATGAGTTTGAAGGGATGAAAGGAAGCTAAGAATCTTTCACCATGTTCAAAAAGAAAGAAATGAAATGATTACAAACAAAGAGCAATGAAGAATTCTTTATTATGGTAATCAAGAATGTTTAAATTAGCAAAGCAAGAGCATTTAAGAATTCGTGCTTATAACCAATTTAGAGGAAAACATTAAGAATAATCACATCTGAAATCAGAGTACAATTAAGTAAATTCTGATTCAATCCTTTATGTAAATTATTCAGAAATGGACACAATGATATTATAAACTGATATAAAACTTAAGACATAGGATAGAAAGACTTATTGAACTACAGTCCAACACATGAATCCTGCAAAAAGTCCTGAGCTTCAAATTGTCACCCAGTAAGCCACAAATAAATTTCTCCAAAATGCTTTTATTCCAAAAACTTCAATGTTACAGCCAAGTAATAGAATCCACCCTCAACACTCTCTTTGAGGGTTTATTTATACAAAAAATAATTGAAAAAATCTCACACTAACCTAGCCAATAATCTAGGGTGACTAATGAGTAAGTTACAATAAAAGGGAGACAAATGGTCTCGAAAATAGGACAAAAAGTAATTGCTGGTGTGACGTTTCCTCCTCTTGAGGATGTGCTGGAGGCAGGTGCTATAATAGGGCATAGATGCTGTCTCTTTGAGTAATTCCTTAGCTTGCCTGATACTCTTTGTTTCTACGGATACTCTTTAATCTGTCCAACTGATACTCTTTAACTTGTGCTCATTTTTTATCCTTTACATGATAGTAAAAAGATAAAATTCTCAACTTGAAGATAAATTTCATAAAATTTCCAACAAGTCATCCCACCATTGATCTTCTGCTATTACGGTTCTTTTAAGTTTTCTCAATGTCTCATCGGCCTCTGTGAGTTTGTAAAAAGTGGGCTGATTAGGAAACAAATGCTTTATTTCATTTTCAAGATGAAATAAATTCTTCAACCTGTCATAAAGATTTCTCCCTGTTGGCAATGTTGATTCTGACAAACTGATAGAATGAGAAGTTGTATTTTGAGCATGGATATCTATTTTCTTGATATAGGTTTCCAGGTCCATTATCTGGTCCTCTGAGAGCATAGGACTAGGTAACCCACTGTCCAACAAAACCTGAAATTTTCCTCTGAAAGCATTAATTTCTGCCAGAATATCTGAGCACTTCCTTTCCAAATTCTGCATAAAGGTTCTTTTGGTGAAAACACTTTTTATCTCTAAAATAGTGCCGGTTCTGTCCTCAATTACTAACACTGCAAGCTGTTGCTTAGTCCGGGTGTTCAAAAACTGTATAAGTTGATTGGCCTGCTCAGGTCTGCCCCTTAATTCATCTCTTGTTCTATTTATTTCTTCCTGAGCTACTTTAATCAAGTCATTTTGTTCAAAAATAGCTTGAACAGAGGGCCAAATACTTTTTATTAATTCAATTATATTGTCCCAAAGAATTTCATTTATTTCCTTCAAAGGATTTTCTAATGAAAGATCTTTTTCTAAAGCCTTAACTAATCTTTCCAACCTTTTAATTTCCATGGTATTATCAGCAACGGTCTTTTTAGATGTATCATATTTCTGCTCCAAATTTTATAACTGCAACTTTGTGGTTTGAAGTTCTGTGACTCTTAGTTTTAAACTTTCCATTTGTTTTATCAATTCATCAGAACTTAAACCAAAAGTGTTTACCTGTGCTGGCTCTGTTTGTTGATCTGTTGTTGTAGTACCTGTGGTTGTAGTAGCTTCTGTGATGGATGCCTGCATGATAGCTTCCTTTTCCTGTAAAGCTTGTTCCAATTCTTTCTCTGTTTCACTTAGTTGCTCAGTCATCTTTAAGAGCAACTCCATCACTTCTTCCTATGAATTTCCCTTCAAAACTTCTTGGGTCTGGGGATGCCTTGAGGCTGGCAATTTCAGCTGCTTTCTCAGTGCAGCTATGTCATCATCTTTCTTCTTAATTAGTGCCTCAATGCTTTTGATATATTTGGGGTTGTGACCCAAGCTGATGATTATGTCTTCCAGAGACTTTATTCTGTTATCTTTGGCCTGAGAAGAGGCCTTCTCAATTTGCAATTGGGTGCTTGTGTTATTTAAAGAATCTTGCAGCCTTAGGGCTGCCATGGCCTTATCAGTAAGAGTGGAATACACCATTTCCCCAGTTTTTTTATGCAGCTCTATCTGGTCCAAAGGATGAATTTCCTTTGCCAGGACCTCAAAATTTGTTCTGATATAATCAACTGCTGTCATAGGTTTTGGTACCTTGGACTTGAAGTGGCTCATCATCATTTTTCCTTGTGAAATGTCAAATGCTGACATTAACCTTTCCTGATTATGTGGAGCCATTTTCAGATATTGATCATATACTTTCATTCTCAATGGATCATTCTTTGCCTTTATATTAATGAAATTTATTTTTATATCCCCTGTATTTGTTTTTGGTGGCCTAAAAGAATATACTTCAGTACTCAACTGCTTTTGCAAAGCTTTTCCTTTCTGATCTGTGTGTGTCATACTAACAGAACCAGTTATTTGACTATCTTCTCTTCCATCATCAAACATCTCATCAATGATTTCCACATCTGGAAGTGGATCTGGTTTCTGTTTTTTGGCTTGATGTAGCTCTGATGACTCTTTGGGAGGAGTAGGATCTAGAGCCTGTCTTTTCTTACCTATTTCCATCTTAGATGGAATTTGTAATTCTGAAACTTCAGGATGATTTACCTGAGTGGGAGAAACTTGTGGTTGATCAGGTGCTCTGGAGGTTTGAGGTTTCTCTGCCATAATAAAAGTTTCAATGACCTGTATTTCAGGTTCCTTTCCTTTGCCTTTTGACTCTGCTGCAATTGATGAACTGCCTTCCTGTAATCTCTGCTGTAGATTTGCTGCCGAAGAAGTGCCAATGTGAGGTACCTACACTTGACCACAAGATTCTAGGTCATACTTCTTCTCAAGATCTTTCATAATTTTGTTCATTTTGTCTTCTTCACTTTCTTCTTCAACTAGTGTTTCTTCCACCCATTCATCTTGATTGGCATATTTTTCTATTTCAGGAATCCTGTGGTGCATGTAAGGGGATGATTTGTTCTTTATTCTTTTTTCACAGATAAAACCAAATGGATCATAAGGAACCCAACGGAAAGTTCTTTGGAACTTGCAATGGTTTTGTAATATATCTTCTTCTTCTCGCTCAACATCCCTAGAGTTGCATATGAAGGGACGTAATTGACTTTTAATCCTGAGTTGGGCTTTCTTTTTCACACTACAAAAATGAATCATGTCAGAATTGTTCATTTGCCTGAAATATTCCAAGGCAAAAAGTCTCATGGGCACATACTTTGGCAACTTGAATGGATGCAATTCACATCCATAGATTCTGATGACTGAATGGTTTTGATATAAATACCAATCTCCAACTTTATATGTCCTTGAAAGATGCAAGGTTTTCTTGATTTCATTACTGAGCCTTGGAGGAGGAATTCCTGTCAACAAGGTAGTTGCAGGATATACAAAAATATCAATGAACTCAGCATAGGAATAGGGAGAATCATAGGAAGAGTGAGTTATGGCAGACCAAAATATGACTGATCTAGGGTTTCCTTTTGCATTGAGCTTTTTAACAGGAAAAGGAAACTTCTCTGATTGATAGTAAATGATGAGATGATAAATGACTGATGAATATTTAAACACTTTCTCATCATCTAGCCTCATGAACTGGTCATGGATTTTATTGGCTATGAAAGATGCAATGTCATATTTTACTGCAGGAGGTTGCCCAGGAGTAAAGATAGACAGCAAAACTAGGGTTATTTCATCAACATATTCACTGGTATTGAAACCCAAGACAAAATATATCATATTTAGGATGAGCCTTCCCAACTTATTGAAATAATAAAAACCATAGGGAGGAGGGCCCCTAGGTTGATGTTCAGGCAACATAAAATTCTGGAAAATGCACTTCAACTTTTTCGGGGTCAATTGATTAGACATTTCAATCAGTTCTTCCATAGACAAAGGTGCTAGCTCTTGATCAGGTTCAAAATGTAGCATTGCATTGATAGCTTGGGGAGTGATATGGAAAAGAACACTCTGGTCAGGGGATATTACAGCTCTTTGAGTCGGATCATAGTTAGAATGGAAATAGTGGATAATTTCTGGGAAAATAATGACTGAGGGGATGAGATATCTCGGGAAATTGGATTCCCACAACCCAATGACATCCAATCCCTTCGAATAATCGTCTCTGCAGTGACAATAACTCAGAAGGGGGCTTTCATCAAACACTAAGTCTTTAATCTGAAAGTCTTTATCCACTAAGGGAAAATATTCTAACTCTCTGTGGGGGGCATTCAATGGGGTTACATTCAGGGCTGCCGGGGCTTCCATTTTGGTTGTTGTGTGTTCAAAATGGAAATTTCTGGATTTTCTTCACAGACCGGGCGCAATTTCAGTTTTAATGAGGGAAATTGGCACAATTGCAGTTTCGGGGGAAAAATTCACAGTTTTAAACCTCAGGGAATGATCTTAGTGATAAGATTTAATCACTAATCCAGTGGAAAACAAGGAAAACAGAGTTTCTTTTGAAGTTCGGAGCGCAATAGAATAAATACCTGTTCTTGGAGGCAAACTGGGTTTTAACAGGTATCAGGCGGTGGCAAGAGGATGCTCGAACACTGGTCCGACGGAATTCTGGAGCGAAATCAGATAGAACAGTGGATTTTAGTGAAAATTTGAATTTCGTAGCGGAAGGCGCAGTCGCTTTCAAATAACGAAAATGACATAAAAAAACACGAAATTTTTTTTTATTTCCAAAGTCAAAGGGGTTTTTAGTTTATCGAGGAATGACGTCATTTCAGTACGGGCTGACGTGTGGCAGGGGTCGGGCGGTAAGCAGTAATCCCTGCACCGCTTATGGGCAATAGTGGTATTAAATGAGAGGGCAGCGATTCCATTGGGGCATTGACACGTGGACGGAGGGCGGTTTCAAAACCACCGTGCCCCCACGGGTTATTGTTCGGGTATTGGATGGCTAGCGGAATGAATGCTAGCCGTAGATCTCGTAGAGGGAGATCGGACGGTGGGAAGGGACGTGGAGTAAGTGGGGGTTTATCGTGCGGGCCCGGCGGAGTTTTAAAACGTGATTAACTCAAATTAAAAGTCCCGGGGGGCGTCTGATTGGTTAGAGGTCTGGTTATTAATTAACTCTGATAATTAATTAATCCCGTGGTCAAATGAAAATTGGGGTTGCGGCAGGATTAAAGGTTGTTTGACTATGGTTTAAGTGTCGGGTGGGATGCCAAGTGGATGAGCCATGGTGGCATGGGGGTTTTTCCGAAGTTTTGGTTTTTAAAATAAAACTTTGGGTTTATTATTTTTTATGTTAAACATATATACCATATGTTTAAAGCTTTTCTCATATATGTTTTTTATTATATGATAAATTAACCAATATAATTAACTTATCATAAGGGCGGGGATATTACATAATGATATATTTTAACCAAAGGGCACATAATGTGGGTTTTTTTTAATGAATAATTGGGAAATAAATACTTTGGTTAAACTTTATAATAAGATGGGTTTTTTGGATATTTATATAAAAGGAGTTATATACTTAGGATAAGGCATTTTCACTAGGGATTTAGTAAATAGATCAGAAGTTAATATGACAAAGGACAAGGTAAACTCAAAATACTTAACTTTAACCAAGAAAGTGAAGATTTCTGAAGTAAATCACATCATCTTAATTTCAACACTTTAATATAGAATAGCAAGTAATTTTGAGGGGTTATTATGGAAATTTACATGATTTTCCTAAGTAAAATAGGATTTTACTTAGGAAAAGGTTAAAAGTGAATGATTATAATGACAAATAATCTCAAGTACTTAGGTATTTTTGATCATTATGCCGAGGGTCCGGTCCCTCCAAAAGTCAAGGAAATGCCTTGAGCCCCTTTGATCTCCAAATACCTTAGCACTTTGGGGAAATTAGTAAAAACTTAGGGAGAAAGTGATGTGGGAAGTTAATGATTTTGACTTTGCTTTCTGTGAATTCTTCAGTGTATTTCTTGCTTCAGTACTTGTGATGAAGGTAAAATATTAAACATATTTAGCACCATCATTCATCATATAAGACTTTGCAACACCATCTACCTACCCTATCTACTTGACACTACCATTTTCTCTTCTTTATTAGGGTGCACTTAGACTGGAAAACCCTTATCAATCTTTTTATTTTTACATGGCAAATCTATCTAAATCTACCCTTATTACATCCAAGGGCTCAGATTAAACTGTTGAGCACCTTTTATTAACTCTACCTATCTACTTATCTGCCAAGATTAAACTGTTTGGTCAGATATTTATTCTCTATTCTATAACATGAAATTGAAATATGAATAAGTCAAGTTTAAACAGTTTGACCCTTCATAAATTGTGGCAAAGTTTGACAAGCTGCACACAATTATTTATTTATAAAAAATGAAATAGTAGTGGTATTTGGATTTGCACACTTTCCTTGGTCTATTTTTTGTTTGAGGTTTATTTCTTTCACTTTTTTGACCACTTTATTTTTTCTTACCCTTTGATTTTTCTTTTAGGGTATACCCTCTTTACATTTTTTAAATTTTTTGATTTTTTGGTTTTTTAAGAATATGGAACACCTTTGCTCAAGAAAAAGGTGTGAACATATTCCATAGTTCAATCAAGACAATCATGAAAAATGACACCTATTGGTATAGGAGACTAACATGTTCCATGAGAGGTGGAAAACCACTCCTTATAAATGGAGATCCAGAGCCAAACCACTTAAATTTTTTTGATGATTCATCTTGGAGTTTGTTAGAATCAAACTTCGGCCATTTATTTTTAAAAAAAATTCCATAATAGGCTTGGCGCGAGTGAAACACAGGGACATAGCACTAGCTGGTGCGCCCTTTAGTGTGGATTTCCCCCATTGGCGCGAGGGATGAACTGGCTAGTCGCGCCAAGGATAAAATGTCTTCTTTTAGGGTTTTTCAGAGGAAATGTTCTTCAGGAGAATGTTTTTCCTTATGAAGGAGGATGCCATGAAGGTGTTTTCAGGACATTTTACTGTTCACAGGTCACGAGAATAGTCCTCCAATGTTCAGGATGAGGGATTGTAGAGACAGTGACAAAATGCTGTGTAACAGATAGGAAAATCAGGTTTGCTGTCACCAATTTGAAAGGACAGGTAGCACTGTGGTGGGATAGTGTGTAGGAAGAAAGGATGAGATTGAAGACGCCCTTGATCAAGAGATGGGATAGGATGATTGCAAATATCAAAAGAAAGTTCCTGCTAAAATATTACCAAAATTCCCTTTACAAACAAGTTCATAATCTGAGACAGAGAATGACAACTGTAAAGGAGTACACAGAGGAGTTCTATAAAGTGAACTTGAGAGTTGGATATGTTGAATATACCCCTCAGAAGAAAACACGATTTGTGAATGGTCTACGGATGGAAATCTTAGATGAGATCAGTATTCTTTCCCCCAAAACTATAAAGGCGGCATATCAATGTGATTTGAAGGCAGAAGAAAAGAATACCAAGAAGCAGAATGCTAAGAGAGGACGTGGTCCCAACAAAAGAAGGGGACATTCCTTTGACAGAGGTAAAATTGCTAGCAGTAGTGAAGAAGGCAGCCGTTCAAATACTTCCGGATATACTGAGAGAGAAGGTAGCACCAGAGGCAGAAGGCCATACCAGCATGGAAGAGGCAATGGTAGAGGTAGAGGAAATTCCCACAAGTGTTATAAGTGTCACAAGTGGGGGTATAGGTTTTTTGAATGTCCTAAACGTGAGCAGGCTGGAAAGTGGGGAGCATATGTTTCTCAACTCGACGTAGCAGAGGCACCAACACAGGAGGTGGAGAATGTGCCTAAGACAGTTGAGGCCTTAGTGTTGAACAAGGTTTTACTGAAATCAGCTAGGGAAATGACTGATATAACACAACAGAGAGAATTGTTCTAGACGGTATACAAGTCGCATGGGAAATTCTCCGGAATAATTATATACAGTAGGAGCACTGATAACCTGCTAGCCACTAATATGGTGGAAAAAATGGGCTTGAAGAAGCTGAAGCACACGACTCCATACAAGGTGTCTTGGCTGCAAAAGGGGCACCAACTACTGGTTGATGAGCAGTGTGAGGAGGACACGATGACTTGCGATATTATGCCTATGGATGTGTCCCATATTCTGCTGGGAAGACCATGGCAATATGACACGAAAGTTTTCCATGAGGGGGACAAGAATTTTTACAAGTTTGTGAAGGATGGGATAAAGCACATGGTTGTTCCCATGAAGGAGGAAAATGCTGCAAAAACCAGTGGAACAAAAGCACTCTTGATAATCGGAAAGGAGTTTGTGTGATAGGTTGAGAAAAATGAAGTAAACTATGCAGTTGTACGGAGACCAAGGGTAGTATTACTGCATACTGAAATTGCCAATTTTCCTGTGGAGATACAGGATATGTTACAGGAATTCAATGACATAGTGGTAGATGACTTACCATATAATTTTCCACCAAAGAGGAGCATTAGTCACCATATTGATTTCATACCGGAAGCCAGTTTGTCAAATAAATTTTCTTACAAGGTGAGTACAAATAATAATGAGGAGATCATAAAACAAGTACAAGAGTTGTTGGACATTTAAGTGTTAATTCGGGAGAGTTTGAGCCCTTGTGTTGTTCCGACAGTTTTAGCTCCCAAGAAAGGAGGTGAATGGCGAATGTACACCGATTCCAGGGCAATAAATAAGATCAACCTCATGTATAATTTTCCTTTACCTTGGATGGACGAGATGATTTATTTTCTAAGTGGAGCAGCGTACTTTTCAAAAATAGATCTGAAAAGCAGCTATCACCGTATCTGGATTAGAGAAGGTGACGAGTGGAAGACAACGTTCAAGACCATTGAAGGCTTGTATGAATGGTTGTTCATTCCATTTGGACTGAGCAATTCTCCCAGCACGTTCATGCATTTTATGAATGAGATGTTAAAATAATTCATTGGAAAATTCATGATTCTATATTTGGATGATATACTCATTTTCAGTAAGACCAAAGAGGAACATTTTCAGCATGTTAGGTATGTGCTGGAAATATTGCAGCAAAATAAATTGTTGATAAATCTTAAAAAATGTTTTTTTTAAGAAATAATTGATTTATTTAGGAATTGTAATCTCGGAGAATGAATTGAAGATGGACCCAGAGATGATTACAACCATAGTAAGCTGGGCATCTCCCAAAATCCTGTTTGAGGTATGAAGCTTTCATGGACTGGAAAGCTTTTATCCGAAGTTTATTAATAATTTCAGTGGTATTTGTGCATCTATGGTAGATACCATTAATAAGGAAAATGAGCCTTTTCATTGGACATAATCGACTAAAAGGATTTTTCAACTTTTGAACAAGAAGATCATTGAAAAACCAGTCCTAAAACTGCCAGATTTCAACAAAATTTTCCAAGTTCATTGTGATGCCAATGGAACAACCATTGGTGTAGTTCTCAGCCAAGAAGATAATCCAGTAGCATACTTTAGCGAGAAGTTAAATCAGAGTAGGAAAAATTATACATCATATGACAAGGAGTTTTATGCAGTCGTCCAAGCGTTGAAGGATTGGAGACATTATTTTCTGGCTAATGAATTTGTCTTTGTTTCACACAATTTTGCACTACAATATATTATGCAGCAGCACAATCTGAACCATAAGCGTGCGAAATGGGTGGAATACTTACTTAGATTTACATTTGTTTTAAAGGACATTAGCGCTGAGGCCAAGAAGGTGGAAGATGCATTGAGTAAGAGAATTTTATTACTACAGGAAAGCACAGTACAAGTGTTGGGATTCGAGCATCTTAAGGACTTGTACGATATGGATGCAGACTTTAAGAAAGCTTATGAAGATTGCCAAAATCCACTGTTGAGAGACAATAGGCCATGGTTGGACTATAACAGGCAGGAGGGGTTGTTATTCAACGGAGGATAGTTGTGTGTTCCCAAGTGATCCATGCAGGAGAACCTGACTCAAGAAAATCATAGTGGAGGTTCGGCCAGACACTTTGGCATAGATAAGACTTTGGATCATCTAAGACACTTCTATTTTTTGCCAAGAATGAGAAGAGATGTGTAGCACTTTGTCCCAAGGTGCAATATTTGTCAACATGCAAGGGGACGCAGCCAGAATGTAGCATTGTATACACCTTTACCCATTCCAAGAAGACCTTAGGACTCAGTGAGTCTGGACTTTGTCTTAGGTCTACCTAGGACATAGTGGGGTTACGGTTCCATCATGGTGGTGGTGGTGGATGGTTTCACCAAGATGGCGCATTTCATTCCATGCAAGAAGACAAGTGATGCCACACATGTAGCACAATTGTTCTTTTCAGAGATAGTTAGATTACATGGCTTACCGAGATCCATCATCTCGGACAGGGATTAAACGGCCGTTGTCGTTTGATGTTTTACCTTCTATTGTTTTATTATTCTGTTATATTTATGTTTTATGTTTAACGTTTTATGTTTTAAGGTTTACTAGGTTTATTTGTTATAGGTTTTATGTTGTATATGTTTCAAATTCATATTTCACGTTTATGTTTTACCTTTTAATGTTTTAGGTTTGATTTGTGTTATATTTATTTCTACGTTTCTGTTTTAGGTTTATTTCTTATATGTTTTATAGCTTCTATTGTTCTAGGTTATAATTGTTTGATATTCATGTTTCACCTTTAAGTTTTATGTTCATGTTATAAGTTTTATTTGTTTGAAAAATATTTGTTATAGATTTTATGATATATTTACTTTAGTTTTAAGGTTTATTTGTTTTAGGTTTAGTTTTGTTTTTTTAGATTTACTTTAAGCTTTAGGTTTTAGTTAAATTTTATTTGTTTAGGATTTTAGCTAATATTACGATTATTAGTAATTATAATATGTAGTATTAATATTCTATTATATGTATAGTATTAAATTAATTATGAGAGTATATTATTAATGTAATAATAATATTTCTAATAAATTAAGGTTAATTATGATCAATTAAGGTAAACTATGATCAACATTATTGAATGATTGAACATGGTTAAAATGGTCAATTATTGTCAATTATGATGGTGAATTAAGATTTCTATTGTTAGAATGATCAGCCATGTATATTTATAATATAAATTACTATTAATGTAACAGTAATATTCATGGTCAATCATAGTTAACATCAATAAACCATGTTGGTCAATCAAGATCTTTATTATTAACTTGGTCGAATATGGTCCACCAAAACTAACCATGGTCGACCACAATCAGCCTTGGTAAACCTCTTCGTTGATTATGTGATTTAAATATTTTTTATTAAGATTACATAATATTAAATTATATTAATCTTATGGGTTTTAGTTGGATTAATTTAATATTCATTTATTAATATTATTAAGCTAGTAGTTTTATAACATTTTAATATTAAGGTTTATGACCATAATTCCAAGTGATTAATATTATAAACCCAAGGAATTTATAATTACTCATTATTAAAATTTTGTTTATTGTTAATTATTAATTTTATTTAAATATTATTTTATTAAAAATTGTTCATGTAATTTATTTCTTAATAATAAAGTTTAAAATTGGTAATTTGGAATTTAAATTAATAATAAAATAAAATAAATAATTACTCATTATTATTTTGTTAAAGATTTGTTTAATGATTTAATTTATTTAATAATTAATTTATTAATAATGATTTAATTTATTCCATTATTGATAATCATTACATAAATGCTATAATTAATATTTTAATCTATTAAAATATTAATTAATACATTAAAAAATTTAGTTAAAAAATTAATATAGTGTATTAATACAATGCTTAGTTTGTACATAATCATTATATAACTATTTAATTTTGAATATATCATTATTATTTAGTTATGGCACTAATATTAATCCATTGGGTTTATAATCCCTAGGGTTTATAATACTAATCCTTTGGATTTGTTAATATCTTTGGTTTCTAATCAATTTGATACTCATTGTCGCAATGTTACATTACAATACAATTTATTCAATGTCCCCTCTCGACACTACAAAATTAAGGCATAAAATCAAGGCTTTTAGTATTTGGATATATGACACGCAACTTGAAATCTTTTTTGTTGCATTTCTGCATTAGAAAATTAGGACTCAGTATTAGGGTTTATAATGTTGGGTTAAATATTAGGGTTTATAATATTGGTGTTAAAATTATGGTTATAATATTGGGTTGAACATTAGGTTTTATAATATTTGTTTTTTATTGTTAGGGTTTATAATAGATGGTATAATATTAGGATTTTATGTTATGAATTTTGAATGGTAGAGTGATCTATCCAACATTGCATTGCAACAAACATTGTCGCAATGTGACAAGGAATATGGCAATCATTGTTCTATAACCTTATATTACATTGGATTTTTTCAACATCACATTACAACGCTACAATAGGGCATCGTATTGTGACATTTGCATGGTACAAAAATTAATCCCACATCGTATTGTGAAAAAAATGGTCAAAAAATTAAAATTAATCTAATTCTCTTTGTCACAATCTTACATACATTACAATTTATTCAATGTTGCCTCTCAACATTATAAATTAGGGTTTATGAATCTGTAACACCTCCAGTTTTTTTTTTTTTTTTTTCTTCTCCACATATATACTGGGGTTTCCTCTCTATTTACCTAGTTGTTTGAATAATGAGTTCAGAGATTTAATTTTAATTCCCTCTTGCTAAAATTTCCTCTACTCATCTAGTATCTCTCTCCCTTCCTAATAGCATTGAACCTTCCCCATGTGTACACTCTAACTAAGTATATAGACTTCCATACCCCTTTATATTATCAAGGGATATTCTTCCTAGACATAATATAAGCATAGACTCTATCGACATACATACCTTTCAATAACCTTACCTAACGCATATATATGTAACACATATGTATAACACCCTTTGATCATATCTTTGAATCCACATATATATATATACCACATATATATATATATATATATATATATATAACACCTATATATATAATACATATATGGAACACATCCTTTGATAATATTAATTGAACGCACTCATATATATATATGACTTATATATATATTTATAACACCCCCTTTGATATTAGCATTGAATTCGCATAGCTATAATCACATATATATACCATTTGATAATAGGATTGAATCCGCACCAAGCATGTACTATATGTAATATACCTATATCGTGATAGCACGTTGCAATATCGCTGGTGTATATAATACAGTGGGTTCAACTCATAGCTTCGTACGTCGATGAGTCTATATCGTCGTGGCGCTTAAGGCGTCCAGATCATTGATATGTCTATAACAGTGAATCGGCTATTGCCACGTCGAAACAGATTATTGATGTATATGACAGTGGTTCGGCTATCAATTACGCAACGTCAAGACCTTCCCATTCCGGTCTATACCTAACCCTAATCATAAGACTTGTTGGCGTTGTTTCACTCTTCCACCCTTTTTCTAATTCGTCGCAGTAGGGTATGTTATTATCAGTTTAGACTTGTATGGATATTACCGCCTGCAATGCTGTTACCAGTTATGCGTTTTGGCATTCATTGCCTCTTGCGTAGAGTTATCATTGTTTTGGTTTGAACCAGCTCATATACAATCTGGTTTTTATACTCATAGTACGCACCATGCGTACTAGATATTGATAGGAACAGCAGTATAGCTTAGTGATCGAATGGGTCTGGTTTAACGTGTGGGTTTCGTTGTGATGTTTGATGGTTTTGTACGCAGGGACGTCGGCTCTCTCAGGAGATTTAAGTACCAGATGCCGACGTTTATAGACCCGTGCCCAGTAAGTATGTTACGTGTAACGTTTCCATTTTCTATTCTCTTGTGGCTCAGTATGGGGTGCGCCAATTTCTGCATTGGAAATTTTTGAGTTCTAGGGTTTGCTTACCACCTATATGCATTCGAGGCGTAGCACTCAGCTGGATGGCACGAAAAGGCGGTCCTTACAGCTGAGCAGACTGCAGAACGAGGACGCCATGCTGCATCCCAGTACCACTTCTGCAACCTCAGTTACATCGCCTCGTACCAGTAGATCGACGAAGCTGGGTTTATCCCAATCGACTTTGGGATTTTCTGACTTTCTGGGGTAGTGGGATTAGGGTTTATCCTACCCTTCCGATTTATCTTCGCGGCACCAACTCGATGCCATTCCCCACACCCTCCTCCTGTTATTATCTATATAACTGGCTCAATTTATAGTTGAATCTTATTCTGGGTGTGGTGTTTGTTTTTATTCACAATTCATTCACCGAGGGCGCGGATCTTTCCTTGTGGAATTGGTACAGAAGTCCCAGGTCAGCTTGAGGGTAGGAGAGTTCGAGCAGAAGTTTGCTATATTTATTTACACTCTGCAATTCATTTTGATCTCGTCAGGTAATGCCGCATCTAAATCATCTACTGATTGTTTTGTGCAGAGGGTGCAGACGACGGGGTTTTTCTGGCCGCACTCTTCAGGATTCATACATATCCTTGTTTTTCTTTTCATACCAAGTTCGATAGCTCTACCATGGTCATTTTGGTACAATATTTTTGTTGTATTGACTACTTGTTTTATTTCTATTTCTCTGCTTAAATCGATGCTATCAAGGCTCTAAAGAGAACCGTTTCTCAAAGTTACCTACCAGTTCTCATCCAAGGCAGTAGATTCACGCATTTAATTTATTCGTTCTGGTGGCCGTAAACTGACATCGCCGAGATCAAACGCCACCGATGTAATCTATTTTATGATTTCGCTTATATGTTTTCGTTAACTGCTCGGTCAGTGACTATGGTTTCATTACACCGGCCGTTTATCCCAAACTATGTCGATTGGCTTCATTGTAGATGGCAATATTGGGCAACGAACTTTGCCAGGGGAAGAGCCGAGCTCCTACGTCGGTAATTCCCTCCCTTAACGTGATTGCGCCTCTGTATTTCTGTTGTTTTTAATGCTAGTAATATTCTTCACGAAAATAGGCATGGCTGCACCGCCTTGATAATTTAATATAATACCTTCTAGCATATAAAAACCTTCCACCCGCGGCATATGGGCCTCGATACCCTGCGTAAAGATTGGGTACTCGGCCCTGGTTATCTACGCGTTATTTCATAGTTTTAATGCTGCCTCTGTTATCTACGAGTTATTTCATAGTTTTATTGTTGCATCTGTTCAATACATCTCATGTTTAAAAGAAACCTAAAATGCCGTGGAATATTAATGTAGGTGTGGTCGAAGGAATTGATTTGAAATAGACTCCATGCATAGTGGATTAAATAACCACCATAATTTAATATAGTTTGACCATACATTCAACCAAATTATTATATGGTTCATATATATATTTCTTGCGTCCAACTCATCATTTATAATCGTTGTTATAACGTGCTATTAGTTCTCGGTACATTTTACGATTTCATATACATGTATTTTATGGTTAGTTTGGTAGTGGAATTTAAATGTATGTTGGGTCCCTTCGATGATATTTAGTTCAAGGGTTGGAGGTAGATTAAAGAATGCAATGGCCACTATAATTGCTATAAATGCTATAACACTTCTATAGAGTAGATTTACTTCTTGGTCTAAAAAGAACTCAAAATACATATTCTAATGTCCTTGCTCTTCTTTTATTGTACCATATAGATTTCAGTTCTGCTATAAGATTTTTCTAGCATAACCATGAGTATATAATTTCACCTATATATATATGTATATCAAAAACAAGTTAGTATTTAATTATCTGTGGAGACTAAGTTCCTTCAGATTTAAACCGACCTTGGTTTAAAGTTTCTGTGGGTTTCTACTCTACAGATTTCTGGTCTACAACTATACAGAATCTGGAAGGTGAATGCCTTAAGATGGATTCTATTAAATGTAGTACTAAAATCAATTATACCATTCAAATTTATTTTATATGTAGCCAATTCATACCATAAGAAATCAAATTAACAAGAATTTCAGAAACATACCACTATTGCAAATGACCAACCGCCCAACCTTAGAGTCCTCTTTGTCTCCCAGAACTCACCTCCGAGCTGAGATCACCTCCATCATAGATCCACCTCTGATCTGCTTAGGAGCAGCTTATTTAAGCTCATATTTCCCCAAAGCATGTTTCTAATTCTGTGTCCAGAATAGCAGGATGCTTTCTTTCCTGTTTAGCCTAGGCTTCCCATTTTGGGACTCTTTAAAGTTTTTTTATGCTTTTCCTCGGCTTTTCCAGCTTTTCTTACCTTTTCCCAACTACTTTCCTCATCATTGGGGAAATTTAGATTCCTCCTCAAAATATAAATTAATTTCTTTCAAGGATTTTTGAAAGATTGTGGGGATTTGTTGCCTTATCCGTCCTCATGGATTTGGCAAGTGATCTCTAATTCTCATCTTGGTCAAAATGCACAATCATTTTATTTATTTTCTCAATTTAAATATTCAAGTACATTCACACCATACTTATCCTTTGGGGTCCACTCCCCTTAGGATTAAAGTTCAAATGTCTAACTTTTCAAATTCAACACATAAATTGGGGGTGTTACAGAATCCCTGGGTTTATAATATTAATCACTTAAGATTATAATCCCTAGGGTTTATAATATTAATTCCTTGGGTTTTTAATCCTTATGTATTATAATATTAATCCTTTGAGTTTACTAATCCATTAGTTTTATCATCAATTTGATACTCATTGTCGCAATGTTACATGCATTACAATAAATTCAATGTCCCCTCTCAACATTAAAAAATTAGAGTTTAAAATCAGCGCTTTTAGTACTTGGTTTCATATTGGGTCTATGAAACCCAATAGTATAATTGTACATTAATCCCTATGGTTTATAATATTAATCCCATCGGTTTACAATCAATTTGATACTCATTGTCACAATCTTACATTACATTAAAATTTATTCAATGTCACCTCTCAACATTACAAAATTAGGGTTTTAAAATCATGGCTTTTAGTATTGGGTTGATGAAAATCGATATTTTATTTTTTATTTAATCTCATATTAATTGTCGTAATGTTACATTTCAATGTACTTTATTCAATGTCACATGTCAACGTTACAAAAATAAAGATGATTAATCCCTTGGGTTTATTAATTCCCGATGTTTATAATATTAAAATTTGGGTTTATTAATTCCTTAGGTTCATAATATTAATCCCTTGCGTTTATAATCCCTAAGGTTTATAATATTAATCCCTTTGGTTTACTAATCCTTTCGGTTTATACTCAATCTCATACTCATTGTCACAATGTTACATTACATTACAAATTATTCAATTTCTTGTCCCAAATTTACAAAATTAAGGTTCAAAATGAGGGATTTTAGTATTGGTTTCATATTGGGTTTACTAAAACAAACATGAAATCCCTTAGGTTGCATTGGCGCATTATAAAACTAGGGTTTAATATTAGGGTTTATAATGTTGGGTTAACTATTAAGGTTTATAGTATTAGGTTTAATATTATGGTTATTATATTGGGTTTAATGTTAGAGTTTATAATATTGGTTTTATATTATTAGGGTTTATAATCTCTGGTATAGAATTAGGGTTTAATGTTGTGACATTTGAATGGTGTGGAGATCTGCCCAATGTCACATTGTGAAAAAAATTGTCGTAATGTGACAAGCAATATGCCAATCATTATTTTAGGACCTTATATTACATTCCAATTTTTTCAACATCACATTATGACACTACAATACGGCTTCCTATTATGACATTTTCATGGTACAAAAATCTGTCCAACATTACATTGTGACAGACATTGTCACAAGCTGGCAGTTAATCTGATACTCATTTTCGCAATCTTACATACATACAATTTATCCAATATCGCCTCTCAAGGTTAAAAAATTAGGGTTTATTAATCTGTTGGTTCTATTAATTCCTTGGGTTTCTAAAATTAAACCCTTAGGTTTATAATTCCTAGTGTTTTGTAATATTAATCCCTTTGGTTTATAATCAATGTGATACTCATTGTCACAATGTTACATTACATTATAATTTATTCAATGTCCCCTCTCAACATTACAAAATTAAGGTTTAAAGGGGCTTTTAGTATTGGGTTTCATATTGGGTTTATGAAACCCAATATGAAATCCCTTAGGTTGCATTGTCACATTATAAAATTAAGGTTGAATATTAGGTTTATAATGTTGGGTTAAATATTAGTGTCTAATATCGGGTTTAATATTATGGTTATAATATTTGGTTTAATGTTAGGGTTTATAGTATTGGTTTTGTATTTGTAGGGTTTATAATTCTTTGTGTAGTCTTAGAGTTTAATGTTGTGACAGTTGAATGGTGTTTAGATCTATCCAATGTCACATTGTGACAAACATTGTCACACTGTGATAAGAAATATGACAATAATAGTTGGAACCTTATATTAATTTTCAAATTTTTCAATGTCACAATGTAACACTACTATAGGGCTTCGTATTTTGATGATTGCATGGTACAAAAATCAATCCAATGTCGTATTGTGACAAATATTGTCATAAGATGACAATTAATCTGATACTCGTTGTCTCCATGTTACATTACATTGCAATTTATTTAATGTCACCTCTCAACATTACAAAATTAATGTTTATTAATCTCTTCGGTTTATAATATTAATCCTTTAGGTTTATTAATTCCTTTGGTGTATAATATTAACCCCTTAGGCTTATAATCCCTAGGGTTTATAATATTAATCCCTTTGTTTTTTAATCCCTAAGGTTTATAATATTAATCCCTTGGGTTTGATAATCCTTTCAGTTTATGATAAATCTGATACTAATTGTCACAATGTTACATTACAGTACAATTTATTCAATGTGCCCTGTCAACATTTCAAAATTAGGGTTTAAAATTAGGTCTTTTAGTATTGGATTTCATATCGGGTTTATGAAACCTAATATAAAATCCCTTTGGTTATATTTCCACATTAGAAAATTAAGGTTTATAATTTTGGGTCAAATATTAGGGTTTATAAAATTGGGTTTAATATTATAGTTACAATTTGGCTTAATTTTAAGTTTTATAATATTAGTTTTATATTTTTAGGGTTTATAATGTATGGTATAGCATTAGGGTTTAATGTTATGACGTTTAAATGGTGTATAAATTTATCTAACATTGAATAGTGAGAAACATTGTCGCAACATGACATGCAATATGAAAATCATTAATCTAGAACCTTACATTACATTGCAATTTTTTCAACATCACAGTATGACACTACAATAGGCCTTCATATTGTGGCTTTTGCATGTCACAAAAATCATTCCAATGTCACAATGTGACAAACATTGTCACAAGATGACAATGAGTATGATATTCATTATCACAAACTTACATACATTACAATTTATTCAATTTCTCCTATCAACATTATAAAATTATGGTTAATCCCTTGGGTTTATTAATTTTTTCAGTTTCTAATATTAATCCCTTTGGTTTACAATCCCTAGGGTTTATAATATTAATCCATGGGTTTTTAATCACAAGGGTTTATAATATTAATCATGTGGGTTTATAATATTAATCCCTTGGGTTTATTAACTCATTGGGTTATAATATTAGTCGCTTAAGTTTATAATCCCTAGGGTTTATAATATTAATCCCTTTTCTTTTAATCCCTAGGGTTAATAATATTAATCCCCTGGGCTTATTAATCCTTTCGTTTTATAATTAATTTAATACATATTATTACAATTTTGCATTACATTACAAATTATTCAATATCCCCTCTCAACATTATAATATTAGGGTATAAAATAAGGGCATTTAGTATTGTGTTTCATATTGGGTTTATGAAACCCAACATGAAATTCCTTGGGCTGCATTGTCGCATTAGGAAATTAGGATTTATAATGTTGGGTTAAATATTACGGTTTATAATATTGGGTTTAATATTATGATTAGAATATTTGGTTTAATGTTAGGGTTTATAATATATTTTTTATATTTTTAGGGTTTATAATATATGGTATAACATTATGGTTTATGTTGTGATGTTTGAATGTTGTAGAGATCTATCTAATGTCACATTATGAGAAACATTGTGGCAATGTGACAAGAAATATAATGGCAATCATTGTTATAGAACCTTTCATTACATTGCAATATTTTCGATGTCACATTACGACACTACAATAAGGCTTCATATTATGATGTTTGGATGGTACAAAAATCAATTCAACATCGCATTATGAAAACTATTGTCGCAAGATGACATTTAATTTCATACTCATTGTCGCAATCTTACATACATTACAATATAGTTAATGTCACCTCTCAACGTTACAAAATTAGGGTTTCTTAATCCGTTGGGTTTATAATATTAATCCTTTAGGTTTATAATCCCTAGGTTCTACAATATTAATCACTTATGTTTTTAATCTCTATGATATATAATATTAATACCTTGCATTTATTGTCAATAGACACTCATTGTCACAATGTTACATTACATTGCAATTTATTCAATGTCTCCTCAACATTAAAAAGATAGGGTTTAAAATCAAGGCTTTTAGTATTGGGTTTCATATTGGGTTGCATTGCCACATTATAAAATTAGGGTTTAATGTAGGGTTTATAATGTTGGGTTAAATATTAGGGTCTACAATATTGGGAGTAATATTATGGTTACAATATTGGGTTTAATGTTATGATGTTTGAATGATGAAGAGATCTATCCAATGTCACAATATGACAAATATTGTTACAATGTGAAACAATATGACAATAATTGTTGGAACATTACATTACATTTCAATTTTTACATGTCATTTTGTGACTATAATATGGCTTTGTATTGTGACGTTTATATGTTTCAAAAATCAATCCAACGTTGCATTGTGACAAACATTATTTCAATATGACGATTAATATGATACTCATTGTTGCAATCTTACACTACATTGCAATTTATTTATTGTGACGTGTAACCATTATAAAATTAGGGTTTATTAATCCCTTAAATTTATTAATTCCTTGCCTTTATAATATTAATCCCCTGGGTTTCTATCCCTTAGAGTTTATAATATTAATCCCATGGGTTTATAATATTAATCCCTTGGGTTTTTACTCCCTAAAGTTTATAATATTAATTCCTTTGGTTTACTAATCCCTTGGTTTTATAATCAATCTCATACTCATTATCACAATGTTTCATTACATTATAATTTATTTGGTGTCCCCTTTCAACATTACAAAATTAGGGTTTATAATCAGGGATTTTAGTATTGCGTTTATGAAACCCAACATGAAATCCATTGGGTTGCATCGCAGCATTAGAAAATTAGGATTTTATATTAGGGTTTATAATATTGGTTTATATATAGTGTTTATAATATCATGTTTAATAGTACGGTTATAATATCTGGTTTAATATTGAGTTGTAATATTAATCCCTCCAGTTTATTAATTCCCTGGGTTTATAATATTAATATATTGAGTTTATAATCCCTAGGATTATAATATTAATCCCTCGGGTTTATAATATAAATCCCTTGGGTTTATAATATTAATCTATTAGGTTTACTAATCCCTTGGGTTTTTAATCCATAAGTGTTATAATGCTAATCCATTGGGTTTAATAATCCCTTGTGTTTTTAATCCCTAGGGTTTATAATACTAACCTCTTGGATTTATAATATTAACAATTCCCTAGGTTTATTAATAGCTTGGGTTTATAATATCAATCCCTTGGGTTTTGAATCCCTTCGGTTTTTAATATAAATAATCCCTTGGATTTATAATATAAATCCATTGGGTTTAAATTATTGATTCATTTATGAACAATATAATTGCTTGGGTTTATAATATTAATCTCAAGGGTTTATAGTGTTAATCCTTTTGGTTTATAATAATATTATTTTTTTGAGTTTATTGTCCCAATGTGAAGCAAGGAATGGAATGTTGGTAATATTTATAGTTAGTTGAGTTTGTTGTCCCAATGTGAAGCAAGGCAAAATTTATAGACAAATAATCTCATTTCATTACTATAGGTTACACATTATATAGTTTAATTCTTTTTGAAGATGAAACATATCTTAAATAAAACGAACCTTATACTCTTTTGTTTTCTTGATTTGTCTACACATGATTTCGTTTTCTGATAACACTATTATTGTATGTATGTGTTTTTCGTTAATACGTTTAATTGAGCAACATATTCAATATTATTATTTATTTTTCATTCATTAATTAGTTGAGATATAGTTGTAACTTTACATGAGATCTCCCTCATATTCTTCATTTTCCACTAATTACCCGATATATATTTAATTGTTTTTAAACCTCATATTATTTTTCTTTCGTTAATTAGGGGACATATATTAAAAGAAAAATAATATAAATCTCCCTCATACATTGTGTTGTAGAGCGCCTCTTGCACAACAATACTAAATAAAATAAAAACTATAAATCCAGTCATTACGTTTAATTATAAGCAATTAAAGATACTCTTTACTTTGTACTAGTTATGAATAGCCATTTTTCATCTTAACTAGGGTAAACCTTTTTGAAGTTTCAATATCTCATATCTTCTCAACTCTATATTTTTCTTGATATACTTTAGCACAACTATAGTTTCAATGGTCCACAGTAGAGTGGTGATAATTTAGCACAACTACCCATATATAAAGTACTCGTTTTAGGCTTAATCCTCAAGTAAACATAGTCTCCCACTTTGAATTCTCTATGAATTCTCTTTTTTTATGCATATCTCTTTTGGCTGTCTTGAGTTGTTTTAATGTTTTGTTGAATTTTCTTCAAAGTTATTTACATCTCTTGCAATGCATCTGGTCCAAGAATTAATTTATCTTCTGGCTGACTCCAACTAAGAGGCGTGTGGCACTTTCTGCCATACAATGCTTTAAAATGACTCATCTTTATCGTTATTCCCCTAAATTGCATTCTTTTTTACCATTCTTCCCTTCCAAAATCGTAATCATTTACCTTGTTTTACCTATCTTATGTGCCCTCATCCTACACTAGTGTGAGAACGATGACACATTTTGCATAAACTTCATATTTTATATTTTAAAGTCATCTTAGCATTTATTAACTACCTATTACGTGATTTCCTACTTAGAATTACTTTCATAACTTATCATTACCTCCTATGCTATTTAATAGATGATCACTTATCTTGATCGCTAATTTTTAGTGCAAAACAGATCCCGCACTAGCACCAGCGTCGTGAATCTTGACAGCGAATCTGGATCACTTGGGTTGCCACCTGCTTTTTATATGATCAATGAGGATATATCTGAAGGTAGCCGAGTCACAGCGATGACAGCAGGTAAATCGAGAGTAGCTGAGATCAGACTTAAGAGAGACGAACAGCTGGAGATAGTCGCGGCCTATTTTATTAAAAGAGATTTAATTTTGAAGGCTGAAAGCTTATTCTGCAATCGGTTATGTAATTTTTTATAACGATATCTGTAATTGGTTATGTAATGGTAAACAATCCTTTTGGCCTACGCTAAAAGGATCTATATAAGCAAAAATGTAAATAGGAAAAACAGTTCAATGTTTTTAAAAATCAAATAGATCAGAGAATAGAACCAAGAGGCAGTAATAGGACTGTCTTGTGTTATCACCCAAATCTGGGTTGGATATGTAATCACGTATGTAATTGATTTAAGGATCTAATAAGAAGAGCTCCCTCCTTGTTTTTCTTGTAATTTATGTTTTAAAATGTCAAGTGTGATTTAATTTGTAGTATTTGAATTTCTGTTTGAGTGGAAGAAGATCTGCTGCGTGAAGTAGTTAAGATACTTTTTACATGGTTGATTTGTTTCCCTTGCCTGGTTCGAGCAAGAGGAGTTACCTACCCCAGTGCAAGTTGGTGTGCTATTCACTTTCTGCATGATTTGGTTTATTTCCACTGCCTAGTCCATTCCTGCACCAGTGCACATTGGTGTGCTATTCATTTTCTACATGATTTGGTTTATTTCCTCTGCCTGGTTCATTCCTGCACCAGTGCATGTTGGTGTGCTATTTATTTTCTGCACATTGGTTTGGTTCCTCCCTGGTGCAAGCAGGAGAACTGTTCTCGCACCAACGCTAGATAATATGATGCAGCAATCCCGTCTAGCTTGCTTCTAACAGCTTTCTTGCTTTCAGTCATATCTTAATTAAAAAACACTGTTTTCTTATATTTTTACAGATATTCTTCTTTACTGCTATATCATTTGGTTTTATCACACTGCAGTAATGAATCATTGATTTCAAGGATCAAAAGTTAAAGTGCAAGAAGCTCGGATCGAGTACAAGAACCAGGTTCTTGGTATTGGATCTGAGTGTTGCAGACTTGAGAAAGTTCAAGGCCCTTGCACGAAGAAAAGAATTTTTTAGTGCAGAAATTACTTTACACTTTCTGGATCAATCGTTGTTCCTTCACTAGTGCAAGAAGACTACACTAGTCCAAGATTGATTTTCACAAGAAGGATATCTTTACATATGCAAGATTGAAGGGGCCAGTTTGTTGAAAATTGCTAAGGTGTCTTTGCTGAAGGAAACATATTCTCAGTAGCTAATCAATATTTAGCTAGGGTGATTACTCCTCTTTATTTCTGAGTCTCTTTTGCAAGTGCATTTCCTCTTGTTCTAGCCTCAGATTGTTTTGATGGTTTGAGTTTCCTCTTTCTTCTTTAAATTTTGATTCTGCAATTATTCTTTTCAAAAGTAGGAGTTGATATTAAAAATATTCATACCATCTCTGGCATTGCCTGTGCTTCATCTCTAAGTTTATGAATCCCCCGGGTTGACAATTAAGTGTTGAGGATTTTTACTAAGTGTAATTCCAGCACCCAACATTTATTGAAGCTTGATAACTATTATTATATGCAAATTTTGCTAGATGCAAAAAATATTCCCATCTTGTAGGTCTATCAATAACATACATGCGTAACATGTCTTCTAAAATATGGTTTGTCATTTCAGTTTTTCCATCTGTTTGGGGATGGTAGGCAGTACTAAAGTTCAATTTGGTACCCATCCCTCCAAACATAGTCTTCCAAAATGCTAAAGTAAAGTTTGCATTTTTTCCTGATATAATCATTTTAGGAATACCATGTAACTTCACAATATCTTTCATGAACACATTAACTACTTGATTTTTACTGTAACACCCCCTATTTTCTATGCTTTTCAAGTTAGACATTTGAAAAAAAATCCAAAGGGAAGTGGACCCCAATGGATAATTATTGTGTGGATTTTTATTTAAATATTTATTAATAAAAATAAATGGAATATTATGTGTGCACTATGACCAGATGAGATTGGAGATCATCAGCCTGATCCATGAGGATATGGATAAGGCTAAGACTTTCCCAAAACCTTTCAAAAAGCCTTGAAAGGAATTATTTCTAATTTAGATTTAAGAGGAAAAATCTAAATTCTCCAATGATGAGGAAAGTAGTTGGGAAGACGTAAAAAGCTAGAAAAACAGAAAGTAGCTTTAAAGTCCCTCATTAAGGGAAGCCTAGGCAAACATGAATAAAAGCATCCTGGAATTTTGGACGCAAAATTAGAAGCAGGCTTTGGGGAAAGCATAGCTTAAGTAAGCTACTCCAGAACAGATTGAGGTTGGTCTGTTCTAAGAGAGGATCTCAGCTCAGGGGTGAATTCTGGAGATAGAGGAATTCTATGGTTGGGAGGATTGGTCATAGATAAATAGTGGTATGCACACATAACCTATAAATTTATGTTACAAGTTGTATTATGAAAGCTTTAATTTGATATTGAGATTTAAGGTATTAATTTTTCATGTTGAAAACATTAAATTCCTTACATTTAACAGATTCTATCAGATGACATAATCCTCTAAAATCTATATAGTTGTAGAAATAGAATCTATGGTGAAGTATCCATCAGAGTCTCTACACCGATATTGGTTTAAATCTGAAGATAAAATTCCCCCCCAAAGACAATGTATTTTTATAACTTTAATCTGCTTTTGAGATATTAAATTTTAGGTGCATGGAAAAAAAAATTCAGAACATTAGATTTCCTAACTAAGTAACTAGGATCTGAATTTAGTGAGTATAAAATATCAAATTCTGTTTCATTACTTCCAATTGATTGCAGAAAATTAATCTGTATTTTATATTTCCAAAGAAAGAGTTTAATATAAACCAAAATTACAAATATGCTGAATAACTATAACAAGAAAATAAGGAAAAAATCCTATTGAAAATCTGCTTATGTGTTCTAAAAGTATATGTGTAGGAGAAGAGTAAAAGCATATTTAAAATACTGGAAAGGATCATCTATCCACCTTAAATATCAACTGCTGCAAAAGTAGTTGAAACAAATGAAGTTAAATGAGCATATGTATATGTATATGTATATGTATATACATAGATACTGAAACTCTATAATCATAGATGCTGAAACTCTATAATTATAGATGCTGGAAATTATATAAAGCTTGCTAATTGAAAAGTTAAAGGAAGGGCATATTGATCTGTTAGAGTTGGACAAAAACCTGAGGAACCGACCTGAGAAACGTAAACAAGTTTATATATATATATATATATATATATATATATATATATATATATATATATATATATATATATATATATCGACTAGGTTGACTGATAAGAGATGAAGTCAAGCCAAAATTTCTCATGGGAAATCTTATAAAAGCAACAGTACATGAAATTATTGAAGAGAAATTAAATGCATGATAAAAGTATGACATTGCAGTTGTTTAAATAGAAAAAAATGTGAATGGTACCAGGTAAATAAAAGTAGAGTATACCTGAGTCAATTTTAGATGGGTAAGAAGCTGTGATCGTAAACTAGAAAAAGAATGTAAATCATTAAAGAGTAAATCAACGTTGAGAAAAATGTCTTGATAATATTTCCATTGCCATGAGTGAAATAAAGAGGAGTTAGAAAGTTAAAAGTATAGGGATAAATATATATATAGATATACTTACGGAAGTGGATTGTGTAGATGGGAATCCTATCCTTATAGATATGTATAAGTGTATAATGTCCTAAGGTTATATATATATATATATATATATAAGGAATAGAATGAGGGGTTAAATATAATTTATGTGGCATATAAATTATATTCGTTGTTGAATCAAAATATAGACAAAGGATTTTACTTAGAGTTAATAAGAATTATGTTATAAATAAGATACATATGTGAAGTACCATCTGGTTAACCTAACCAAATGAAAATTTAGGTTATTTAAAACATATTGAAATGTATATGAGAATTCTACATAGATGAGTAACACTATTACAACTTCTGTACTATATGGTATGTTAAGAAATGGTTGTTTTAGTACAGTTAAATGAAATGTATGACTAGATATCATTAAAAGTATAGTTATATATATATGAGAAATATATATGTGAAAAAGGTATAGTTATACATAGGTGAGAAATATATATATATGTAGGAAAGGTATAATTATACATATCTCACATATAATTGTACTGCAGATAATATCTCAGTATTCTACTTAACCAATTATGAATTTGTGGTGTTGGTAAATCACAATTTTCAACACTTCAAGATGTGATAATTAAATAGCTCTTAAGGAAAATAAAAAGATGAATAATATGTGAAAAAAAAAATGGTGGTAGATGAGAGGCGTTACAAATGGTATCAGAGCACTAGTTGAAAAACTGGGCAAGTTATGTGCTCACAAAGAAACAATAAGCTGTTATAAATTGTCTGAATATTAAAAATGTTACTTTCAGTACTTTCAAGTACACAAATATCTTGGATACACTTTCACGTATACTTGTAGGACAATTTAAAATCCACGATTAAAACTCACCTGTAGAGCTTTAACTACACCATTGGGCAAATCGTGTACTCACATAGGAAAATATATTGTAGTTGAAAGAAGAAGAAAGGGTTGTGGCAATATATATATATATATATATATATATATATATATATATATATATATATATATATGAGAATTTATATTTTGAAATCACATTAGTGGGATATAGATCAGAAATAAAATAAAATTTTACATTAAGAACACAATATAATAGAAACAAAAATAAGGCAATTCCATTTAAAGAAAGTAATTGCTTTATTTCATTAAAAATTAGTAAACGGAAATTTACGAGCCATTGTAGAGAAGAATAAGTAAGTTCGAAGATATGTAGATATCAACTCATACCTTTAAAACATAGATATGCAGAAAAATAAAAATTTCCAGTTCAATAATATATATAATTTAACAAGGGGGTAAGAAAAGTCATAGTTCCAATGAATATTATTACAATTTCTGTCAGAAACCAAAAAAAATTTACAATACTTCTGACAATTGATTTTTGACATTCTGCACTTCGTCAAATCGAGTGGAATGGTTCTCGCGAATTTTGGCCATCGGAGTAAGATGGTCGAGAAGGTGAAGTATTATCGACCTGTAACGCAAATGGAGCTGCTTAATAGGTCTCCTCGGGCCTCGAGGAAGAAACATTTTATAAGTAAAATCAAAAGAAAAAAATTTTCCTATAAGAAAAACTTGAAATAAAGTTAGAAAGGTAAATTTAAGTGAAATGAAAATAGAAAAAGAGGTAAGTGAAATGAAATTAGAAAAAGAGGAAAAGCCAGAGAAAAAAAAAAATTTCTCTTACCTGAAACAAATATTGAAGTTAGCTATGAACGAGAAATCAAGAGTAATTTCTCCTTACATATAAAATGAAGGGGAACCAAGTGAATGAAAACCATGATTCTGAGCTAGATCTCTATGTCGAGAGACATAAGGGACAACCAGAATGGACCCAGTGCGGCTGGAAATCGAATTTCATTTCCTATATACTGACATTTGAGGAGGAAATTTTGTTTGAGAAAAACCCGAAGAAAAAAAAAAACGAAGCTGAAATTTTAGAAAATACCTTAAATAAAAGTCGGAATAACATTAGAGGGTAAAGATAAGTGAAACACACTTGGAAAAATGAGGAATTTAGAAATAAAGCAAAGACGTATCACCAAATTGGAAAAATTACTTCGTAACCCTGGAACATTCTAATTGAAAAAAGGGATTCTCTGTTGTTATGAGCTAGTTACACATAGTTATTGTGTGTTGAGAAAAAAAAATAGAACTGGGTTCTCGAGGAAATCGAACAAATTTCAGAATTGGTAACTTAAATCGAAACTACTACATTGTAATAATCCATACCATCCAATATGGGAACGTTGGAACCATTGTTTCCTTGTGGTAGTGTTGAATGAAAAGCCGAGGACTCTCGATGTAGACCATAATAAGAGAGCAGCTAAATCCACATAGAAGACAAGGGAGAACAAAAATGAAAAAATGAAAAAAATAATACCTTATTATATTTGGAACCAAAGTGCGCAAATTCAGAGTAAATCTCTCCGAGTGTGCTCACATGTTCTCTGCCATCAATAGATAACAATATGTGTAAAAATATTGGTTTACGTTGGGAAGACGAAGTGGGGTGCTTCTCGGCAAAAGAAGGGTAGGCATAGAGAAATTCCCTTTTGATCAGCAGATGCGCTAATAACCCCAAACCGACATATCAATTTAAAGAAGAGTAATACGATTTTAATTCCTTGGAACAAAAAAAAAAATTACAAAGGAGTTAACGGAAAAATTATAAGCCTATAAGTCACCATGATATAACGATTTCCAAATGTATTTAGATAGGAACGGTTGAATAAAATGCATATTACCCGTGAATGTAATGGCGAAGGTGCAAGACTGGAGTCATAGCACGCAATAGCAATCATCGATTGTATATGCCTCCTTATTCATACAGTCTTCGAGAAACCAGAGAGAATTACTCTTGGAGAAAAAACAACTAGAGAGGTGAATTAGGGTTAAGAATCTGAAATTATAGGGATCGAGTTTCAAACCCCAATTAAATCCGAATTTACAAGTGTCACAGATCCATCGATTCACCCATGGATCGAAGATCATTCTATTGACCTGACAATAACCTTATTCACAGTGAACGTTAAGAGTACAATGGCAGAAGGGATATTTAATAAAATTTCAGAATCCGTAATGTGGAAACAATAAATTATATTAAATTGTGAGGCTCGAGGACCCGAGTGGGTGGAGGGTTGAAGACAAGCGAACGGGCATAGGAATTCGAGAAGGGTATAATAAATCATTGTCAATTGAGATAACCTACCTGGACATAAATTAAAACAAAATAAAACCATTTTCATAAATGATATGTATGCTGAGATTTGTATAGTAACTATACAAAAAGGAATTAGTTTCAAATTGAAACTAAAAATCTATTAAAGTAAATAAATACCAGAGTACATAAATAAACATTTAACCATTGAGTAAATAATTACTAAAGTAAGGTATAAAGTATTCTTAATGGAAGTATAAGACAAATTTTAGATGTAAAAGCTAAGAGATGCAACGGGATATGGTAAGGAACTAGTTCACCAACATGTTGAGCTAGCAAATGAAACCCTTTAATATGCCTGCTACGATCAATTAATGATACAACTAAATCGAGTACCGATAGTCTCCAAGAAGTTCTTCGAAATCTGGAGTAGGTGTCAGTTGGTATATTAAATCAATATTGGTATTAATTCTAGTACTTTTATTCCATTAACATTCTTGAATTTCTCCTGATGAAATCCCAAGGAGATTAATACGTAATGTCTGATAGATATTAGTATCACTTTCGTAAGAAATTTCATATGAAGTGATAAAATTTAATAGGTGGTAAAGTACTATGACTTCAGTTAAGTTAAAACGAAACCTCCGAATTTGAGATAAGCCTAAGGTTATAGGATTACCATATTCTAATTAAAATTTCAATGCTGGAACCGATTATAAGAGATGGCATATGGCGCAAGTGCTAATGCCTTGTTAATTATCAATGAAATAATTGGTTTAAAAAAAAAGAAATATTTATAAATTTAAACTTAGTAATTGAATGAGAGAGAAAGTTTAAGTGATGTTATAGTAATGGAACCGAAAAATTTTCATAAGATCATGTGGTAGGTTGAAAATCATAAACGAGATCTTATCTAAGATAAATTAAATGTTACGATGCTAATCTATAAAAAAATAAAATAAAAATTAATATATAATAATAATATATATTAAATGTGGAATGTTATATATATATATATATATATATTAACATTGTATAATAAATTTGAAAATGTTAATAGTGAAATGATTTCATAAGGGTTATGGAATATTACACTATAATATGAATTGCCAAAAAGATATGTTAAAGTGTAAATTATAAATTAACATTAAGGAATAGATTGTATTCGGGTGATTTTGTTCTAATTTATAAAGGTAATTTTGAGGAGTGGTATGAATATAATATTTTCATACATGATAATTTATTTAGGTAAATAAATTTCAAACTTTATACCCACGGGATTAAGGGAGAAAAACAAATTCACTAGCAAATTTAAAATTGAATTCACCTTAAAAGTTTACAAGTAAAGTGGAATGACATATTTTACCATATGGATGGAATATTATTACTCTAATTATGGTTAAAAGAGTAATAAACATTATTGTGGTAGATTAAGTGGTAAAAGTATAGTATGACAAGGAAAAATTGGATGTTGGTAATTAGTAAAGCTACCAGGATGATTTTCAAGTCATGTATATTTAAGTCATGACAAAAATATTTTGTAATAAGCATATTTTAGTTCATGTACATGGAAAATAATGAAGTGGTAAGCTTAAGTACGAGTTATAAATACAGTTTAAATAATTGGTTTAATAATTAATTGGTTTAGTAATTGTGGACCATTTCATATTAAATAATGTAATGTGGACCCATTACATTGAGTTATGAATGAATGAATGAAGGGATAAATCAAATTTTCTTGATGATTTAGTTAAGGTAGAATTGAAAACCTAACAATTTTTTTTCCATGGGAAAATAATTATGAAAATTATCATGCATGGATAAGAATCCAATGGAGCACAATTAATTTCCTCAATATATTATACTCCATTTATCAAGTGAACCATGGTTTTAGGTTGTAAGTGGTCTTTGTTAGAAACCATGTGCTGTTTATATAAACCATGGGTTGATTTATAATGATTAGTGAAATTCACATATAAATATAATTGGCGCATCATCATTGGAATTAGTAAAGCATGAATATACAATTAAAAGTAAATGTACAAGTTTTGCTGATTCTTTAAAAGGGGAAATTGTGCCAAATTTATTTTTGATGTCATCAAGTATTAATTCTTGGGAATGTAATGAATTATATTAATAGATTCCATATATCACTATAAAATAAATAGATACTCACACTATAAAATTTTGTTAGTGCAAATTGTATTAAATTTAATTTCCCTGCGTATTAAAATTTAAGGACAAGGTAATAGTGTGAAATCATACAGCTACAAACCAGGAGAGAGGAGGATGAGATGTATTTGGATTTTGGTGTGGGGGAAACCCATCAGATCCAAATTTATTCACGTAAGTTTTAAACTAGTGGATAAACTTGAGGAAACATGAAAAAAAATGGAATAATGAAACATAAAGGTTTACATTATTACACATTTTAGAGATATTGTCAGTGGGAATATGAATTTCATAAAAGAGGTTAAAAAAAAAATCATGTGTGAAATAGGAATTGAATTATAGACATTACTAATGAGCCTGGTTATTACCAATTAAATTGATTGGCTAACAAAAGAAAACAATGTGAAGGTACTGGAAGTACAACTATGAACTGAGAAAGGGTAAGTATAACCAGGCATATGATACAGTTTGTTTTCTTTCATTCATGAATACTAATGAAAAGTTGTAAATTTGTTTAGCCAAGTGTGTAACAGGAAATTGTACACTCCGGAAACAAGGAGAAAAGGTGAAAATAAGTGCAGATAAATCACGTGGAAAATCAAGAAAAGCCGAACTGGACCAAGTTTGCGTGAGGAGAAAAGCTCACTGACAAAAAAAAAACAAGAAAGGATAAGTAGTGGTACTAAAAGTACACTAAACTATTATGAACCTGAACAGTTTGACTAATAACTGAATTTCTTAAAATTATTGAAATTCAGAATGTTATTGTAGATTATTAATAATATGTATCTGATATTACTTACATAAATTGGTATGAATTGTGGACAGAGAAAACAGAATAAAAGAACTTCTTGCAAAGAAGTAGGAAGAAAATTAACTCCATAAGGTATCAATAAATAGAAGAAGAAGAGTACTCTACTGAAAACTGATTAAAGACAGGAGCAAGGATGAAGGAGAAATCTTCGTCAAAGTGGAAAAATCAACGTTAAAGTGTAACACCGAGGACAGTGTTGGAAAGGGTGGGACCAGTGGCTTATAAACTGGCATTACCCTTGCATATTAAAGTTTATGATGTGTTTCATGTCTCCTTATTGAAAAAAAAATAGGTACATGAAGCTTCTCACATTATTGATTGGAATGTGATTCAGGTGGAACCAGAAGGAGAATTCCTTTCAGAGCCACTTCAAATATTGGAGTGGAAAGAAATTGAATTGAGAAATAGAGTAGTAGCCAGAGTAAAAGTGCAGTGGAAACACTTTACTGCTGAAGAGGCTACATGAGAATGAGAAGCTGAAATGATGGAAAAATATCCATATTTATTTTCAAAATGAACTATAGTAGATAGTCTACAACATCGAGGATGGTGTTTGTTTTCAGAAGGGGAATGTGTAACACCCCTAGTTTCTATGCTTTTTAAGTTAGACATTTGAACAAAAATCCAAAGGGGAGTGGACCCCAATGGATAATTATTGTGTGGATTTTTATTTAAATATTTATTAATGAAAATAGATGGAATATTATGTGTGCACTATGACCAGATGAGATTGGAGATCATAAGCCTGATCCATGAGGATATGGATAAGGCTAAGAGTTTCCCAAAACCCTTCAAAAAGCCTTGAAAGGAATTATTTCTAATTTAGATTTAAGAGGAAAAATCTAAATTCCCCAATGATGAGGAAAGTAGTTGGGAAGAGGTAAAAAGCTAGAAAAGAAGAAATAAGCTTTAAAATCCATCATTAAGGGAATCTTGGGCAAACAGGAATAAAAGAATCCTAAAATTCTGGATGCAGAATTAGAAACAGGCTTTGGGGAAAGCATAGCTTAAGTAAGCTACTCCAGAACATATTGAGGTTGGTCTGTTTTGAGAGAGGATCTCATCTTGTGGGTGAATTTTGGAGATAGAGGAATTCTATGGTTGGGAGGATTGGTCATAGATAAACAGTGGTATGCACACATAACCTATAAATTTATGTTACAAGTTGTATTATGAAAGCTTTAATTTGATATTGAGATTTAGGGTATTAAGTTTTCATGCTGAAAACATTAAATTCCTTACATTTAACAGATTGTATCAGATGACATAATCCTCTAAAATCTATATAGTTGTAGAAATATAATCTATGGTGAAGTATCCATCAGAGTCTCTAAACCGATATTGGTTTAAATCTAAAGATAAAATTTCCCCCCAAAGACAATGGAAAGAAAAATTAATCTGCTTCTAAGACATTATTATAACTTTAATCTGCTTCTGAGATATTAAATTTTAGGTGCATGGAAATACAAATTTATAACATTAGATTTCCTAAGTAACTAGGATCTGAATTTAGTGAGTATAAAATATCAAATTCTGTTTCATTACTTCCAATTGATTGCAGAAAAATAATCTATATTTTATATTTCCAAGGAAAGAGTTTAACATAAACCAGAATTACAAATATGTTGAATAATTATAACAAGAAAATAAAGAAAAATTCCTATTGAAAATCTACTTATGTGTTCTAAAAGTATGCGTAGGAGAAGAGTAAAAGCATATTTAAAATACTGGAAAGGATCATCTATCCACCTTAAATATCAACTGCTACAAAAGTAGTTGAAACAAATGAAGTTAAATGAGCATATGTATATGTATATACATAGATGCTAAAACTCTATAATCATAGATGTTGAAACTCTATAATTATAGATGCTGGAAATTATATAAAGCTTGCTAATTAAAAAGTTAAAGGAAGGGAACATTGATCTGTTAGAGTTGGACAAAAACCTCAGGAACCGACCTGAGAAACGCAAACAAGTATATATATATATATATATATATATATATATATATATATATATATATATATATAACTCGACTAGGTTGACTGATAAGAGATGAAGTCAAGCCAAAATTCCTCATGGGAAATCTTATAAAAGCAAGAGTACCTGAAATTACCGAAGAGAAATTAAATACATGATAAAAGTATGACATTGCAATTGATTAAACAGAAAAAAATGTGAATGCTACCAGGTGAATAAAAGTAGAGTATACCTGAGTCAATTTTATATGGGTAAGAATCTGTGATCGTAAACCAGAAAAATAATGTAAATCATTAAAAAGTAAATCAACATTGATAAAAATGTCTTGATAAGATTTCCATTGCCATGAGTGAAATAAAGAGGAGTTAGAAAGTTAAAAGTATAGGGATAAATATATATATATATATATATATATATATATATATATATATATATACTTACAGAAGTGGATTATGTAGATGGGAATCCTATCCTTATAGATATGTACAAGTGTATAATGTCCTAAGGTTATATATATATATATATATATATATATATATATATATATATATATAAGGAATAGAATGAGGGGTTAAATATAATTTATGTGGCATATAAATTATATTTGTTGTTGAATCAAAATATAGACTAAGGATTTTACTTAGAGTTAATAGGAATTATGTTATAAATAAGTTACATATGTGAAGTACCATCTCGTTAACCGAACCAAATAAAAATTAAGGTTATTTAAAACATATTGAAATGTATATGAGAATTCTACATGGATGAGTAACACTATTACAACTTCTGTACTATATGGTATGTTAAGAAATGGTTGTTTTAGTACAATTAAATGAAATGTATGACTAGATATCATTAAAAGGTATAGTTATATATATATATATATATATATGAGAAATATATATGTGAAAAAGGTATAGTTATACATAGGTGAGAAATATATATATATATGTGGGAAAGGTATAATTATACATATCTCACATATAATTGTACTGCAGATAATATCTCAGTATTCTGCTTAGCCAGTTATGAATTTGTGGTGTTGGTAAATCATATTTTTCAACACTTTGAGATATGATAATTAAATAGCTCTTAAGGAAAATAAAAAGGTGAATAATATGCGAAAAAGAAAGGGTGGTGGATGAGAGGTGTTACATTTACCAAAAGTAGATTGTACTGATAAAAAGTGTGCAGCTTTAGTCAATGTTTCTACAACCACCATTAGAGAATCATGTTGATATTTAGTTCTAGGCAATCCAGTAATGAAATATATGGAAACTACTTCCCATTTCCATTCCGGAATAGGTAAAAGATTCAACAATCATGCTGGATGTTGATGCTCTAATTTTACCTATTGACATTCTAGACATCTAGCTAGGTAACCAGACACATCATTCCTCACAATGGGCCAAAACATGTTCTTTCTCAATGTTGAAATCAATTTTTTTTAACCAGGACATCCTTCATAAGTTCGTTTATGTTACTCATCTAAAATTTTTTTTTTTAATGAGATCACATTTGGAACATACAATCTATATTTTATAATAAATCATTCCCTTATGATTTTGAGCATATCCTAGTATTTCAGTGTTCTGCAATTTTTCTTGTAATTTTTCATAGTTTGGATCTTGACTCTCCACTTCTTGTATCAATCCTTCTATGTCAAATTTCGCAGTATTCAAAATATGATGAGCACTCCTACTCAAAACATTTTCTATCTTATTTTCCTTTCCATTAATACGTCTGATTTCCATGTCAAACTCACTAAGGAAAGACAACCCTCTAGCTTGTCTAGCATTTAAATTAGGTCGCGTGAAAAAATATTTCAAGCTTATATGATCTGTCATCACTAAAAACTTCTTTCCTAATAGATAATGTATCGATATTTTCAAGGCATCTATTATAGAAGCTAACTCTAAGTCATATATAATGTAATTATGTTTATGTTTCTTTAATTTTCTTGATTCCTATGCTATGACTGAGTTTTCTTGTAATAATACCACTCCTAATCCTTCTACACATGCATTTTTACACACTAAAAATTCTTTGTTTGGATCAACAATCTTCGAAATAGGAGAAGTTATTAGTTTAAGTTTTAACTATTCAAAACTACGTTGACATTTTTCTGTCCACTCAAACTTTACTTCATTTTTCTGTAAAGAAGTAATAGGACATGTTAATTTTGAAAATCCCTCTACAAATCTCCTGTAGTATCCAGCAATACCCATGAATGATCATATTGCTGGGACATCAGTAGGTACAAGCCAATCGATAATATCTTGTATCTTCTCTCGGTCTACTGTCAATCCATCCTTTGAAATTACATGACCCAAATATTGAATTTTGTCTTGGTAAAATTCACATTTGCTAAGTTTGGCATATAAATTATGTTCTCTAAGTGTTTGTAAGCCAATTCTAAGATGTTATTTATGTACTGCTTCATTTTTGGAATATACCATAATGTCATCAATGAACACCAAAACAAATTTGTCTAGATACTATTGAACCCTTAGTTAAACTGAGAGGGCGGGGTGAATTAGTTTAATGCATTCATGGTCATTTAAAACTTTCTTTTAAACTTATTTACACCTTCATTTAATGATCAAATTAATGTATAATGAACCAACAACCTTAATAAGTGAGCAGCAGGTATTAAGCAGATTAAATACAGAATATCAACACATAATGATCATGCACATAGACAAAATATATAAGTGGAAACCCATAAGGGAGAAAACTACATATTATTATTGTTGTGATGCAAAGGCAAGCTCCAACTACCTCTCACCACTGATTTTCTGTAGGCTCCAACCTACATCAGGCTACTACCTCAAATTATGCAAGCTACAACTTGCAAGGAAGCTCCAAATCCCATCTATTTTTTGTAGGCTATAACCCACATGATGCTCCTACCTCATCTAGCTTCAACTAGACATCGATCAAGCTACAACTTGAAATGGAAGCACTAACTCGCATGTATTTTCTGTAGGCTACAACCCACAGGAGGCTCCTACCTCAACCAGCTACAACAGGACATATATCAGGCTACAACTTGATATGGAAGCACCAACTTCCTCACTCTACAATAAAATCATATGCTGATTTACCTTGATATCAACTCTTTTTTTCTCCTTCTTCACTTCTCTCCTTCCATCCTTTATATCTACTTTAAATCATCTCTAGATCTTCACAACTTCTCTATATGCTCCTTCTTCTTCTTCCACTCTCTAACATCTTTATGCATATGACAATAACATCATTTATAGAGATCACCCTCTCTCTTTTTGCATTGCACATGGGAATATGAAATGAAGAGGCATGACTCTTTGCCTTCTACCTTCTCATTTTCTCGCTCATCATTTCCGGAGGTTACAACATTGTCTACTCATTTCAGAATTAAATTGGAGTTTTTCTTTGTTTACAGAGACTTTCCTTTTCATCACAAACAATATAAAAATAAATAATACATATTCAGTTGTGTGTTTTTCCTCTTCTTCTTGCTGCCCCTTTGTCTTTTATGTTTCTGCAATTACATTTCCAACTGTGTTGTTGCATTACTGTCTTAGCCCGACTTGACCCATGCCTTTATTCTTTACACCGCCTCTGCCTATTTCATATCTTACCTGTAGTGTTCTATGCTCTTATCTGCTCTTTTGCTCTGTGTCAGGTTACTTACTTGAGTCTCCTTCTGCCCATGTTCAATATTTTTTATCAAACTTCCCCAACCCCATAACACCTCTGCACGAATGTCGGGTGACTTGCCGAGACTATTTTTCTCTTGCATTCAACTTTTTCTTTTTGACTCACAACCGCATCTAATTGACACTGTTCTGAATGAGGTCAGGTCCTTTTACTTACCCGAGCCTTTTCTTGCTATGTTCAACCTTTCCTTTGTTACCCGAGTCGTCCTCTGCTTCCAATGTTTTCTTCATAAAATCACATAGCCCCGAACTTGAAATACATTAGATCTTAACTTCGAAATTTATCTCGTCCGGTCTCAAATCACATTTTTCGCCGTATCAAAGGTTTTATGTTATAATTCTCTTTTCCACCTCCGATGCGATTTAAGACTAGAAAGTCTCAGTATACACGCTTAACTTTGGTTGAAGGGTCCCACAACGCAGTGACCAATCACAACGCATCACATTTTTCTTGCCTAAAAGTTTTAATGTTTTGCAATAAACATATCTCCTATTTTCTGTGATATGCAATCACATCGCATCACATCCAGCTTACTATTCAAACTCTTAAGTACAAAATATAAAATCTGCAGTGTGCACTCAAGCGCAATGCTGACAGGTGGTCTCCCCTCGTCGCATCGTATATTCCAATCTACCACATCAAAAACAATTTAACTTATCACGCGATGCCTTAGCTTTATCAGCTATAATTTGCGATGTACACTTTTGCGATTTTTCGTCTGTCATTGATCTACACCCAGATCTAATGGTCCTCATCTGATAACACTTTGAACTTTATAAGATTTACTTTGTGGCTACCCTCTATTTCTTGCGACCTGCGATATTGCGCAGTGCTAACATGTGTCCCTTCTCCACTTTGCATTGCACACAAAATAACTTACCTTGCGATGCCTTATTTCTATCCTTTAAGTGCTACGATGTGCAGTGTTGCGTTGTGCTGCCACGTGTCCCTTCTTCACTTCGCATCACAACTGATTCAACTTACCTTGCGATGCCTTAACACTTACCGGCTATACTTTTTTATTTGTACTTTTGATCTCCGCCAATGCGATCATCACCATTGATCTTCCTAGATGTACAGTCCTAGTTGTTGCTTGCAATTCGATTGTATTTCGGCCCCGCTTATGTTACGATGAATCATATCTGTCCATTTATTGCCTTTGTTTTTGCGATCTAATCCCGACCTTCCGCTCTCCTTCGCGCTGCTCTTCTTCGCCTCTTCTTCTTGCTTTGTTCTCAGTCGTCCATCTCTCGCCTTTGATTTTACGATATAATCCTGACTGTCCATTCGCCTCCCTTGGAATTATTCAAGGACTTTTCTGCCATAGTCAATTTTCTATTTTTTTACGCTATCCTGCTCTATAACTTTGGTTTCTGCACATTGTTCCTCTTGTGCTTGTCTTGGCTGCTTCTCTGTTGTGTTGCTGCCTTACTGCCTTTGGTGCCTTCTTAGCTGCATTCACTACCTCTGCTACATTCGTTGCCTCTCTACATTTGTTTCCTCTCTGCTTTCGCTGCTTCTCTACCTTTGCTGCTTAGTTGAATTCATTGCCTCTCTAATTTTGCTACTTCTTTGTTTCCTTTGTTGCCTCAACTACCTCTGCTCCTTGTCTTCCTTGCTTCTTAGTTGCATTCGCTTCTTTGCTACCTCTGCTGATAGTCTAATGCTGCTCCTTTGTGCTCCTTTTCCATCAATGACAATATTTCCAACAGTCTCCCCCTTTGGAATTGATGGCAATACTCTAATACTTCCTCTAGGACTTCCTCCCCCTTTCATTTTGAGAAGTGTCTTTTCTTCCTCTGCTTGTTTTTCAGAATAACCTTTCTTCTTCTGCTTGCTTTTCCTCCCCCTTCGAAATCAATGGCAAAGGGTTGCACATTTCTCAGTGCAGTTTATATCTTTTCATTTCCTTTCTCTGAAATGTGTTTAGGCCTTCTTCTTCTGACTTTATACCTTGTTGCTTCAGACTGGTGTACAAGAGTTTTTGGGAGAATACTTTGAGAATAATTGACTCCTTACACTTGTATAAAGGTGATAGTGATCATAAGGACACTTCATAGAACAAACTCATATAATCAGAGATGCATCATTGGAACAATACTAAAATATTGATAATGCTCCATACAACATATATAAATTCTGCTCCAGATATACTTCAGTCTATATTATGATCTTCATTTGAGACATATTTGTTGAGGAAGATTGTAGATGGAATATGTCTTCTTCTGCAATACACATTTGCAATAAAAATACGTTCAAATATGATGATGCCAATATATATTTTATAGCTGTGGTTCACCTTTATTGCCTATTGGTGGTGATATGAGCAAGGCTGCTGGCAGGGATATTACACTTAACAGCTGAAAGTTCCTTGTTACTGATGTGAACAATTAATCGAACCAGAGCTTACAACTTATTGTGATATTAGATAATATCTTTCAATATAATAGGCCAAATGACTTTACTACTTGTACAGTGTACTTTCAAAACAAACCCTTGAGGCTAGATACATTCAATGTATTGGCCAGTCTCACTTATCAACTATGCAATTTTATTTATGACATAGGGGTATGTATGTCAATGATTAACCTCTCTTTAATGGTGAAATACTAGAAAATCCTTTCTTCTGAAGTAGGATTTAGATGAATCAATAACAGACTCTTGAGCTTCAAATGTAAGATTAACACAACTATTCCTTCATACTTGAGATACTTTAACTGTTCTATCATGATAATATTAAGCTAAACATCTTCAATTTGTTTAATTGAAATCTCAGCAAACATACTTCACACAGTTTTATGAATGATATTAAGAAATAGGCCTTGAAGATATATCTATATTTACTTGAGGAAGGCATGTAGTTATATCTAGAAATAGATAATGCTTCAATACTCAATATACTACTTCAAGTGTAAACAAGATAATGATCCTTTTGCACTTTCATTGACCTTTTTATGCTTTAATAATGCAGAGAAAACTGGGTATACTAACTTGATGTACTTTTGCCATAATACTCTGATCCTGAGGACCTGTACGATACCACTTCTTTAGTGATAACACTTGGTATTCTCCTGATAGGTAGGCTGCTTGATCCAAGTACCAATTGATACTAATTTGATAAACTATGTAGTAATTTCACTTCAGCTCGTACATGCACCCATAGTTAAGAAAACCTTCATAGTTTCTACTACTGAGCTCTCCACTGTTCTTAACAACAATCATCAATATACTAAATCTGATCTTGGCATCATTAACCTTTTCTTATTCTTTCATTCTGGTTTAAAAGAATGTCATTGCATATTCCTTTCTAGGATTGCTCTAGAATCCTTGTTGCTCTATATACAATTCAACTATTCTAACATAATGACCTTCGGGAAGGCATATTCAATTTCTTTTCTTGGAATCTACAAGGGTAGACCCCTCATAGTTTTATCACTCATTTAACAGCTTTCCCCTAAGAGGACCTTCTATATATGAAACATGGAATGATATAATGATGATAAACATTTCTCTTACTCATCCTTCTTAAATTTTTTTGATTGCTAACTCTTGTAGTGTGATGCACAATGTGATCATCCTCGATGGATCTTTCCAGTTCTATAGCTCAAAGCATAGTTTTTGTGATTTTAATCATTCATCACTTAGTTTGTTGTTGTCTTCTTAGCTTACATGTTCATGGCTGATGTTCCCTCTACCACCATGGATGATTTTTTCCTTCTCTCCTTCCATAAACCTGTTGGCTATTGAATGCTTCAGGTATTCTTCTTCATATATATTTCTCTATTAGAGGAATTGTCCTTTTCCTTTCTGAACTTTTAGCTGTTCTTATTCCATGGAGCTCTTCGTAGACTACTTTTATGGGGAATAATTATGAACTACTCTCCCCATGGGATGTTTCTTCTTATTTATTGCTGGCTGGATATTTGTGTTTCTTCCTAGAGCAGCTCCCCCTGAGACTATGATGGATTCATTATGTTATTGAAGTAATAGGATCCCTTTTCTCTTTTCCTTCCATACTTTATTGGGGTTCTTCATAATGTCTGCACTTATTTTTGATTCACAGTTTTGTCTGATTTGATTTGATTCCATCATCTATCTAAAGTTATTTAATGTATATGGCAGTCTATAGTGTTTTTCTTTGTGACCAAGATTATGGCATGAATAACATCTTATTTTACCTAAGAAAGGTTGAGTTGATGTATGGCATTTTGTTCCCTTTTTTTTCATACAATTTACATTCAATAGATTTATGTCCAAATTCATTGCATGAAAAATAGTAGCCATGGAATCAATTATTGTACCTGGTGAAAGGTTGTCCTCTCCATTTGTTTGCTTGAGGTAGTCTTTTCATTTTCTGCATCACTTGTTGGTTGGAATGGATTTGACTTGTCTTATAGTATGTTGTAATATGTCCAAGTTTGTGGAAGGAAAAACAAGTGATACTTCTCATGGGAGGAAAGAACCTCCTTTGACAGCTTTTGAAATTATTCAATTCATATTCAGGAGTGTATGTGCCTTTTGCAGCTGATTGTTTCTTCCTCTCATTCTCTATCCTTTCATGTTGCTGCTTGTTTCTGTTAGTTTCTTTACAAATCATGTTCTTGTTGTCTTCTATTTCTATGGGAATATTTTGAGCTGCTTCATTATCCTTTACAACTTTTACAAAAGTGATATTCTTGTTATCTTCTATGTTGGACTTACTTATTTCTCTTTCATATCCTAACCCAGGCTTTATGAGAGGACATCTTTGAGCATTTAGTATTTTGTCCAACTGTTCAAAGCTTTTCATTCGTGGAGTGTTCATAGATAACTCCCTTTAGGAATTTTCTAGTTTATTTCTTAGGTTTACTGCTTCTTCTTCCAATTTCTCTTGCGATTGATGTTTATCTTTAATTTTCTTAAGCAGAATGTCTTCCACCTTCCTAGCTTCTTCAAGTTCTACTTTCAACTGAATGAGGTTTTCCGAATTAGGTTCCTCCTTTATATGTTTCAGGAGAATGTCTTTTTATTTTTTTCACTTGAGTCTAAGGCTATCTATTTCCTCTAGGGCACCCCTTATCTCCCCCTCAAGATCTACCTCACCTTCTTCCTCATCTTCTAGAAGGAATCCTTCAGGCTCTTCCTTGTCCATCAACACAAATTCAGAGGTTCCTTCTTCATTTGAGCATTCATCTGAGCTTTCAGATGCACTACTATCATGCTGAGCATAAAATTATTTTCTATTGACTCCCTTCCCTTTTTGCCATTTATTTATTTTTCTTTTCTCTATCTCTTGTGGATGGTTCTTTGTTTTCTTATGAGTACATTTAGATGCATAGTGCCCCACTCTTCCACAGTTAAAGAACTTAAATGGAAGTTTACCTTTGTATTTACCCGTGCCTTTATCCAATCTTCTGACGAATTTGGCCTATTCTTCATCTGAGCATGAACATGTATCTTCATTCTCTTTCATGCACTTGCCTACCTTAAAGGCTTCCTCCCTCACATTTGACTTCCTTCGTGGAAGTCTCATCTCATAAGCTATTAAGTTTCCAAGCAATTGGTTCGTGGTCAAGGTTTCCCAATTTTCTATTTCTTCTATGGTTAAAACCCTAGGGTTAAACCTGGATGCTAAAGATCTCAATATCTTTTGCACAGTTACACATTCCTTAATGGGTTCTCCTAGAGCTTTCATGTTATTCACAATTTCCGCAACCTTTAAGAAGAAAATCACTATATCTTCATCTTCATTCATTTTCACATTTTCAAACTGAGCTATATAGGTTTGCAACTTGGCCATCTTCATCTTTTTATCTCACTCATGGATACTTTCTAATGTATCCCATATTTCTTTGGCATTCTTGCTGTGCATTGCTTTGATAAATTATACCTCACACAAACCACTTAAGAGTGCATTCATGGCTTTTGCATTAGCTATAAAATCTTGGTTGGCTTCTTTCTCTGTGTCAAAATCCTTTGGGGCATATCCTAATTCCACAACAGCCCAAACTTCTATTCCTAGAGACATTATGTACGTCCTCATTCTTACTTTCCAAAAGCATAGTTTGTGCCAATAAACAAAGGGGCTTTATTTGTTGAGGATCCTTCTAGACTAGCCATCTTTGGGACATAGGATATCCTTCCAGCTGTTAAACTGATATAGAAGGAACTCGCTTTGATACCAATTGTTGAACCCTTAGTTAAGCTGAGAGGGGGGGGGGGGGGGGGGGTTGAATCGATTTAATGCATTCATGGTCTTTCAAAATTTTCTTTTACACTTATTTACACCTTCATTTCTTGATCAACTTAATGTATGACGAACCAAAAACCTTAATAAGTGAGCAACATGTATCAAGCAGATTAAATATAGAATATCAGAACATAATCATCATGCACATAGACAACAGATATAAGTGGAAACCCATAAGGGAGAAAACCACATATCATTATTGTTGTGATGCAAAGGCAAGCTCCAACTCCCTCTCACCACTTATTTTCTGTAGGCTCCAACATACAGGTGGCTACTACCTCAAATTCTGCAAGCTACAACTTGCAAGGAAGCTCCAAATCCCATCTATTTTATGTGGGCTAAAACCCACAGGAGGCTCCTACCTCAGCCAGCTCCAAATGGACATCTATCAAGCTACAACTTGAAATAGAAACACCAACTCTCATGTATTTTCTGTAGGCTATAATGAACAGGAGGCTCCTACCTCAACCAACTACAACTGGATATCTATCAAGATACAACTTAATATGGAAGCACCAAATTCATCACTCTATAATAAAATCATATGTTGATTTACCTGGATATCAGCTCTGTTTTTCTCCTTCTTCATTGCTCTCCTTCCAACCTTTATATCTGCTTTAAATCATCTTTGGATCTTCACAGATTCTCTATCTGCTCCTTCTTCTTCTTCCACTCTCTAACATCTTTATGCATATGAAAGTAACATCATTTATAGGGATCACCCTCTCCTTGTTTTCATTCTAAAAGGGAATATGAAATGAACAGGCATGACTCTTTGCCTTCCACCTTCTCATTTTCTTACTCATTATTTCAGGAGGTTACAACATTGTCTACTCATTTCAGAATTAAATTGGATTTTTTATTTTCCTACGGAGACTTTCCTTTGCATCACAAACAATATAAATATAAATAACACATTTTAAATTACAATCAATTATTTAATCAGCCCATTATTTTCTTCCCTTTGATGTGCATTTTTCCTTTTCTGATTGCTGTCCCTTTGTCTTTTATGTTTCCACAGTTACATTTCTAATTGTGCTGTTGCATTATTTTCTTAGCCCAACTTGACCCATGCATTTATGCTTTACACCACCTCTACCTATTGCATATCTTACCTGTAAAATTTTATGCTCTTCTCTGATCCTTTTCTCTATGTTGGTTTACTTACCTGAGTCTCCTTTTGCCCACGTTCAATCTTTGTTATCAAACTGTTGCAGTCATATAACAGCTCTGCACAAGTGTCGAGTCATTGGCCCAGAGTTTTATCTCTTGCGTTCAGCCGTTCCTTTTTTACTCACAACCACATCTACATAACACTGTTCTACATGGGTTCAGGTCCTTTTACTTACCCGAGCCTTTTCTTGTTTTTTTCAACCTTTCCTTTGTTACCCGAGTCGTCCTCTGCTTCCAACGTTTTCTTCCTAAAATCACATAGCCCTAAACTTGAAATACATAATATCTTAACCTCGAACTTTATTGTGTCCGGTCTCATATCGAATTTCGGTGTATCAAAGGTTTTATGTTATAATTCCCTTTTCCACCTCTGATACGATTTAACATTAGAAAGGCTCAACATACATGCTTAACTTTGGTTGAAGGGTCCCACAATGTAGTGACCAATCACACCGCATCGTATTTCGCTTACCCGCAATTTTTAACGTTTTGCATTAAATATATCTCCTATTTTCTATGATATGCGATCGCATCGCATCACATCCAGCTTACAGTGCAAAATATTAAGTACAAACCATAAAATCTGTGATGTGTGCTCATGCGCAATGCCAACACATGGTCTCCCCTCATCGCATCACATATTCCAATCTTTACTGCAGCACAAAAAATTTAACTTATAGCGTGATGCCTTAGTTCTATCCACTATAATTTGCGATGTGTGCTTTTGTGACTTCCATCCATCGTTGATCTGCGATCAGATCTAACGGTCCTCATCTAATCGCACTTTGCACTCTATAAGATTTACTCTGTGGTTACCCTCTATTTGTTGCGACCCACGATATTGCGCAGTGCTGACACATGTTCCTTCTTTACTTCACATCGCAGACAAAATAACTTACCTTGTGATGCCTTATTGATATCCTTTAAGAGTTGCGATGTGCCATGTTGTGTTGTGTCATCGTGTGTCCCTTCTTCACTTCGCATCGCAACTAATTTAACTTACCTTGCAACGCCTTAACACTTACCCACTATACATTGCGATTTGCGCTTTTGATCTTCATTGATATGATCATCACTGTTGATCTGCCGAGATCTATGGTCCTTGTTGTTCCCTGCAATTCGATTGTATTTCTACCCCGCTTATCTTATGATGAATCATATATGTTCATTTCTCGCCTTTTTTTTTGCGATCTAATCCCGACTGTCGACTCGCCTTCTCGCGACTCTTCTTCACCTCTTTTGCCTGGTTTGATCTCAGCCATCCATCTCTCGCCTTTGCTTTTGAGATCTAAAATTGACCGTCCGTTTGCCTCCGTTGGTATTCTTCAAAGACTTTTCTATCTTAGTCTATTTTCTGTTTTTTTACGCTATCCTACTCTATAACTCTGGTTTCTCCATGTTGTTCCTCCTATGCTTATCTTGGCTGCTTCTCTACTGCATTGCTGCCTTGCTACCTTTGGTTCCTTCTTAGCTGCATTCGATGCCTCTAGTACATTCGCTACCTCTGCACATTTGCTGCCTCTCATATTTCGCTGCTTCTCTGCCATTGTTGCTTAGCTGCATTCCCTGCCTCTCTACTTTTGCTGCTTCTCTATTGCCTTTGTTGCCTCAGTTGCCTCAGCTCCTTGTCTGCTTGCTTCTTAGCTGCATTCACTTCTTTGTTGCCTCTGCTGATAGTCTAATGCTGCTCCTTTGTGCTCCTTTTCCATCAATGACAATATTTCCAACAGATACTTATGTAACACACTATTCATTGGACACACGAATGTAGGAGGTGCACTAGTCAATCCAAAAGGTAGAACTAAAAATTAATAGTGCCCGTATCTAGTCATGAATGTTGTTTTGTTGATGTCTTTATCTTTGATTCTTAGCTGATGATAACATATTCTTAAACAAATCTTTCAAAATATAGTAGCTCCTATCACTTGATCAAATAAGTCATGTATTATGGGTGGAGGATATCTATTCTTTATGGTAAATTTATTCAATTGTTTGTAGTTTATACACATCCTAAATGTGCCATCTTTATTTTTAACAAACACTACAAGTGCTCCACAAGGAGACACAATTGTTCTAATGTAACCTCTGTCTAATAACTCTTGTAGTTGCAATTTTAGTTCTAATCACTTAGGAGTACTCATTCGGTAGGGTTCTCTAGAAACAAGTGTAGCTCCTAGTACCAATTCAATTGAGAAGTCAATTTTTATTTTAGGGGATAAATGGGGGATTTCATATGGGAACACATATTTGAACTCTCTAATTACTGGTAAATTTTCTACAGCTTCTTTTTTAGTTTGTTGTCCCAATTCCTCCACTTTTAAAACGTACACTTGACAACCTTTTCTTGATGTCATTTTTAACTGTAGTGTTGAAATATATCTTATTGATATGGGTCTTGGATTTCCTTTCACTATCACTAGTTTTCTCTCACCATCTATACAGTGAACTATTTTATCTAAGAAATTAACTATTTTTTTTTTGTTTCTCTAGCCATACCATTTCCACTAACTCATCATATGAGCCTAGAGGAAAAATATTTAAATTTAGTTCAGTTTATAACCATTTAAATTTACAACAATATTTGGTAGTTTATGGGTCACTTTTCTTTTTGTTCCAGTAGCTAATTGAACTAACCATGCTTGCTGAAATATTTCCTGATTTTAATTTGCACTTTTCCACCATGTGAGGACTTATATAGCTTAAGTTTTCTCTTGGATCTATCAAAATAGAAAGAGGTTGTTCAGCAATCAAACCTTTGATTTGATCATGGTTTATTGCTGTTTAGCTTGGCAATCCTCTAGTGCAGCATTGATTATTAGAATGTTTCTAGCAATGCCATTTACAATAGTCGCCTCTCTTAAAAATTTAATTTTTGAACTTTTTGATGTGGACAGTCATGTAACATGTGAGATTCTTCACAACCCTAGCACTTTAATGGTTCCTTCATCTTCACAGTCCCTTCCTTTTTTTGTTTACATCCATCCATTTAGATCTAGTTTGTGATTGTGCTTAGTGATTTTCTCCAGTTTTTTTAAACTTCTTTCTTTGATGGTTTTTCCCAAAGTTTTTAAACTATGTTGGTTTCACCCTTTTTCCACTAGAGTCACATTTCCATTTTTCTTTGTTTTTCCAAATTTTCAGCTGATCGTTTCTGCCTTTGAATTGTTGATAACACAACCTTGCTTTGTGCACCGCTTCATCCATTGTCTTGGGATTATCAAGTTCTATTCTTTCCTTATAGATAGTAGGTGGGAAGTTTAAAAATAATTTTACTTTGTCATTTTCTTCTCTAATATAAGGCACATAGAAAAGTAGGTTAGTAAATTTGGTAACAAACTCATCCATAGTGAGTTGACCCAATATTAGCTCATGAACTCTTTGGCTTTGTCATCATAATATCTCTCATTCAGATATCTAGATTTGAATTTGGTTTGAAAGTCTTCCAAAGTAATAGTTTTCTCATCTAGTACATGTACTATTTTGGTTTCTTCCCACCATAAGGTAGCTTTACCCTGTAGATGGTAAATATCCAATCTGGCTTTCACGTTACTTCCATATTCATAGACTTGAAAGTATTTTACCATATTCAGAAGCCAAGCTTCTGCATCTTCCTCCTTTGCACCATCATAAGTGGGAGGTTTAATTTTTCGAGATTCTCCTTGCAATTCCTTTTTCTTTCTGGACTGCTATCCAGCTGCTTCACCATCCTCAAATCCTTATGAGTTGGTTTCAGCTTTGTTTCTCTTTTTTCCAGGGTCTTCACTTTCGTGACTAGACCTTAAGGTTAATTCCTTATCAGCCTTTCTTGCTTTTCATTGGCTTGCAACAATCGTTCATTGTTGGTTCTCATATGAATCAATTCTTGTTGCATCTCCCTGAACATATCCAGCAACTGAACATTTTGATATGGTGGATTTCCCTCACCACCTAGATCTACGTACAACCCTCCTCCCTCGCTCATAATGAAAATTGTACTTTTCTGCATTAAATCATTGTACAGAGCAAAAAAATTAGTGCTAAAAAAATTTAATTGAACTTAATTTACAACAGAAAAATTTTGGATTATTTTTATATGCCTAGTGTCTCAACATATGCTCTGATACCATTTGTAAAAACTCCACTTACCACAATTTTTTTTCTAAATATAACATTATTTCTAAGTTGTCGTCAATGACATTAATGTACTTCGTCACAATTCGACATAACTCTTTCATTGTACTTTCTTTTCTTAGAATTTATTTCACCGCTAAGAGTTTCATGCACAAAATACTTTTCTATGATTTATGATCCTTTAACCCTCTTAAATAATTCACAATTCAATTTCAATAGTGATTGTCCTTAAAGACAACTCACCACCTTATTATTCTTATGATAGGATTTATAATTTTCTATTTATTTATTTCCTTACCAATTTATACTTACTCTAGCATAATATGTTAATATAACCTTTATTGTATACCTTAGAATATTGAAATGTATTCGAAGATACTTTCACCACGTATTCCACTTCCACTTTATATGTCACCCTTAAAATCCACCAGAGTTAAAATTGCCACAAATTAATCGATAATATCAAATTCCATAATTGAAGCATATAACTTTTATTTAAGTAAAAGTATATCTCTAAAACATCTTAAAGGATTTAATGATATCTTTAATATATCCTAGAGCATTCATAAAAATTCAAATTTATATAATCTACTTATCTTACTTTTCGAATATACGATTAACCATTTAAGGCTTAACCAACTTTGAATTTTGGAAGGGGAGTAGTACTATATAACCATCTTATTAATTTCCTTCCATACTTTTTTCTCCATAACTATATACGAAAGGACCCTTCATAAGGTTATTATTTTAACTGCATAGTCTTGGGGTTTTATTAATTTGGCACTTATATTAATTTTTTATTATTTAATGTATTACCACACCAATCCCACATTAATATGGTCATATACATTAATCGTTTTTGGATTCAAATTTATGGTCAGTATATCTCCATGACAGACGATTTAATTCATTTATACTTTCGAAATTGCATTTCTTTATGACTGTACTCTAGATAATTAACTCGACCACGTGGTTACGAAGATTTTTGTATTCCATAATAGTTTGGATTATTGACACGTTGATGGTCAAGATGAAATCGTAGTTTTTCCTTGGTTGATTCGAAAACCTACCCTCACGAAATTTCATTTTCATTTTGGCATTCATGCCATCTATGACTCTGGTGATTCCGTCAATCAAATTCGTTGATTGATTCACGCATTCCATCCAATGGTTGACAGAATATGCGTAATTCTCACACATATACCTTCCTTTCAGGTAATACGAGGTAAATTTAGCGATTTTGCTATCGTTATTGTATTTATGTCTCTGTCTAATTTATTTTTAATGCATTTTCATTTCATTTTCTTTGTAACTAACGTATTATTGTTGTTTTGTAGGATTTCATTTTTCTTAAGGTTTTTAACTTGTCATCCCTCAACGTTTATGGAGGTCGTGAGGTAAATTCCTCTTCTGCAAGGAATAGTTAAGGAATTTTAAACCCTTAACAAAATTTTGGTTGACTGTTGCCTTCGTATTCCCAAAAATACTCTGCCTATAATTTCTATGCCTCGTTTCCATCGTTTCATTCCCTACCTTTCGTTTCGGAATTTCTTACAGGCTTATGCTCAATTTAAATCTCGGTTTGATTAATAATTTCTCTTCTGAAAGTTTATTTAAATAGTTACTACCATACTACATTCTTATTAATGATATTACATAGCCAAGGTTTACATCTGAGATATCGTTCTCTGTATTTACTTATAGTTTCATCGTTCTTCATGGTAACATCCTCATGCATCTCTTTTGTATCTGTTTGTATGTATTTTTAGCCTCGTGAATTAGTAATAATATCTGGGTTTTTAACACAATTGTGGATTTATAGTGTTTTATGAGGATTAAATTTTTGGTTTACGTTTGCAATGTATTTTCAATACCTAAATTCAATTTTCCCCAAATTAATTTGAAAAGAGGGCTAATATTGGTCGTATTTTTAGCGTATATTATACATACTTGGTTTGAATTTGATTAGAATTATAATCTCCCTGCATTTTCATTCCCTTCCTCGTTAAGGAAATTGAAAAATTTTGGGTTTTAAATCGACCTCGTTTTCTCTACTATGATTTGTTACAAAGATTTCATTTACTTTTATTTCTAGGTCGAGAATAGAATTATTCACCTCTGTCATTTAATTCATTTTATGATTGAGGTTTCTCTAGGAATTTCTATATTTCCTTTGTTGTGATTTTAAACAACCCTCATCGTTTTCATGAAATTTTGAACTAATCATTTTCCCTAACGATAATCGATTTTCTATTTAACACATAAACCCTCATTCAATTCGAGTTACTCTGTCTCTTTACTTTTATTCATAAATTTCTTCTTTTCATGAAGTTTATATTACTATTGAAATTGGGATTTAGAAATAGTTAATTTTATATAGAAGTATACGTAGTATTAGAGAATTTCATTCTATGTTGAATTTGTCACTTTAATTTGGGATTTATTTTGAGAGTGATTCTTTAATTTTATTAATTTATTCAAATTAATAAAACAATGATTTTTACAAGAACAAATTACTCACTTACTCACACTATCTTAGATGTTTAATATGTACCCTATCAACAAGAATAAAGGTATTAATTTTTTCCTCTTGTCCTATTAATTTATAGTTAAATCTTTTATTTCATTAAATACTCAAACTTATACATTTTTCTCATGTCTGTGTACAAGATTTTTTCTTCTTCTCATTAACATTAAATAGTAAGGTAATTTTCTAGATTTAATTACCCTAATGAACTGTTTACCTATTATATATATATATATATATATATATATATATATATATATATATGCAGGTACTCCACTACCCTCCATGCACATTTCCTCCGTGTAATTACTCATTATGTCAATTTGGGCAACCCTTTCTGCCATTCATTGACACTACAATTTTATTTCTTCTATACAGGTTAGTCTGTATCGATTGAACAATTCATCCTCCTGAATTTCAAACTATGTTAAATTTTATAATTCTGATATAATTATTTAGTTATAACCATGGACTCAGAGGTGGTCATTGGAGCACCAAAGCTGGCGCCAGAGACTCTCCAGAGCGTCTAGAGTCTCGTCCTGCATGTGTTGAAGGTCATTGATGTAGGCAACAAGTTCATTCCTTTCGCCATATATTTTTTCCCACATAGTGTCTAAATTAAGTTATATGCGCTATAATTGGGACACTATTGACTCCAAGGTGACCGGGGATTCCACCTAGCCTAGGCAGCAGGCTCGGGATACAGTCATGGTCGCTGCTTAGTTTTGGCTCTCTATTGACACAGAGTCAAAGTTGGGCTCCCTAGACAACTGTCTCTCCTCCATGCAATAGCCTAATCCTCCACTTCTTTCTCAACATCACTGCTGCAGCATGCAACCAGGATCTCCACCCCAGGTTGTTCTAAAACTAAGCGGAACCTCTCTACCAAGACGAGAACCTAATATCGAACAAAAAATATAATTCAAAACACAAAAACCACTTACCACACTCAGGCCGTCAAACTACTTAGGCCAATTGGGGGCAGGCCCGTGCGCCGAGACCTCCCTTTTAATTCCACCATAAATTTTGTTGTAGGAATACATGCACCAACTTGTTGGGTCCTCCCAACTCTTCTTGAACGAAAATCAGTAGCGCTCATTGTGCTCTCATACGACATTAAAGAACCACACAATATCAATTAACCAAAGATAGAACTACACATTCACCAAAATAAATTCACCACCCACCATGTATAGTTTGAGCCCAATAATTGACGATGCTTTTCCCGCAACAGGGAATTTAGTTCCACGATCCCACAGACAGGTACAAAAATCGAACCATATCCACACACATCCGCAATTACATTCCTCGCCCTGTGTAGATGCTCCAAGAAACGACTTGAGCGAGGATATCAATACACAAGGTTATCCCACCCAAAATTCTCTCACCATCGCCCAAGAGCTGTAAATAAACAATCTACGGCTCATCAATCTGGATATGATGTTGGTGTAGGGAGCGAGATCCAATTTCCAATGCTCCATTAAACCTGAGCATGTGAGATGAATCGTTAATACAAGCATGTGGCATGTGGAAGCCTTCCTTGCTCCATTGTTTGTGGCACCTCCAATTGTCCTTCTAAAAAGACAGCCCCATCGGGGACAAGGATATAATAGTATTCACAAGGTTTATAATATTAATGATAGATTTTAATATAAAAACCCTTGGGTTTATATTCATGGTCAACCATGGTTAACCATGGTTATCCATGCTCATTTCAAAGTTTATAGAATTTATCTTAGGGTTTATACACCTAGGATTTATAATATTAATCCCTTGGATTTAATAATATTCCCTTTTGAAGATTATTTCCTTGGGTTTTTAATAGTAATAATTAATTAATTATTATTTATTAAAATTATTAATCGATTATTATTAATATTTATTAATTAATAATGATATTAAATTTAAATAATAATATTATTATTTATTAAATTACTAACTAATCATTAATAATCATATTATTAATTAAATATTAATTATATTATTAATTAATAATATTATATAACTATGGGTATTATACTATATGGGTATTAATGATATTAAATTTAAATAATAATAATTATTATTAAAAGTAGTAATATTAATTAATTATTATTTATTTATTTATTTATTTGGAATTTGGCTTATGTGATCCATAATTTGTAAAAAAATTCTTTCCATAATAATCACATATTATCGTGAAGAGTCTACTCGTTTCTAACCAACCAATGTGATTCATCTTGTTCTGAGGATGAACCACACTTGTTGGTTCTAAAGGTGTCGACCCTCATGATCATATGTGATTATTACATAAAGAATTTTTTTACAAATAATTAATTAGTATTAGTCCCTTAGGTTTGTAATATTAACAATAATGTGGGTTTATCAATTCTTTGGATTTAAAATATTAATTCCATGACTTTATTAATCTCTTGTATTTTTTATATTGATCCTTTAAGTTTATAATATTTATCCATTAAGTTTAAATAATCATATAAAAGACATTAACAATTATGTTAATAAATATATTATATTTAATAAATATATTAGAATTATATTAATTTACTTTAAGTGATGTTATGAAAAATATTTTCATTTATATTAATAAATATATTATAACTATTTGTGAGAAATATAAAACTTATTATAAATGATAACAAAATATTATTATTATGTTATATGTGAATTATATTATAGTTTGATAATATATTAACAAAAAATTATAACATATTATCATTACATATTTTATTGTACAATAATATATTATTATATATTATATTTTTTATATTTCAAGTAATAATATAATATATTTTAGTTTAACATATAATGTTTATACGGTTAATTGTTATATAAAATATAATGAAAATAAAGCTGTAAACTGCTTTTTTGTCTTGAAAATTATGGAAAGTTTGGTAAGATTTTAAGAAAGTCTGGCACGGATTTTTGTAAATCCACATTTTAACTATCAAACAATAATATTTTGGGTGCTTTAGAGGTTTTTCATGGTGCTGAATCTATTTCCACTATCAAAATCATGATTCAAAAACTGTTACTGTAATATTTCTTAATTTTTTTAGCCTAGATTCCAGCCACTTTTAATAGTCTCGTTAGAAAACTTCAAAAATAAATAATAAGAACAAAAGTACACTTAATAGTTATTATTAATAAGACGAGTAATGGATAACAATCAAGGGATTAATAACAAAAACAAATTAATAACAGGTCGGGAACTATTCAGCCTTCCACCTTCCATTTGATTTAATGCGGCTAAAACAATCTGTCCGACTCCAAGCTTTACTTTATACCACCCCAAGCATCCTAATATGCCGGTTGCTAACCCTGGGTTAATAAAAACGTTGCACCATGCATATTCCTAGGGAAACCACTATACCATGCATATTACTAGCGAAACCACTATACCAGTATGACGTTCTGCTTTGTTTTCTGAGGTTCTTCAAACAATATTTTTCTGCGGCCGATAGATTGTGTGGTGTGATTCCAGCTCAACATAAAAGATCCAACCTATTGGCTTCCTGTAAACGACCATGCACCACCCAGGTTCTAGTTATGTTGGTTAAGTTGCTATCTCAAACTCGAGTAGAGTTTATTTAATGATATCTTCAAAAGACTAAGTAGAGTTTGTTTAATGGCAAATTCACAAGCTCGGTCAGATCGGACCAACATAACATGGTCTTGCATAAATGGTAAGATAACATATTACCCATATCCAGTTGCGCTCTTTAGAGCAATCAACTTCTCGTTAATTCATGCCACTGGATTGCAGATTCAGTAATACTTTAGAAAATTCACGCCAGTCGATTGCAGAGTCAGTAATACTTTAGCAATCAACAGTTAGGTACTTCCTGCCTTTGCAGCCCTACGTTTTATTTTTCTGTTTTAAATTTTAGGTTTTAGGTTTTAAATTTTATTGTTATAATTGTTTTATATTTATGTTATAAGTTTATGTTCATGTTGTAAATTTTATTTGTTTGACTACTATTTTTTATAAGTTTTATGATATATTTACCTGAGTTTTAAGGTTTATTTGTTCTAGGTTAGGTTTTAGGTTTATTTATACTTTTTAGATTTATTTTAAGCTTTCGGTTTAGCATTAAGTTTTATTTTTTAGGATTTTAAATAATGTTTCGATTATAATTAGGTTTTATTAGGATAATGAGGTTTCTTGTATTTAGATTTAAATTTGATTTTAGTTTTTGTTTATAGATATATTTTTTGTTATAAAAATATTTTGTTTATGCATTTGGAATCAACTAGTGTGGTTTATTTTTTAGATGAGAGATTAGATCAAGTCATTAAATTTAAATAGATGTAGAAAAAAACCAACTAGCATTTAGAACATAACACCTAGTTTGACTAAAAAAGAAAAATAATAGTTATCAATAAATTTATTGTATTTTAATTTTAATTTTAATATTTTTAATTTTTTTTTTCAAATTTTATTATATTATAACTTTAAATATAATAATTTCATTTAATTATAAATTTTAATTTTTAATTATAATATTTACATATTATTATAATCTCAATTAAAAAGATATTTTTTTTTTTTTAAAGTTTTTATTAATAATAACTAGAGGTAATAAGTCTATGGTCAAAGACACAAAATATTAAAATTAATTGCTTTTAAAGATTATAATTGATTATATTTATCTTTATATAATTCTCAAAAAAATTGTAACTAATAAAATTCTTAAAATGAAAGTTAATATAAAATTAAATAGGATTAATAAAATTCTTAAAATGAAAGTTAATAGAAAATTGAATAGAAAATTTTAATTAATAATAATAAATTGACACCTAGGAATATAGGGCACAGGTCCAACACTTAGTAATACTGAAACTCTCGTCTCTATTAAAATTCACATGTTTTTTTTTCAATTTCCATCACTAATTTGCAATAAGGAAATTAGTATTAAAATAATAATAATTCTATATTATTAAATAAAAAATTATAATAACAATTTAATATTATGATAATAGTATTAAGCATAATTAAAGGTCACATTATAAATATACTATAGTTGAATAATAATAATATATATATATATATATATATATATAATTGAAAATAAAAAATATTATAAACATATAAATATTTATATAGTTATTATAATTATAAATATCTATTTACTTATTTATATGAGGTTTTTGGGAGCTTGGTGGATCTAGAGTTGAAATGGATCTAGGTTTGTCTAATTATCAATAATTATAATAATTATTATTAATATTTTAATTTCATTAAGTCAAAATGTTTTAATTAACACAAAAGAATAAATTAAAAATATATATATATATATATATTTATAAAATATTTTGATTATAAAATGAAATATGGTTTTTTGGTATATGGTATTCGTAAGCCATGGTATTGGACCATGATATTGTAACAAAGCCAATTCAAGACTCAATCAGGGAAAATTTTAGGGGCGAATTTTAGCCCAAAGGCGAATTTTAAGGGGTTTTAAATTTTGATAGGGAAATTTTTTTTATATAAAACCCATTTTCTATAGTTTTCCAAAGTTAACCCAATAAATATTTTAAAAATAATTAATTATTAAATATTAACCCACCAAAATAAATGCCCATAAAATTGAAAAAATGGAATTTTCTCTCGATTTTCTTTGCTTGGAGCAGATTTCAGTGGCATTCACTCCCGATTTTCTTTGTTTGGAGTAGATTTCAATGGAATTCGCCTAGATTTACTAGGTCGGAGGGAGGTGTTGGAGTCATTTTCCCCATTTTTTCATTGGTTGGGGCTTGGAAGTTGGACGTGTAACAAATATTTCACCGGATTTACTGGGTCGGAGAGGTGGTTGGGGCTTCGATGGGGCTTGGAAGTTATGTGAAAACCTACCGGATCGATGGACGTGGAGATCGATGGAGATCTAGACACATTTTCCATTCACCGATGATAGGCTCAGCTGCACGCATTGGCAAGGGCAACTGGTTTTGGGAGATGGTAGCTGGATTTAGAGTACCAAGGTCCAAGTCTCAAGATAGTCCATTTCCCAAATCCCCGGTGCCATGGAGTTAAATCCGCACCGCGAGGAGGAGTTTGGGAAGTGGTATTGGTCCTTGGGTTGCAACTATAATTATATTTTTTTATAAATTTGCTGAGTCCTAATGCTTCAAGTCACAAGTGTGCTGTGATTGCTTTGGCTAGTCTAATAGCGCTCTGAAACTGGTGATTGCTTCAAAGTTCAGCGAGTCTAAGTGCGGTGAATGTGGGTGCTCTGTGCTAGTCATTGGTGAATGCTGAAGAACACACAAGAAGTTTTAGAGGTTCAATGTGTGAAGAGTGCAAATGTTCCGTTGATGTGGTTTAAATTCAGTGGGATTTCAATTGATCTCTTATATGCAAGGCTTTCTCTGAGAACAATTCTAGAAGTAAGTGTGATTTTCACGTTTTGAAATTAATATATTGGTCAAAAGGTGTTGGCTTTATCTTTATAGGACGTGACTTACAAAATTTGAGTGAGACTTCTCTCTTTGAGATTGATTCCTTTCCCCAAAAGGATAGGGTGCGGGATTCAGCTTGAGTTTCCTACTGATTATAAATTTCCTCTCCTTTCTGTTGAACCCCAAAATGGTCAGCAGCCCTGATTGCCAAGTATTGCAATCTGCTTCATTTAATTTTGTAATTATGCCCTCTACAAAAATTTGGCATGTTTAACCCAAACTGTTAGAACTTGACTCTCTCCATTCATTAGTTTACCCTCTCCTTCACTACTACATGGACGTGAAAATGCGAAGATGGGTAACACTTTTGTGATAATTTGGGGCGAATTTTGTTTTTCCTCCATAGTTTGGCCGAACTCTTGTCATCGGCCGAACAATTCAGGAGTTTGACCAAACTATTGAATTTATTTTGGCCTAACTTCATTTTTCGTTTATAGTGATGGCGTACTGACGGCAATGGCGAACATATTTTTTGCTTGAGTATGGAAAACCGGTAATAAAAGTTCGGCCGAACTATTATTTTTATAAATATATCGCCTGCAACCATTTACGGGTTTCTAGTCACATTTGCGTGATCTTATCTGTCGGTCATTCTGTCGCACACTCTTATCTGTCGCATTCTCGCGCGCTCTTATCTGTCGCATTCTCGTGAGCGTGGAGTTCTGTCACATTCATGCGCACGCTCTTATCTGTTGTAGTCCAGCTCAAGGAGGTAAGATTTTTAATTTCTATAAGCTTTTTTGTAGTTGTTGTTTTTTATTTTGTTTTAATTTGTGTTGATTTTGTAATTTGGTTTTAATTTTTGTTTGATTTTTTAACTTCTGTTGATTTTTTTGTTGTAGAGGTCTTCGGCGACATCTCCAACATTCTTTGCTGTGACTTCAGCATCCTCTGCAGCGAGTTCAGCGTCTTCATCGTCTTCAGCGTCTTCGGCGTCCAGGTACATTTCAGCGTCTTCAGCATCCAGTATTGAATTTATGAATGAGAGAGGCTCTGTCTCTATTTTTTGGCTGTCTCTCTTTTTTTGGTTGTCTCTATTTTTTTGGCCCTCTCTCTATATTTTTGGCTGCGACTTTAGGTTTCATTCCTATCCACTAGGTTATGGGAGTTTCACCATGTAGTTTCACAGCAAAACATTAGAGGCCGGTGGCTGCTGAGGCATGGTGCTCCTCTTTTTGTATAGATCAGTGACACTGTCAGCATAAATGTGGGGATATTTTTCAGAATATATGATAGGTTTCTTCATGTTGTTCCACAGCACAACAGTAGAGGCCTGTGTCCTTGGCAGCTCATCTTTGTTATATAACATCAAAATTGAATCATAAATTCGGGCGAATCCCCGAAATATAGAACTAGAGTGTTTCATTATTTAGTTGCAGAGAAATCGAGTTTAGAAGCAAAAAAACAATAGTTTGGAAATTAAAATAATTATGATTCATTGAAGATTAGATCGTTGAACAAGTAACGTTTAAGCATGCAAGCATGTCGTTCTCTGAAAAAGTAAAATAAGTGTTTTTCATTAGAGATTAGAGGAGATCCTTAGATCCTTTTACAAGAAACAGTTAAGTCTCCAAGAAAACAGTAAACAGTTGTAATTGCGTGGCTGACTGTTCGACTGTCCTTTTATTTATGAATGTATGAATGAAAGAAATTTTAACTTCACGAGACTAAAATTAGCATAAAAGTAAAATAAGTGTTTTTCATTAGATATTAGAGGAGATCCTTAGATCCTTTTACAAGAAACAGTTAGGTCTCCAAGAAAACAGTAAAACAGTTGTCATTGTGTGGCTAATTGTTCGGTTGTCCTTTTATTTATGAATGTATGAATGAAAGAAATTTTAACTTCATGAGACTAAAATGATCTTAAATGTAAAACAAGTGTTTTTAATTAGAGATTAGAGGATATCCTTAGATCCTTTTACAAGAAACAGTTAAGTCTCCAAGAAAACAATAAAACAGTTGTCATTGCATGGCTGATAGTTTGGCCGTCCTTTTATTTATGAATGTATGAATGAAAGAAATTTTAACTTCATGAGACTAAAATTAGCTTATAGCAATAAGAGTTTCATATCCATTCTGTCAAACAATGAGAGAGAAAAAAACTTTTACATTCAACATGTAAAACACAAATTAGCCATAAAAGTTTCCCATTGATACCATAAGTGATTTGATACAAAACATAGGTTTTAACCTAAGAGTAAATGCCCCTACATATAGAAGCTTTTCATTTTCATATCCATGGTCTCAAACAATGAGAGAAAAAACATTTTATATCCAATGTAGATGTAAAACACAAATTAGCCATATCTCTAGAATAGATCTAAATAGAAGTTTTTCATTTTCATATCCATTGTCTCAAACAATGAGAGAGAAAAAAAAAATTTATATTCAACATGTAAAATGCAAATTATCCATAAGGTATCCCATTGAAACCATAAGTGATTTGATACAAAACATAGGTTTTAACCTAAGAGTATATGCCCCTACATATAGAAGTTTTTCAGTCTAATATCAATGGTCTCAAACAATGAGAGAAAAAACATTATATATTCAATATATGTAAAACACAAATTAGCCATATCTCTAGAATAGATCTAAATAGAAGTTTTTCATTTTCATATCCATGGTCTCAAATAATGAGAGAGAAAAAAACCTTTTATATTCAACATGTAAAACACTTAATAATTAGCCATAAACGTTTCCCATTGAAACCATAAGTGATTTGATACAAAACATAGGTTTAAATAACAAAGAGTAAATGCCCCTACAATTTAATAAATCTCTTCAATAGTTTTAAATAGAAGTTTTTCATTTTCATATCCATGGACTCAAACAATGAGAGAGAAAGCCTTTTATATTCAATGTACATGTAAAACAAAATTTAGAAATATCTCTAGAATATATCTAAATAGAAGATTTTCATTTTGATATCTATGGTCTCAAACAATGAGAGAGAGAAAAACCTTTTATGTTCAACATGTAAAACACTTGAATTAGCCATAAAAGTTTCGCATTGGAACCATAAGTGATTTGATACAAAACATAGGTTTTAACCTAAGAGTAAATGCCCCTCCAAGTCATTCAACATGTAAAACACTTGAATTAGCCGTAAAATTTTCCCATTGAAACCATAAGTGATTTGATAGAAAATATGGTTTTAACCTAAGAGTAAATGCCCCTACAAGTCAATCAATCTCTTGAATAGTTTTAAATATAGAAGTTTTTCATTTTCATATCCATGGACTTGAAAACAATGAGAGAAAAATCCTTTTATATTCAATGTGCATATAACTTATTTAGAAACAAAAAGTAATTTAATACAAAACATAGGTTTTAACCAATTATATATTTTTTCATTTCATATCCATGGTCTCAAACAATGAGAGAGAAAAAACCTTTTATATTCAACATGTAAAAGACAAATTAGCCATAAAAGTTTCTCATTGAAACCACAAGTGATTTGATACAAAACATAGGTTTTAACCTAAGATTAAATGCCCATACAAGTCAATCAACCTCTCGAATATTTTTAAATATCTAGGATTTTTTAATTTTCATGTCCATGGTCTCAAAAAATGAGAGAAAAACCCTTTTATATTCACATGTATGTAAAACACAAATTAGCCATATCTCTAGAATAGATCTAAATAGAAGTTTTCCATTTTCATATCCATGGTCTCAAACAATGAGAGAGAATTTTTTTTTTTTATATTCAGCATGTAAAACACTTCAATTATCCATAAAAGTTTCCCATCAACACCATAAGTGATTTGATACAAAATATAGGTTTGAACCTAAGAGTAAATTCTCCTACAAGTCAATAAATATCTTGAAAAGTTTTAAATATCTTGAATTTTTTCATTTCATATCCATGATCTCAAAAAATGAGAGAGAAAACCTTTTATATTCAATGTATGTAAAACACAAACTAGGCATATCTCTAGAATAGATCTAAATAGAAGTTTTTCATTTTCATATCTAAAGTCTCAAACAGTGACAGAGAAAAAAACATTTTATATTCATCATGTAAAACACTTGAATTAGCTATAAAAGTTTCCCATTGAAACCATAAGTGATTTGATACAAAACATAGGTTTTAACGTAGAAGAGTAAATGCCCCTACAAGTCAATCAATCTCTCAAATAGTTTTAAATATCCAGAAGTGTTTCATTTTCATATCCATGGTCTCAAACAATGAGAGAAAAAACCTTTTGTATTCAATGTATGTAAAACACAAATTAGCCATATCTCTAGAATAGATCTAAATAGAAGTTTTTCATTTTCATATCCATGGTCTCAAACAATGAGAGAGAAGAAAACCTTTTATATTGAACATGTAAAACACAAATTAGCCATAAAATTTTTCCATTGAAACGACAAGTTATTTGATACAAAACATAGGTTTTAACCTAAGAGTAAATGACCCTACAAGTCAATCAATCTCTCGAATAGTTTTAAATATCTAGAAGTTTTTCATTTTCATATCCATGGTCTCAAACAATGAGAGAGAAAAAAACCTTTGATATTCAACATGTAAAACACAAATTAGCCATAAAATTTTTCCATTGAAACCACAAGTGATTTGATACAAAACATAAGTTTTAACCTAAGAGTAAATTCCCCTACAAGTCAATCAATCACTCGAATAGTTTTAAATATCTAGAAGTTTTCCATTTTCATATCCATGGTCTCAAACAATGAGAGAAAAAAACCTTTTATATTCAACATTTAAAACACTCAAGAATTAGCCATAAAAGTTTCGCATTGAAACCATAAGTGATTTGATACAAAACATAGGTCTAAATAACCTAAGATTAAATTCCCCTGCAAGTCAATCAATCTCTTGAGTAGTTTTAAATATCTAGAATTTTTTCATTTTCATAGCCATGGACTCAACCAATGAGAGAAAAAACATTTTGTATTCAATGTACATGTAAAACACAAATTAGCCATATCTCTAGAATAGATCTAAATAGAAGTTTTCATTCTCATATCCATGGTCTCAAACAACGAGAGAGAAAAAAACCTTTTATATTTAGCATGTAAAACACTTGAATTAGCAATAAAAGTTTCCCATTGAAACCATAAGTGATTTGATACAAAATATAGGTTTTAACCTAAGAGTAAATACCCCTACAAGTCAATCAATCTCTCGAATAGTTTTAAATATCTTGAATTTTTTCTTTTTCATATCCATGATCTCAAACAATGAGAGAAAAAACCTTTTATATTCAATGTATGTAAAACACAAATTAGGCATATCTCTAGAATAGATCTAAATAGAATTTTTTCATTTTCATATCCATGGTCTCAAACAATGAGAGAGAAAAAAACCTTTATATTCAACATGTAAAACACTTGAATTAGCCATAAAAGTTTCCCATTGAAACCATAAGTGATTTGATACAAAACATAGGTTTTAACCTAGAAGAGTAAGTGCCCCTACAAGTCAATCAATCTCTCGAATAGTTTTAAATATCTACAAGTTTTTCATTTTCATATCTATGTTCTCAAACAATGAGAGAAAAAAACCTTTTATATTCAATGTATGTAAAACATAAATTAGCCATATCTCTAGAATAAATCTAAATAGAACTTTTCATTTCCATATCCATGGTCTCAAACAATGAGAGAGAAAAAAACCTTTTATATTCAACATGTAAAAAAAAAATTAGCCATAAAAGTTTCCCATTAAAACCACAAATGATTTGATACAAAACATAGGTTTTAACCTAAGAGTAAATGCCCCTACAAGTCAATAAATCTCTCGAATAGTTTTAAATATCTAGAAGTTTTTCATTTTCATATCCATGGTCTCAAACCATGAGAGAGAAAAAATCCTTTTATATTCAACATGTAAAACGGAAATTAGCCACAAAATTTTCCCATTGAAACCACAAGTGATTTGATACAAAAAATAGGTTTTAACCTAACAGTAAATGCCCCTACAAGTATATCAATCTCTCGAATAGTTTCAAATATCTATAATTTTTTCATTTTCATATCCATGGTCTCAAATAATGAGAGAAAAAACCTTTTATATTCAATGTATGTAAAACAAAAACTAGCCATATCTCTAGAATATATCTAAATAAAAGTTTTTCATTTTCATATCCATGGTCTCAAATAATGAGAGAAAAAAACCTTTTATATTCAACATGTAAAACGCTCAAAAATTGGCCATAAAAGTTTCCCATTCAAAACATAAGTGATTTGATACAAAACATAGGTTTAAATAACCTAAGAGTAAATGCCCCTACAAGTCAATCAATCTCTTGAGTAGTTTTAAATATCTAGAAATTTTTCATTTTCATAGCCATGGACTCAAACAATGAGAGAAAAAACATTTTATATTCAATGTACATGTAAAACACAAATTATCCATATCTCTATAATAGATCTAAATAGAATTTTTTCATTCTCATATCCATGGTCTCAAACAATGAGAGAGAAAAAAACCTTTTATATTCAACATGTAAAACACTTAAGAATTAGCCATAAACGTTTCCCATTGAAACCATAAGTGATTTGATACAAAACATAGGTTTAAATAAAAAAGAGTAAATGCCCCTACAATTTAATCAATCTCTTCAATAGTGTTAAATAAAAGTTTTTCATTTTCATATCCATGGACTCAAACAATGAGAGAGAAAACCTTTTATATTCAATGTACATGTAAAACACAATTTAGCCATATCTCTAGAATAGATCTAAATAGAAGTTTTTCATTTTGATATCCATGGTCTCAAACAATGAGAGAGAGAAAAACCTTTTATGTTCAACCTGTAAAACACTTGAATTAGCCATAAAAGTTTCCCATTGGAACCATAAGTGATTTGATATAAACATAGGTTTTAACCTAAGAGTAAATGCCCCTCCAAGTCATTCAACATGTAAAGCACTTGAATTAGCCATAAAAGTTTCCCATTGAAACCATAAGTGATTTGATACAAAGTATGGTTTTAACCTAAGAGTAAATGCCCCTACAAGTCAATCAATCTTTTGAATAGTTTTAAATATAGAATTTTTTCATTTTCATATCCATGGACTTGAAAACAATGAGAGAAAAAACCTTTTATATTGAATGTGCATATAACTTATTTCGAAACAAAAATTAATTTAATACAAAACATAGGTTTTAACGAATTATATATTTTTTCATTTTCATATCCATGGTCTCAAACAATGAGAGAGAAAAAAACCTTTTATGTTCAACATGTAAAGCACAAATTAGCCATAAAAGTTTGTCATTGAAACCACAAGTGATTTGATACAAAACATAGGTTTTAACCTAAGATTAAATGCCCCTACAAGTCAATCAATCTCTTGAATATTTTTAAATATCTAGGAGTTTTTCATTTTCATATCCATGGTCTCAAAAAATGAGAGAAAAAACCTTCTATATTCACATGTATGTAAAAAAAAAAATAGTCATATCTCTAGAATAGATCTAAATATAAGTTTTTCATTTTCATATCCATGGTCTCAAACAATGAGAGAGAAAAAAACCTTTTATATTCAACATGTAAAACACTTCAATTATCCATAAAAGTTTTCCGTCAAAACCATAAGTGATTTGATACAAAATATAGGTTTGAACCTAAGAGTAAATGCTCCTACAAGTCAGTCAATATCTTGAAAATTTTTAAATATCTTGAAGTTTTTCATTTTCATATCCATGGTCTCAAAAAATGAGAGAAAAACCCTTTTATATTCACGTGTATGTAAAACAAAAATTAGCCATATCTCTAGAAAAGATCTAAATAGAAGTTTTTCATTTTCATATCCATGGTCAGAAACAATGAGAGAGAAAAAAAAAACTTTTATATTCAGCATGTAAAACACTTCAATTATCCATAAAAGTTTCCCATCAAAACCATAAGTGATTAGATACAAAATATAGGTTTTAACCTAAGAGTAAATGCCCCTACAAGTCAATCAATCTCTCGAATAGTTTTAAATATCTTGAAGTTTTTCATTTTCATATCCATGATCTCAAAAAATGAGAGAAAAAACCTTTTATATTCAATGTATGTAAAACACAAACTAGGCATATCTCTAGAATAGATCTAAATAGAAGTTTTTCATTTTCATATCTAAAGTCTCAAACAGTGACAGAGAAAAAAACATTTTATATTCATCATGTAAAACACTTGAATTAGCTATAAAAGTTTCACATTGAAACCATAAGTGATTCGATACAAAACATAGGTTTTAACGTAGAAGAGTAAATGCCCCTACAAGTCAATCAATCTCTCAAATAGTTTTAAATATCCAGAAGTGTTTCATTTTCATATCCATGGTCTCAAACAATGAGAGAAAAAACCTTTTATATTCAATGTATGTAAAACACAAATTAGCCATATCTCTAGAATAGATCTAAATAGAAGTTTTTCATTTTCATATCCATGGTCTCAAATAATGAGAGAGAAAAAAACATTTTATATTCAACATGTAAAACTCAAATTAGACATAAAAGTTTCCCATTGAAACCACAAGTAATTTGATACAAAACATAGGTTTTAACATTAGAGTAAATGCTCCTACAAGTCAATCAATCTCTCAAATAGTTTTAAATATCTAGAAGTTTTTCATTTTCATATCCATGGTCTCAAACAATGAGAGAAAAAAGCTTTTATATTCAACGTATGTAAAATACAAATTAGCCATATCTCTAGAATAGATCTAAATAGAATTTTTTCATTTTCATATCCATGGTCTCAAACAATGAGAGAGAAAATAACCTTTTATATTCAACATGTAAAACACTCATGAATTATCCATTAAAGTTTCCCATTGAAACCATAAGTGATTTGATACAAAACATAGGTTTAAATAACCTAAGAGAAAATGCCCGTACAAGTCAATCAATCTCTTGAGTAGTTTTAAATATCTAGAAGTTTTTCATTTTCATAGCCATGGACTCAAACAATGAGAGAAAAAACATTTTATATTCAATGTACATGTAAAAAACAAATTAGCGATATATCTAGAATAGATCTAAATAGAAGTTTTCATTCTCATATCCATGGGCTCAAACAATGAGAGAGAAAAAAGCCTTCTATATTCAGCATGTAAAACACTTGAATTAGCAATAAAAGTTTCCCATTGAAACCATAAGTAATTTGATACAAAACATAGGTTTTAACCTAAGAGTAAATTCCCCTACAAGTCAATCAATCTCTCAAATATTTTTAAATATCTTGAAGTTTTTCCTTTTCATATCCATGATCTGAAACAATGAGAGAAAAAACGTTTTCTATTCAATGTATGTAAAACACAAATTAGGCATATCTCTAGAATAGATCTAAATATAAGTTTTTCATTTTCATATCCATGGTCTCAAACAATGAGAGGAAAGAAAACCTTTTATATTCAACATGTAAAACACTTGAATTAGCCATAAAAGTTTCCCATTGAAACCATAAGTGATTTGATACAAAACATAGGTTTTAACCTAGAAGAGTAAGTGCCCCTACAAGTCAATCAATCTCTCGAATAGTTTTAAATATCTACAAGTTTTTCATTTTCATATATATGTTCTCAAACAATGAGAGAAAAAAACCTTTTATATTCAATGTATGTACAACATAAATTAGCCATATCTCTAGAATAGATCTAAATAGCACTTTTCATTTCCATATCCATGGTCTCAAACAATGAGAGAGAAAAAAACCTTTTATATTCAACATGTAAAAAAAAAATTAGCCATAAAAGTTTCCCATTAAAACCACAAATGATTTGATACAAAACATAGGTTTTAACCTAAGAGTAAATACCCCTACAAGTCAATAAATCTCTCAAATAGTTTTAAATATCTAGAAGTTTTTCATTTTCATATCCATGGTCTCAAACCATGAGAGAGAAAAAATCCTTTTATATTCAACATGTAAAACAGAAATTAGCCACAAAATTTTCCCATTGAAACCACAAGTGATTTGATACAAAAAATAGGTTTTAACCTAAGAGTAAATGCCCCTACAAGTCAATCAATCTCTCGAATAGTTTCAAATATCTATAATTTTTTCATTTTAATATCCATGGTCTCAAATAATGACAGAAAAAACCTTTTATATTCAATGTATGTAAAACACAGATTAACCATATCTCTAGAATAGATCTAAATAAAAGTTTTTCATTTTCATATCCATGGTCTCAAATAATGAGAGAAAAAAACCTTTTATATTCAACATGTAAAACACTAAAAAATTAGCCATAAAAGTTTCACATTCAAACCATAAGTGATTTGATACAAAACGTAGGTTTAAATAACCTAAGAGTAAATGCCCCTACAAGTCAATCAATCTCTTGAGTAGTTTTAAATATCTAGAATTTTTTCATTTTCATAGCCATGGACTCAAACAATGAGAGAAAAAACATTTTATATTCAATGTACATGTAAAACACAAATTATCCATATCTCTATAATAGATCTAAATAGAATTTTTTCATTCTCATATCCATGGTCTCAAACAATGAGAGAGAAAAAAACCTTTTATATTCAACATGTAAAACACTTAAGAATTAGCCATAAACGTTTCCCATTGAAACCATAAGTGATTTGATACAAAACATAGGTTTAAATAACAAAGAGTAAATGCCCCTACAATTTAATCAATCTCTTCAATAGTGTTAAATAGAAGTTTTTCATTTTCATATCCATGGACTCAAACAATGAGAGAGAAAACCTTTTATATTCAATGTACATGTAAAACACAATTTAGCCATATCTCTAGAATAGATCTAAATAGAATTTTTTCATTTTGATATCCATGGTCTCAAACAATGAGAGAGAGAAAAACCTTTTGTGTTCAACCTGTAAAACACTTGAATTAGCCATAAAAGTTTCCCATTGGAACCATAAGTGATTTGATATAAACATAGGTTTTAACCTAAGAGTAAATGCCCCTCCAAGTCATTCAACATGTAAAACACTTGAATTAGCCATAAAATTTTCCCATTGAAACCATAAGTGATTTGATACAAAGTATGGTTTTAACCTAAGATTAAATGCCCCTACAAGTCAATCAATCTCTTGAATAGCTTTAAATATAGAATTTTTTCATGTTCATATCCATGGACTTGAAAACAATGAGAGAAAAAACCTTTTATATTCAATGTGCATATAACTTATTTCGAAACAAAAATTAATTTAATACAAAACATAGGTTTTAACGAATTATATATTTTTTCATTTTCATATCCATGGTCTCAAACAATGAGAGAGAAAAAAACATTTTATGTTCAACATGTAAAACACAAATTAGCCATAAAAGTTTCTCATTGAAACCACAAGTGATTTGATACAAAACATAGGTTTTAACTTAAGATTAAATGCCCCTACAAGTCAATCAATCTCTCGAATATTTTTAAATATCTAGGAGTTTTTCATTTTCATATCCATGGTCTCAAAAAATGAGAGAAAAAACCTTCTATATTCACATGTATGTAAAAAAAAAATTAGTCATATCTCTAGAATAGATCTAAATATAAGTTTTTCATTTTCATATCCATGGTCTCAAACAATGAGAGAGAAAAAAACCTTTTATATTCAACATGTAAAACACTTCAATTATCCATAAATTTTTTCCGTCAAAACCATAAGTGATTTGATACAAAATATAGGTTTGAACCTAAGAGTAAATGCTCCTACAAGTCAGTCAATATCTTGAAAATTTTTAAATATCTTGAAGTTTTTCATTTTCATATCCATGATCTCAAAAAATGAGAGAAAAAACCTATTATATTCAATGTATGTAAAACACAAATTAGGCATATCTCTAGAATAGATCTAAATAGAAGTTTTTTCATTTTCATATCTAAGGTCTCAAACAGTGACAGAGAAAAAAACGTTTTATATTCATCATGTAAAACACTTGAATTAGCTATAAAAGTTTCCCATTGAAACCATAAGTGATTTGATACAAAACATAGGTTTTAACATAGAAGAGTAAATGCCCCTACAAGTCAATCAATCTCTCAAATAGTTTTAAATATCCAGAAGTGTTTCGTTTTCATATCCATGGTCTCAAACAATGAGAGAACAAACCTTTTATATTAAATGTATGTAAAACACAAAGTAGCCATATGTCTAGAATAGATCTAAATAGAAGTTTTTCATTTTCATATCCATGGTCTCAAACAATGAGAGAGAAGAAAACTTTTTATATTCAACATGTGAAAAAAAAAAATAGCCATAAAAGTTTCCCATTGAAACCACAAGTTATTTGATACAAAACATAGGTTTTAACCTAAGAGTAAATGACCCTACAAGTCAATCAATCTCTCGAATAGTTTTAAATATCTAGAAGTTTTTTATTTTCATACCCATGGTCTCAAACAATGAGAGAGAAAAAAGCCTTTTATATTCAACATGTAAAACACAAATTAGCCATAAAATTTTCCCATTGAAACCCCAAGTGATTTGATAAAAAACATAAGTTTTAACCTAAGAGTAAATTCCCCTACAAGTCAATCAATCTCTCGAATAGTTTTAAATATCTAGAAGTCTTTCATTTTCATATCCATGGTCTCAAACAATGAGAGAAATAAACCGTTTATATTCAACATGTAAAACACTCAAGAATTAGCCATAAAAGTTTCCCATTGAAACCATAAGTGATTTGATACGAAACATAGGTTTAAATAACCTAAGAGTAAATGCCCCTACAAGTCAATCAATCTCTTGAGTAGTTTCAAATATCTAGAAGTTTTTCATTTTCATAGCCATAGACTCAAACAATGAGAGAAAAAACATTTTATATTCAATGTACATGTAGAACAAAAATTACCCATATCTCTAGAATAGATCTAAATAGAAGTTTCAATCTCATATCCATGGTCTCAAACAATGAGAGAGAAAAAAAACTTTTATATTCAACATGTAAAACACTTGAATTAGCAATAAAAGTTTCCCATTGAAACCATAAGTGATTTGATACAAAACATAGGTTTTAACCTAAGAGTAAATGCCCCTACAAGTCAATCAATCTCTCAAATAGTTTTAAATATCTTGACGTTTTTATTTTTCATATCCATGATCTCAAACAATGAGAGGAAAAACCTTTTATATTCAATGTATGTAAAACACAAATTAGGCATATCTCTAGAATAGATCTAAATAGAAGTTTTTCATTTTCATATCCATGGTCTCAAACAATGAGAGAGAAAAAAACCTTTTATATTCAACATGTAAAACACTTGAATTAGCCATAAAAGTTTCCCATTGAAACCATAAGTGATTTGATACAAAACATAGGTTTTAACCTAGAAGAGTGAGTGCCCCTACAAGTCAATCAATCTCTCGAATAGTTTTAAATATCTAGAAGTTTTTCATTTTCATATCCATGGTCTCAAACAATGAGAGAAAAAAAACTTTTATATTCAACATGTAAAACACTCAAGAATTAGACATAAAAGTTTCCCATAGAAACCATAAGTGATTTGATACAAAACATAGGTTTAAATAACCTAAGAGTAAATTCCCCTACAAGTCAATCAATCTCTTGAGTAGTTTTAAATATCTAGAAGTTTTTCATTTTCATAGCCATGGACTCAAACAATGAGAGGAAAAACATTTTATATTCAATGTACATGTAAAACACAAATTATCCATATCTCTATAGGGCGGAAACGTGAAGCTGGGTTACACTTTTGTGAGAATCGGGGGCATAAATTTTTTTTCGGCAATAGTTCGGCCGAACATTTTATAAAGTTCGGCCGAACTATATAATAGTTCGGACGAACTTTCTTAAAGAGTTCGGCCGAACTTTTGAGTCCGTTTAGATTGACGGCACAGTGACGGTGCAGCAAACAAAATTTTTGTCGGAGGTTTGGAAAACCGACAACAGGAGTTCGGCCGAACTTATAAAAAAGTTCGGCCGAACTATGTTTTTATAAATACATCTCCCGCGAATGTTACTGTTTTTATTGTTCGCGCGATTTTTCAGCTCTGTTTCTATTTGTCTCTGTTTCAGCGTTGGCTCTGTTTCTGCTGTTGCGCAGATATTTCGCCGCGTTGGCGCTCCTGCTGTTACGTCCACGTTGGCGCTCCTGCTGTTACGTCTCGGTTGGCTCGGGTATGTTATTACGTCTTTTCATGAAGACTTTTGCGATTTATATAAATGAAAAATCAAAAATTAAATATTTCACTCGTACAGTTAAAAAATTTCTTTGTGATATTCCGTAAATTGATTTCATCATTTTAGTTTTTTTGCAGCTCTATTTCTATTTGTCGCGTTGGCGCTCCTGCTGTTACGTCCGCGTTGGCTCTGTTTCTGCTGTTGCGCAGATTTTTGCAGCTCTGTTTCGATTTTCCGCGTTGGAGCTCCTGCTATTACGCCCGCGTTGGCTCGGGTATGTTACAATTCTCCACTACTCTTGCCCCAGAAAGCAAGTTCTTTTCCATTGCTTTTTTTTCACAAAAGAAAAAATACTGTTTTGTTTATATTAATGTGAAAACAGTCAGACAGAGTTCTTTTCCATTGCCTGCATCCGATGCATTTTTTCATTGTTTGTCACCTTCTGATATTCAAATGCATTCCTTTTCAAAAACATTCAACGGTGAGATTCAATTGCGCTAACAACATGACATAATATCACAAGCTTATTCTACCAAAATATCATATTTTCAAAAGCTGCTTCGAAGATCGGAGCTGCACCCTACTGTTTGGTAGCAGGTGAGAACAAAATTATTTCTGCAGGTGAGAACAAAATTACATTGAAAGACACATAGATATGTGTTCGATAGGGAAAAACCCCAATGGTTGTTTTACAATAATCAGTGCCAAAGTGACACCATGTCAATGCAGACCCAGAGAACAGTCAAATACAAAACTGTACCTAGAAAAAACTGTATACAGCCCCATTGTGGACCAAAAACTGATCAAAGACCCAAATAATACATTTGCACCTTCAGATAGACATAGCTCTGTCCACCAAGAGGGCCAATAACCCTCATTTTATGAGAGTTTTTATGGTGGCTTATGCGAGGGATATTACAAGATCTAAATGCCCCTACAGTCAACATGTATAGTATTTAGAAACAAAAAGTAATTTGATACAAAACATAGGCTTTAACCAAGTATATAGGTTTTAATTCTCATATCGATGTTCTGAAACAATAAGAGCGAAAAAAAAACTTCTATATTAAACATGTAAAACAAAAATTAGCCATAAAATTTTGCCATTGAAACCAAAATTGATTCGATGCAAAACATAGATTTTAACCTAATCGAGTATGTTCCCCTATGTTCAATCTTTAGAATATATCTAATTAGAATTTTTTCATTTTCATATCCATGGTAATTCTATAGGGAGAGTCTGTAATGGGCCAGGTAGCCTCTGGATCTCATCTTTTATGAAAGGTGACATATCTAGTAAATACCACTATAGTGAATCTATCGAATAGATCTAAATGCCCCTACAGTAAATGCCCCTATAGTCAACATGTATATAGTATTTAGAAACAAAAAGTAATTTGATACAAAACATCGGTTTTAACCAAGTATATAGTTTTTTGTTTTCATATCCATGGTCTCAAACAATGAGAGAGAAACACGTTTTGTATTCAGCATATAAAACAACAATTAGCCATAAAAGTTTCCCATTGAAACCAAAAGTGATTTCATACAAAACAAAGGTTTTAACCTAATCTAGTAAATGCCCCTACTTTCAATTTCTAGAATAGATATAATTAGAAGTTTTTCATTTTCATATCCATGGTAGTTCTATAGAAAGAGTCTGTAAATGGCCAGGTAGCCTCTGCATCTCATATTTTATGAAAGTTGTCATATCTAATAAATGGCCCTATAGTCAATCTCTGGAATAGATCTAAACTCCCCTACAGTAAATGCCCCTATAGTCAATATGTATATAGTATTTAGAAACAAAAATTAATTTGATACAAAACATAGGTTTTAACCAAGTGTATATTTTTTCATTTTCAAATCCATGGTTTCAGACAATGAAAGAGAAAAAACCTTTTATATTCAACATGCAAAACACAAATCAGCCATAAAATCTTGCCATTGAAACCACAATTTATTTGATACAAAATGGAGGTTTTAACCTAAGAGTAAATGCCCCTACAGTCAATCTCTGGAATAGTTTTAAATAGAAGTTTTCATTTTCATATCCATGGTATCAAACAATGAGAGAAAAAACCTTTTATATTCAATGTATTTAAAACAAGAATTAGCCATATCTCTAGAATAGATCTAAATAGAAGTTTTTCATTTTCATATCTGTGGTCTCAAATAGTGAGAGAGAAAAAACCTTTTATATTCAACATGTAAATCACAAAATAGCCATAAAATTTTCCCATTGAAACCATAAGTGATTTGATACAAAACATAAGTTTAACCTAAGAGTAAATGCCCCTACAAGTCAATCAATCTCTCGAATAGTTTTAAATATAGAATTTTTTCATTTTCATATCCATGGTCTCAAAAAATGAGAGAAAAAACCTTTTATATTCAATGTATCTAAAACATAAATAGCCATATCTCTAGAATAGATCTAAAAATAATTCTTTCATTTTCATATCAATGGTCTCAAACAATGAGATAGAAAGAGAACCTTTTATATTCAACATGTATATAGTCTTTATAAAAAAAAAGTAATTTGATACAAGACATAGGTTTTAACCAATTATATAGTTTTTCATTTTCATATCAATGTTCTCAAACAATGAGAGAAAAAAAACCTTTTATATTTAACCTGTAAAACACAAATTATCCATAAAAGTTTCCCATTGAAACCAAAAGTGATCTGATACAAAACATAGGTTTTAACCTAATCTAGTAAATGCCCCTACATTCAATTTCTAGAATAGATCTAATTAGAAGATTTTCATTTTCAAATCCATCATAGTTCTATAGGAAGAGTCTGTAAAGGGCCACATATCCTCAAGATCTCATATTTTATGAAAGGTGACATATCTAGTAAATGCCTCTACAATCAACATGTATAGTATTTAGAAACAAAATGTAATTTGATACAAAACAGAGGTTTTAACCAAGTATATAGTTTTTAATTCTCATATCCATGGTCTCAAACAATAAGAGCAAAAAAAAACTTTTATATTAAACATGTAAAGCACAAATTAGCCATAAATTTTTTCTATTGAAACCAAAAGTGATTTGATACGAAACATAGGTTTTAACCTAATCGAGTAAATTCCCCTAGTTCAATATTTAGAATAGATCTAATTAGAAAGTTTTCATTTTCATATCCATGGTATTTCTATAGGTAAATTCTGTAAAGGGCGAGGTAGCCTCTGGATCTCATCTTTTATCAAAGGTGACATATCTAGTAAATACCCATACAGTGAATCTCTAGAATAGATCTAAATGCCCCTACTGTAAATGCCCTTATAGTCAACATGTATATAGTATTTAGAAACGAAAAGTAATTTGATACAAAACATAGGTTTTAACCAAGTATATAGTTTTTCATTTTCATGTCCATTGTCTCAAACAATGAGAGAGAAAAATGTTTTATATTCAACATGTAAAACAAAAATTAGCCATAAATGTTTCCCATTGAAACCAAAAGTGATTTCATACAAAACATAGGTTTTAACCTAATCTAGTAAATGCCCCTAACTTCAATTTCTAGAATATATATAATTAGAAGTTTTTCATTTTCATATCCATGGTTGTTCTATAGGAAAAGTATGTAAATGGCCAGGTATCCTCTGGATCTCATCCTTTACGAAAGTTGTCATATCTAGTAAATGGCCCTATAGTAAATCTCTGGAATAGTTCTAAATTACCCTACAGTAAATGCCCCTATAGTCAACATGTATATAGTATTTAGAAACAAAAAGTAATTTGATACAAAACATAGGTTTTAACCAACTATATAGTTTTTCATTTTCAAAACCATGGTTTCAGACAATGAGAGAGGAAAAAACTTTTATATTCAACATGTAAAACACAAATTAGCCATAAAATTTTTCCATTGAAACCAAAAGTGATTTGATACAAAATGTAGGTTTTGACCTAAGAGTAAATGCCCCTACAATCAATCTTTGGAATATTTTTAAATAGAATTTTTCATTTTCATATCCATGGTAGAAAACAATGAGAGAAAAAGCCTTTTATATTCAATGTATGTAAAACACAAATTAGCGATATCTCTAGAATAGATCTAAATAGAAGTTTTTCATTTTCATATCTGTGGTCTCAAAAATTGAGAGAGAAAAAAACCTTTTATATTCAACATGTAAAACACAAACTAGCCATAAACGTTTCCCATTGAAACCATAAGTGATTTGATACAAAACATAGGTTTTAACCTAAGAGTAAATGCCCCTACAAGTCAATCAATCTCTCGAATAGTTATAAATATAGAATATTTTCATTTTCATATGCATGGTCTCAAACAATAAGAGAAAAAACCTTTTATATTCAACGTATGTAAAACACAAATAACCATATCTACAGAATAGATCTAAATAGAATTTTTTCATTTTCATATCCATTGTCTCAAACAATGAGATAGAAAAAAAAACCTTTTATATTCAAAATGTATATAGTATTTATAAAAAAAAAAAATGATACAAAACATAGGTTTTAACCAATTATATAGTTTTTCATTTTCACATCCATGGTCTCAAACAATGAGAGAGAAAAAAAATTTTATATTCAACCTGTAAAACACAGATTAGTCATAAAATTTCCCATTGAAACGAAAAATGATTTGATACAAAACATAGGTTTTAACCGAATCTAGTAAATGCCCCTACATTCAATTTATAGAATAGATCTAATTAGAAGCTTTTCATTTTCGAATCCATGGTAGTTCTATTGAAAGAGTCTATAAAGGGCCACATAGCCTCTGGATCTCATATATTAGAAAGGTGACATATCTAGTAAATTCCCCTACACTCAATCTTTGGAATATATCTAAATGCCCCTACATTCAACGTGTATAGTATTTAGAAAAAAAAAGTAGTTTGATACAAAACATAGGTTTTAATGAAGTATATAGTTTTTTGTTCTCATATCCATTGTCTCGAACAATAAGAGAGAAAAAATAATTTAATATTAAACATGTAAAACACAAATTAGCCATAAAAATTTTCCATCGAAACTAAAAGTGATTTGATACAAAATATAGGTTTTAACCTAATTGAGTAAATTCCCCTATGTTCAATCTTTAGAATAGATCTAATTAGAAGTTTTTAATTTTCATATCCATGATAGTTGTACAGGCAGAGTTTGTAAAGGACCAGGTAGCCTTTGGATCTCATCTTTTAGGAAAGGTAACATATCTACTAAATACCCCTAGAGTGAATCTCTGGAATAGATCTAAATGCCCCCTGCAATAAATGCCCCTATTGTAAGCATGTATATAATATTTAGAAAAAAAAGTAATTTCATACAAAACATAGGTTTGAACCAAGTATATATTTTTTCATTTTCAAATCCATCGTCTCAATCAATGAGAGAGAAGAACGTTTTATATTCAACATGTAAAACACAAATTAGCCATAAAAGTTTTCCATTGAAACAAAAAGTGATACGACACAAAAAATTAGTTTTAAACTAATCTAGTAAATTCCCCTACATTCAATCTCTAGAATAGATCTAATTAGAAGATTTTAAGTCTCATATCAAAGGTAGTTCTATAGGCAAGGTCTGTAAAGGGCCAGGTAGCCTCTCAATCTCATATTTTATGAAAGGTGCCATATCTAGTAAATTTTCCCATGGTCAATCTCTGGAATAGATCTAAATTCCCCTATAGTAAATTACCCTACAGTAACTGCCCCTACAGTCAACATGTATATAGTATTTAGAAACAAAAAATATTTTGATACAAAACATAGGTTTTAACCAACTATATATTTTTCATTTTCATATCCATGATCTCAAACAATGAGAGAGAAAAAACCTTTTATATTCAACATGTAAAACAAAAATTAGCCATAAAATTTTCCCGTTGAAACCAAAAGTGATTTGATACAAAACATAGGTTTTAACCTAATCTAGTAAATGCCCCTACATTCAATTTCTAGAATAGATCTATTTATAAGTTTTTCATTTTCATATCCATAGTAGTTCAATAGGTAGAGTCTCTAAAGGGCCGGGTAGCCTTTGCATCTCATCTTTTATTAAAGGTGACATATCTATTAAATGCCCCTATAGTCAATCTCTGGATTAGATCTAAATGCCCCTATAGTAAATGCCCCTATAGTCAAGAAGTATATAGCATTTAGAAGCAAAAAGTAATTTGATACAAAACATAGGTTTTAACCAAGTATATAGTTTTTCATTTTCAAATCCATGGTCTCAAACAATGAGAGATAAAACACCTTTTATATTGAACATGTAAAACACAAATTTGCCATAAAAGTTTGCCATTGAAACCAAAAGTGATATGGTACAAAACATAGGTTTTAACCTAATCTATTAATGCCCCTACATTCAATCTCTAGAATAGATCTAATCATAAGCTTTTCATTTTCATATCCATGGTAGTTCTATAGGGAGAGTCTGTAAAGGGCCAGGTAGCCTCTATATTTCATCTTTTATGAAAGGTGACATATCTAGTAAATGCCCCTATAGTCAATCTCTGGAATAGATCTAAATGCCCCTATAGTAAATGCCCCTACAATCAACACGTATATGGTATTTAGAAACAAAAAGTAATTTGATACAAAACATAGGTTTTAACCAAGAGTATATTTTTTCGTTTTCATATCTATGGTCTCAAACAATGAGAGAGAAAAAACCTTTTATATTCAACATGTCAAACAAAAATTAGCCATAAAATTTTCCCATTGAAACCAAAATTTATTTGATACAAAACATAGGTTTTAACCTAATCTAGTAAATTCCCCTACGTTCAATTTCTAGAATAGGTATAATTAGAAGTTTGTAATTTTCATATCCATGGTAATTCTATAGGCAAATTTTGTAATGGGTCAGGTAGCCTCTGGATCTCATCTTTTATGAAAGGTGTCATACCTAGTAAATGCCCCTATAGTCAATATCTGCAATAGATCTAAATGCCCCTACGGTCAACATGTATATAGTAATTAGAAACAAAAATTAATTTGATACAAAACTTAGGTTTTAACTAAGTATATATTTTTTCATTTTCATATCCATGGTTTCAAACTATGAGAGAGAAAAATCCTATTATATTGAACATGTAAAACACAAATTAGCGATAAAAGTTTTCCATTGAAACCAAAATTATTTGATACAAAACATATAGGTTTTAAATGGAGTTTCTTTAAATGGAGTTTCACTTCTTTTTTAATGACAATGTGTTTTTTTCAATTTTATACCAAGTGTGCTCCCACCATGTAAAACAAAATTTGGTGAGCTTATCGTTTTTATAATGTTTTCTTTGCTTAAATTGAGTTTCACACATCAATTAGTGTTTTGAAAGTTTTTTTTTACATAATTTGTTTACACTAAATTACATTAATTTTTTGAAATTTATTTTGAATTTAATTTTAGTTAGTTATTTAAAAAAATAATTGTAAATGTCCACTGTAGATATATATATCATGGAGGATGAACGACGAATATCAACAGAATCCCATATCTCTACAACAAGGAGGGATCAGGGATCGAGAGCTATTCATGGAAAATTTAAATATAATCTTAAATCTCCATACATGTGTGTACATATGGAATTGGTTTTTTATCAACTTTGTGAGTTAAATTAGTTGTTAATAAATTTCATTTTTTTAATTTTTTTAGGAGCTAATAAGAAAATAATGGTCTCTACTCCATCCATGGATGCCCATGTTTCACCTAGTCATGGTATGGTTTTAACACAATTAATCAATGAATATGTACACATGTATTTTTCAATTGATTATAAATTTGTATTTGTTTATGAAGCTTCTCTCCTCTCTCGAGAGATTGGTGGTGGTTCAAATCCCTTTAGAGGACCATCAATAAGTGGTATCAAGTTGCGCGAAGGTGGTGATATTTATTCTTCTAAAGGCCAATCAAAGACTAGTGGTGCTGGTTCTTAGCAGGGTCGTTTTAGTTCTCAATAGTTTCAGGGTGGAGAAAATGCTAGGCAACCACGTCGAGGTTGCCATCAATTTGAATATTTTTTTCATTAAATTTGTACAAATTTGTTTACATGTTTTTTTTCTAATATAAAAAATCATATATATATATATATATATATATATATATATATATATTGATGTAGAGGCTAAAAATGTTCCAAATATTGGTCAAAATAGACACAGGGCAGAATGCTACATTCAAGAAGAAGGTCGTCTACTCACCACAACTTATCCGGCCAAAAATTATGATATACCATGGGAAATAAATATGGGGCAATTCACCGTAGAAAGGTGTCAACAAATTCATGCGAAGTTGTGGAGAGATCTCCTGACTTTTACTCTACCTGCTGAGAGTCGACAAAGCCTCGAAATAGTTACACATTCAATGGGCAAACTACTAAATGTGTACAAAAATATTAGGCCAACAACTGATACATTTGTAGAAGTCATGAGAAAGAGAAATGAAATAGTAATGGATTCTGATAAATGGGAGGATTTAAAACAAATATTTACAAAATAAATGACAAAGTCAATGTTTAATTTCATGGAAGGGCCAAAAAGAAAAATGTTGAAGGTGCAATATTTCAAGCACCCCAATATAGCTCACTATTTGTATGATAGGCACCTTGCAACCTATTGAAGGGTCCCATGGAATGATGAGGTTCCTGTTTATTTTTCAAAATTTCTTTACACAATTTTTTTCTGAAAATGAAACCCAATTACAATGACCCTCCATCAGAATTTTTTGGTCTTGGGAAAGCTCGATTGTTGGACCGTAGGGGCACTAGGCGAGATGCGGAGTTGCCTCACCCTGAGCCACCATTGGTGAGTCGACCTTTTTGGGTTGAAACTCTACGGTTAGAGATGGATGCGACTTATCAAACAAGTCAAGAAGCAAGTGATGTTATCATCAACAATGTTCATATCAGAATGGGTAGAGCTAATGTTTGTCTAAATCGATAAAGAGCACATGAGAATCACGTGCCAATTTTGCGTATTGTACAGATGAAAATATTGACAACATGAATGTTGAAGATCTCTGAATATATGAAAAGAATTGTCGCAATGGTTGGCAAGACATAATTATTCATGAGGAAGAGGGCACAGGAACAGTATGTGTTAATGACCTTAGGGTCCAATTATTTTAACACATACATGTGTACAATTTGTAATAAATACACGTGTATGTACATATATACATTTATTTGTATGTACACTAATCTAACAAAAAATTATCATTATATGTTAAAACACCATTTGCAGTTGTCACGCATGATAAATGACAAAAATGTTAATATCCCTTTTGGGGCCTCTAGTTCAAACAATAAATATGGGTCTCACCATCAAGATATGTTGACAAATGTTAGTGTTTTTTAAGTGATATTTTTAAAATAAATAATTGTGCACACATGTACATGTACATATATAATAATCAAATGTTTTAACAGATTCCAATTCCGTCCAATGTTTTTGGGATGGCGATACCTTCTTTTCCTTAGGAGATGTACCTTCTAATTCCTTACAAGATGTGCCACATCCACAACAAGTATGGGCATTTTTTCACTTCTAAAATTTATGTTTAAGTTATATATATATTCCACCTCAAAAAGTTCCATTAAAAATTGAGATATATATATATATATATATATATATATATATATATATCTTGAGTTATTTTAAATTTTTGAATTTTAGGTTTTTGGAGATTTTCTTTTGGAGTCTCTCTTAGGAGAGGTCCCAAATTCACCTGCAGAAGTATTCAATTTTTCACTTACATATATATATATGTTTTTTTAAAAGTTATAATTTATAAATTGAAGTTTATCTAAGTTTTATTATAAATTGAGATGTTGATCTTGAGTTATTTTATACTTTTAAAATTTAAAATTTTATGTTTCTATAGAGGATTTCTTTAATCCATAGACTCTAGCGATGGAGATAGGAACATCCACACCATTTCAACCATTTGAAAAAGTTGTCTAATTTTTTTTAATATATATATATATAGTTGTACATGTATATTATACAGTTTATTGTTGGAGATGTTCCCATGGGGGAAATTATAGTAGGTGAACAAATGGAGAGGGAACCTCATGAGGTATTGCATGATTTTATTTTTTTTATATTTTGTTTTTTACATGAAGTTCTATATATTCTCACTTCATTTTTAAAACATCAAATTTTAATGTTTGGATGTGCATTGTGTACAGGTTCCCCATGCTTCTCAAGATAGCACATGGATTGAGACTCTGCTAGGAAAGACACTACATCCATATGGATTTGATGGACATGATTTGTAGATTTGATTTCAAGATTTCTAGTCTTAAATTTACTTTTTATATATTATCTAGATGCACAGTCATATATATATATATATATATATATATATATAACTTGATACTTGATACTTGCGAGATCTACAATTTTTGGACATATTTTATTACAATGTTAATATAATTTGTTTTGTTCCAAAAAGTTAAGTTTTGGATGGTTTTAGTACTTTTTGCATGTGAATGTGAAGTAATGTTGTTATATAATTTGTTTGGTTTTTAAAACTTTTAAGTTTTGGATAATTGAACTACTAGTAATGTTGTCATCTATAAATTAATGTTTTGCTTCTGAACTAGATTTGGCATGTTATGTAATGATATGTTATAATTTTTTTGTTTTTAAAAAACTTAAGTTTTGGATGCTTGAAGTAAATTTGGAATGTGAAGTAATGTTGTGATCTATAATTTTTTGTTAGATTAAAAGTTAAGTTTTGGATGGTTTCAATCTACATTTCGCATATGATATAATGTTAAATGATTTTATTATATAATTGAACTATAATTGGCATGGCATGTGAAGTAATTTTGTGATATAATAATATTTTTTTTTAAACTCAAGTTTTGGATGGTTTCAACATACATTTGGCATGTGATATAATGTTAAATGTTTAATGTTTTTATTGGATAGTTGAACTACAATTGGCATGGCATGTGAAGTAATGTTGTGATATGATCAAAAAGTTTTTAAAACTCAAGTTTTGGATGGGTGAAGTACATTTGGCATGTGAAGTAATGTCGTGATCTATAATTTTTTGTTAAATTAAAGGTTAAGTTTTGGATGGTTTCAATCTACATTTGGCATGTGATATAGCGTTAAATGTGTTTATTCGATAGTTGAAATATAATTGGCATGGCATGTGAAGTAATGTTGCATGATATATAGTCAAAAAGTTTTTAAAACTTCAATTTTGCATGGTTTCAATCTACATTTGGCATGTGATATAATGTTAGATGTTTTTATTGGATAGTTGAGCTAAAATTGGCATGGAATGTGAAATAATGTTGTGATATAATAAAAATAAATAAAACTCAAGTTTTGGATGGTTCAAGTACATTAGGAATGTGAAGTAATGTTGTGATATAATCAAAAGTTCTTAAAACTAAGTTTTGGATACCATTTCAATCCACATTTGGCATATGATATAATCTTAAATGTTAAATGTTTTTATTGGATAGTTGAACTACAATTGGCATGAAATGTGAAGTAATTTGTTTTGATATAATCAAAAAGTTTTTAAAGTTCATGTTTTGGATGGTTGAAGTACATTTGGTAAGTTTTAAAAAACAATTTCACTCAAACAATAGTATGTAGTATGTAAAGATCAAAAAAAATATTAAGATTACTTTTAAGTACGATCAAGTTTTCTTGAAACAATTTCCCACATGATGATACCTTCATTGACCTATGAAATAAATTAGTTCATAGGCTATATGTTCTGCCTCTTTCCCATATAAACCCCTTTAATTTTGATTTAAAATATAAGAATCAGATATATCTTTGTTGAATTGGGGTCAATGTCATTAATGCACTAAACTATGTAGCCTTCTTGATTTATAAATTGGTAAATTGATGGTCCATTCAGTTTTAATTGCATTCTAGAAAATATATATTCAGTACGTCAACCATTTTCATCAATGCATATTGGAAAACTACTTGAACAATTAATTTCATTCTAGGACACACACACACACACACACACACACACACATAAATATATATCCAATACGTGCACAACATTTTTCATCAATGCACATAGAACATATTTTACCATTGGACAGACAAATTTTGTACTAGATTTTCAATCAGGAATAGAGATGTCGGTCGAATCCCACCAAAAGTCGAAGAAGTGCTCTGAGTCTCTTCTCTAAAATGAATCTTCATACAAAATTATACTGCGGATGATTTATTTACATTGTGGATACCTTTTACCAAGAAAGCCCACAAAAAAAACTGGGTGTGCATTCAGTTCGTGTATATATCTAGTATATGCAACATTTTTCATCAACACACATAGAAAAACTACTTTCAGTTAATTCCATTCTAGAACATATATATATATATATATATATATATATATCTGATACATGCAACATTTTTTATCAATGCATGTATAGAAAAGCTACTTTCAGTTGATACAAAGTGTGCATGTACCAAAAAAATTTGTACATGTGCAAACACTTACACAGATAACATAACAAGGAAAATCAATTTTTAATTGAGTACCAGAAGTTCTAGAACATATAATCCAAAGAGAAGAAATTGCTAGGCAGTTCAATCAAAATAATTCCAATGGAATTCCATCTTCAATAATACGTTCATGATCGGATTTTGACATTTTCCATTTCTTAATTTTAGGTTTTCTCTTTGATTGAACCTCGATCAAATTTATGCGTGCTGCACACATCAAGTGACTATATTTACAACTTATGAAATCGGGTTCATAGTCTTCAAAGTAAATAAAATTGTAACACCCCCAATTTGTGTGTTGAATTTTTAAATTTAGACATTTGAACTTTAATCCTAAGGGGGTGGACCCCTAGGGATAAGTGTGGTGTGAATGTATTTGCATATTTTATTTGAGGAAATAAATAAAATGATTGTGCATTTTGACCAAGATGAGAATTAGAGATCATTTTCCAAATCCATGAGGATGGATAAGGCAACAAATCCCCAAAATCTTTCAAAAATCCTTGAAAGAAATTAATTTAGATTTGAGGAGGAATCTAAATTTCCCCAATGAAGAGGAAAGTAGTTGGGAAGAGGTGAGAAAAGCTGGAAAAGCTGAGTAAAAGCTTAAAACATCTTTAAAGAGTCCCAAAATGGGAAGCCTAGGCTAAACAGGAAAGAATGCATCCTGCTATTCTGGACGCAGAATTAGAAACATGATTTGGGGAAATATGAGCTTAAATAAGCTGCTCCTAAGCAGATCAGAGGTTGATCTGTGATGGAGGTGATCTCAGCTCGAGGGTGAGTTCTGGGAGACAAAGAGGACTCTAAGGTTGGGAGGTTGGTCAAGTGCAGTAGTGGTATGTTCCTGAAATTTTGTTCATTTTGATGTATTATGGTATGAATTGGCTACATATAAAACTTAAGGGAATTTGTATGATTGATTTTGGTACTACATTTAACAGAGTCCATCCTAAGGCATTCACCTTCCAGATTCTATTTAGTTGTAGACTAGAAATCCATAGAGTAGAAACCACAGAAACTCTAAACCAAGGTTGGTTTAAATCTGAAGTTACTTAGTCTCCACAGATAATTAAATATTAAATATTATCTTGTCTCCTGTAGATACAAATGTGATATTTGTGCTCCTATGTATGCTAGAAAAACATTGTAGAAGAATTGAAGTTTACATGGTGCAAAACAAACAAGGAAGAAAGTAAGATAGTAGAATATGACATTCGAAATTGTGACAGAAAAAGAGTAATTCTACTCTATATGATTATTACAACAGTTATAAGTGTATATATTGCATTTCTAAATCTACCCTTAATCCTTGAAAACAATTATTGTAGCAAAAGACTTAATTTATAATTAAGGTCCTCTAGTCAAGCACTATTGAATGCATACAGGTATACATCAAAAGAAAAATAGAATTTAAGAGCAAGGACTTTAGAGTATGTATTCTTATTAAACCAAGGAGTAAAGCTACACTATAGAAGTGTTACAGCATTCATAGCAAATATAGGGTATCTTGTATTTTGAATTCATCTCTAACCCTTGAAATAAATATTATGGCAAAGGATTTACTCTATCTCTAAAGCCTAATACCAAGCAACTATCGAATACATGTATATACCTCCAAATTTCTAAGTAAGTACTTAGTGCTAAACTCATATAACATACATTGATTTCAAATGAAACATGGATATATGAATCCTATAGGTATATATAGGAACGAACCATATATGTTAACAAGCAATATAGATACAAATTCGATATGCTAAAATGAGACATCGACGCGATTCATATATGGAAAAAAGAAATCTTTGATACTATCCTTATCACTATTCGATTTTATAAGTAGGCAACTACATTAAACCATGGTCGTTAGTCGTTATACTAAGCATTAGACCTAAGGCAAACAAAAGTATTGAAATGTAAACATTACATTTGGCCTTAACATTAGATCTGTTTAATCGTTATATGAAACGACTTGAGGTGAGATTAAAACGATGATTATACGGCATAACCCATACTTTCAATAATTAAAAATTATGAAACTACGCATGGAATATCCGAGACGACGACACGGGTTTTACGCCGGTTGTTACTCTCCATGCAACAAACTATGATCAAATTGATATGAAAAAAATTATGACCTTAATATACTACAGACTACGCATCATAGTTATGATTCTGAGGAGCGCTATCACTATTAAATACATCCTTCATACAGAGTTAAAAATTTTAGTTCACGGGCGAATATAAAGGATTTAGAACTCGCAATCTGATCTGGAAACAATAGATAAATTAGGTGCAACGAAGCCTGCGTTGAAGTAGTGTAAATCTGATTGATTTACCTAGTTTCAACTGAGAAGCACAAAATAAAATATACAAATGAAATCATGCCATAGGTTCTAAATAGTTAACGGTTGGGTGCAAACGATGTCAGTTGTATGCAAACACAGATTAACAAATGGGAGGCATTAACCTCTGCAACTGAACGAACTACTTAGGGTTTACCTGCGTATAGGGTTGAGCTCCACCCTTGCTTCGCACGCTGGTTACACAGACCAGAACGCCGGCTGTAGATAGATCAAGCAAACGGAAGGTAGGACAACTTAAGAGCCGCTCCGAGACTCAGAAAAATATATAAAAACCTAATAATATGTTAACCACAGCAGCGATGTGTAAAAATTTGAATCGCCTGCAAATAGTTGCTACACGGTGATGCTTATTGAATGTAGCCGTGATAGCGTGGTGAAATAAACCCTGATGAGAAAAACAATAGGGTTACCGCAACACAGTTTAGAACAACTATACAAAGAGAAATAATGCAGCGAAGGTAGAGGGTAAAAAGAGCGCAGCCGGTATATAAATCGAGGATTTATAAGCGCCAGCGAACCATCTGAGATGATCTCTCTGCAAGAGCAACCAGTAAATGGATGAGACACTGTCTATGAAAGCCCGAAACCATACAAACGATGGAATGCAGGAATAACGAGAAACCTTACGCTTGAACCTCCTTGGCCCAGTAGTCCAACCCTTCGCGATGACTGAGAGCCCTGCACCAGAGTAACGTAGAACATAAGCCGGGAGATAGGTGAGTAGCCACCATTCTAAATCATAGAAATAACTGGGCACGAAAACCCCAATTTAACAAGAGGAAGAAGACCCCGCAACCCTAACTCACTGCCCCATAAAATTTGCGAATCCTGAGGGCAATTGGGAAATAACTCAGCCACGTCGATGGCGAGTACCAGGCTATAGTAAGGTGCTCAGAGAAGGAGGGGGAGATGTTACGCATTGCATGCGTGAAGGTAAGGAGCTAACCCAGAAATAATAACTTTCCGAGACAGCACTCGGCCTACAGTACTGGTACCAGTCAAAGATGACAGTTATCAAGCCACCCGTCAATTTCTGCTGAGCATGGAACGAGTTACGCAGGCTGAAGGTACCTTCCTCTCAGTGGAACGACGTCGTCCCTGCCTGAAAAACCATCAAAGTAGCAAAACCAAAATCAGACGTTAAACTCTGTCGGATAGAGCGCAGTGCGACATGAATATTATAAACAAAAACAAATTTAACACGCCTGTTATACACTCCTCGTATGAAATCATAGTATGTATGCATTGATCAGAACCCAAATAATAATTAAACCGCGCCCAGGTTAAATGTGTTCGAATGGATTGGAAGTTCAACCACGCCGAGACGTAGATCTGGTTATTATTACATGATTGGTTAGTGGTGTAATTATAAAATAATAACGATCGGGTCACCGCGACGAATTCCGATAAGGAGCGGTAAGTAATCACTGCAAAGACGGTGTACACGTCGGATTAGGTAGGTCAAACCGTGCATAATGAATAGAATAGGCGCAGACCTGAAATCATATAACTGGTTCGAACGCCATAAACATTTATTATGGTAGATTTACGCAGTTATAGAACCCTACATATATCATTGAAATTGGTCGAACAGTGCACTATGTATTATATTCATATCCACATCCCAAGGAGTGTCAAGCTATGATTGACTATATATATTGATAGGTTCGATAACCTTTTTAAAAGGGCAGTTATATACACAAGTGATTTCTATTATACACCGATTTCATGTGAGTACCCATAATGTTTGAGAATGGGGAAGTGTTTTATATATGCATTACCTATATATCTAGAGGGGCGCGCCAATACTTTTATCAAAGCATATATATATATATATATATATATGGAATATATTTATATATAGGTTATATATAGTTACGCTCATTCAAACCCCTTTGTTAGAGTATGGATATATATATATATATATGTGGGGTTCATATACCAATGGATATATAATATATAAGAGATATTTAGAGGGGGTATGTGTTAGATATAGATGGTATATGTGTTATATAGGGTTTATACCTACTCTATGTAAGGGAAGTGTCCCATGTTAATATCAAGGGGGTCTACAATTTTATATCCATGGGGTTACTTTAACGATGGGGAAAATAAATTCTACTTCTGAACTTAATATTCAAGTAACCAGGTAAATACAAAGGAAACATCAGTATATATGGAAAAAAAAAAAAATTTCCTTAACTGGAGGTGTTACAAAAATTGCCACTTTGATTAGTTTGTCTGAAAAATAACCTTTCAGTATAATAGATCCTCTTTCATATGGAAAACCGTGATCATTATAGCCTTCTAATAATTTCATTTTTATTTCAGTGCAACGCATCAAATAATACTTCGCATTTTCATCATTGTTAGTTGGTGCAATTACAACAAAAAAATCTCCTCAACAATAAAACAAACTTAACAAAATTATACATATTAACATTTATTTCTAGATCTTTATCATTAGAAATCAATTCAAATGTTACCTTCTCTAACAAGATCAAAAACTTGATCACCATCGGATGATATTGTAGTCTCCTCTGATTGCATTTCTTCAAACATTGCAACGAACATCTTTCCATTTGTATTTAGCTCTGTATGTTTCCAATATTTTACATACATTTTGTTTTCACAAATGTCATTAGATTTTGTGTTGTCTATGCAAACAAGACAAAAACAAGAATATTTTATTTTATCCAATGCAAAAACATTTCTGGATGACTTTGTTTTAATTGAATGCAATTTTCGAGTCACTTTTATTGTTTCAACGTCATTTCCAATTGATCTATCTACGTCTTCGATCCCAATATGCCAAAAAAACCTTTATATGGAAAATTTAAAGAAGAATGTAAATATGATATCAAAATACAATCAAAGATAATCATTGTGATAAATGTACACTATTTATTTAATTAGATATCCAATAAAAATTAAATTGAATGTATCTTCGCACTTCCCTTGATCGGTTAGTCTCATGGCTTAGAGCAGTGATGCACCATTGAACAACTTCTTTCGCGTCCAAGAGTTGGCTTGCAGAGGGGTTCATTTGATATCTTCAAAGTGCTCATTTTATGCATGCCCCTGCACCGTCATGTTCTCCTTTTCCATGGCCAGTCTCAAAGAAATTCCAACAATGTTTAATGCAGGTTTTCTTATGAAGACAACACAACCAAAAGAATGGTCGTGCAGATTTGAATTGACCTGCGCATTCGTATGACCATCTCCAATGTTCATTGAATGTTATTCCACGATTTTTCAAGGAATCATAAATTTTTCCAAAACAATGTTGTACAAAATATGTATCATGTGTACGATCGTCACTGATATAAAAGTGATATTCTTTAATAATATGTCGATTTTCACTGGTGCTTTCTATATGATCGACGTTTTGTTCAACATGTCTATATAGAATATGGACGAGCATGGAGACTTGGTCAGAATGATAGTATTCACTCTGAATTTCTTTTTGTGGAACAAATGTGTAGTTTTTTGCAAAATCAATTATTGACAAAATGGTTCCTGGTGGAAAAAATTAACGGGATTTTTTGAATTGCAAGTCTTGCCATCGAGCTCTATGGGAATGCTTGGTGTATTTGTAAATTTCTGCCTCAAACTTTCTCAAAAAGTCTATCACAAAAATTTCTTCTTCTCATAATTCAATTCTTTTAACACTATTTGCACCTTGAATCGATGTATGGATATATTCATATCTCTTCCATTTCACTTTCATGTTGGAAAATGATTGATCATTTATATCAGTACGATATTTGTTTTGAAATTTAGTCAAATTTCCACAATCATTGCATTTTTTACCACCAACACATTTCTTTTCGTAAAATAGTTCATTGCTTTCTCTTTCACATAGGATTTGACATTTGAAATCACGAATAGTGGAAGGAGGAGGTGAATCCTTCCAAACTTTTCCACCAAAATCAAGTAATGTATCATAATATAACTCAAATTCCACATGATAATGGCAACAACAAGTGTCGCGCACGGTGATAGGTTTTACATACCATGGTTTTTGTTGAAAAAAATCATTGATTGAAACATGAATTTCATGATTCTCTTATTTGACCTTGTTGAACAAGTCTATCTGAGTGGTTTCCAAGAAATGTTTTCCATGTTCTTCGTATTGATTTCATGTTATTCTTCTTCGCATCACATGCCTTAGAGTTGGCGAAACACATGAATTGTTCTTCCAATTTTCATATATTATTTTTTAAGCATCTTCTCCCAGTCTATCTTTCTATAGTTGCCTACAAATAACTCTCCAACAAGCAAGTTCATCATTTACATCTATTTGCAACCGAAATTTCTGATGTTTGTGAAAAAAATTTCGTGAGGTTCCTAATGCTCGTGCCATAGTTTTTACCAAGAGATTCGCTTTAGTACTTGATGAAACCACTGCCATATGTATTTCTCTACGTACAACTGAAACATTTTTTTGCCTAGATCTTCTAATTGAATTTATAGCACTATTTATATTTTATATCACATTTTCCTTCATTTTTAAAATATTTGGTTTATTTTCGAATACCTAATAAATTCATAGCTTTTTTTAATTTCATTAATGATAGGAGACATTTCAACATTTGGGCTTGAACTGTCACATTTTACTTTATGAAATACTTCTCAAAAATGTGGTTAACACGATATCGTATATAATCGTCAACTCTTTTATCTCCATATGTGTGAGTGTCAACATTTTCTAACATCTCGTCATCGACATTAATTTCATCCGTACATATTCGAATGAATAGTACATAATAAGTTTACATATTCAGTAAATAACTAAATTAATAAATATATGTATAATTTCAATAATACGTACATGTGCTCAACACACACACACACACACGTATATTATATGTACATACCTTGTGATTAAATTTCTTTAGTTGAATTTCTTTCATAATTTTCACCATGTTCAATCATTGGTTCAATATCTCTTTTACTTTCTCTTTCAAAATTTTGTATCTCATCATCAATTTTTTGAGGAATATCTCTCTCTATTTACATTGCAAAATATTTTTCAAATTAGTTCATAAAATATAAATTAAGCTTCACATTTTATGCTAGGAAAATTCTAAACATATCAAAATCATAATATTTACATTTACATACCTGTTTCAACTTCTAGTTGAGGTTGATTTCTCCCTTCAATATTTGAGAGTGCTTCGATTTTTCTTTTGTGAGATTGTTTGTCTCTTCTCTACGTTCCTCAGGGTCTCTTTTTCAATCATATTTTCCCATACAATTTCTTCGATTTCCTATGATAATAGAGTATGAAGTTCAAAAAATTTCCTTCAAAAATTTAGACAAAAACTCACTTAAAAAAAAAAAACATTTCAAAATATTTAATTTAAAAAAAAATACTGATTTTAAAATTTTTGCAAAAAATACATACTCCAATCCAAAACACTTACCTTAAAAAATTTAGGAAAAAAATGTCTTCTAAAAATGAAACAAAGTTCAAAATATTTCCTTCCAAGTCGTAGAAAAAAATTTCATTTAAAAAGTTACACAAAAACTCATTTTAAAAAACTATTATAAAAGATTTACTTCAACCCAAAACCAAAAATGTCGTTTTGAAATTAAGCCCAAAAAATTGTATCAAATACCTCCAAGAAATGTATTTTGAATGTACCTTCAAGAAAAGTCTTTAAAAATGTGTTTTGAATGTACCTGCAAGAAATTTTGAATGTACCTCCAAGAAAATTCTTTAAACCCAAAAAAATTCCTTGCAAAATCAGGTCAAATGTACGAAAATAATGTGTCTGAAAGAAAATTCGTTTGAATGTACCTCCAAAAAAGGTCTTTAAACCCAAAACAATTCTTTGCAAGATCAGATTAAGAATTTTCTAAAATAAAACCAAACATGGAAAAATATATGAAAATATTGAATGGTTTCACGAAAATTTATATTACTGCGAAATTTTTTTTTGGGGGGGCTCGGCGGTACTTTCCAGTCGACGAAAAGTTACGTAAAAATTCGGCTAAAATTTTAAGAAATAGTTCGGCGGAACTACTTTTCCATTTGAATTAATGGGCCATCGATGCAAAAAACAGGTCGGCTGAACTTTGTTTAAGAGTTTGGCCGAACTAACGCGTCACTAGTTAAGCAGAGCCAAGCCCTGAATACATTTCTGCAACTTTCAAATGATTAAACTCCATGTAACATTCTAAATTAACTGTTAGAACCAAGATGAGAATTTTCAGATATGAATCTACTTTCAGGAAATATAAATTTCATGGAATTTCATAAATATTTACTAATTTTAACTAATTTTGTAATGAAATGGATGCAAAAAATTTCTGAAGGTCATTATGATTTAGTGAGAAAAAAATTATGTATCTTCCAAAATACATTGTAAGAAAAATTGAAAAAATTATGGTACATTACATTGGTCGGTCGTCTCTAATGGGTAGCTTTTAGATCTTTAGTTTATAACTTATATGTTAATAAATTTATTGCGTCACGAAAGATGTTCAAAATATGCAGTTTTTCAGATTGGACCAGTTCAAAAAATTCTAGTAATTATGGTATGTATCCATTGGCTTTGTAAATATGATGAAACCGAAGTAGACTCTGTCTAGATTGTTGTAAGATTTTTTTCTTCTCAAAAACACAAATTTTCAAAGAATACAACATTGTGTATTAACATGACTTCTTATGAATCTGTTGATTGTTAAAAAGACAGACTCAAAGAAATTCTAAGTTGACATATCAAATGTGTATAAAAAAATTCCAAAAAATAAGTAATAGAAAGCTAACAAAATTTTGGACAATTTTTAGTTTTATTGCAAAACGAAATTCTTAATAGAAAATTTGTTTCAGACTATAGAAAGTTGAAGAACCAAAAAAACTGAATGTTTTTTCTCAAAAAAGGGCAAAAAGTGTAACCCAACTTCACATTTTCAGTACGCAATTCATTGACAAAAGTGGTATCTAATTTTCTCATTTTCCACACATCCAATGCTTTATGTGGAAGTCCTTACCAATTTATCTTTTTATTCACATCATATTTATCTGGACTGCCAGCTTCTACACCATCAAATCTTTGGTCTTCACCTCCTTTTGGACTTGTGAAAAAATTTTGTTCAAATTTTTCCATGTCTCTTTCTCTACAGTCCTCTTTGGCTTCAATAGTACCCTGCATAATAGTTGTTAAAATTATTATTTTTTCATCCAAATTTCCATCCTATTGGGAACACTCCTCTTCATGCAAACCATGCACTAAATTTTTCTCTAAACCCTGAAAAAATAAAAAATAAAATAGTTCATGCTCATCATGGTCATCTGGAGATGATCATACACAACTACATCTTCAAAATTATGATATTCCTGCTACAATCAATTCAGAAATTTAAAATATGAATTACCTTCAAGCCTATCCCTTTGATCTTTGTCAATCTTCCAAACATTTCTTCCATTCTCAAACCTATATTTAAAATTTTTATCACGCTAAAGCAATATTTTACATGCATCCATCAATGTTCCAACCCTATACTGTGAGATAATTTCAAGAGTTTTATCCCACTTTCCTTGATAAACTTCCAAAGAATATGATTTCTTTGACCATTCTCTTTTTAGCTGCTGCATGGAAGGTTGATTTCTTCCATATTTTGTACCTGCACATTCAAACATTTTGCAGAAATTACATTCTTCCACACATTTCTTGTGCTCATGTTCAATTTCGAAGATACATTTCTCTTCTTTTTGGCTACAATTTTCTGTTACATGAGCTGCTTCTTGTACTTGTTATCCATCTTCTATAGCACTCTTATCATAATCAGCGATTTGATTTCTATCCCAATTAATTCTCTGTTCTCCATAAACCTCTTCATGACCTTTCTAAGCATAGCCATATTTTTTCCTTCCATTAGAAATTTCTACAAATGCTTCTCCATGATTGTCTTCATAAGTTAGTCACCTTCTTTTCCTGACTACATGAGATAATAATATCTCTTCTTCCTCAGGTCCTTGGATGCTTCCTAGTCTTTGAATCTTTACTTTTTGTTTTCCATTAACAGAATTTTCTTGAGCTACACTCTCCTTATCAGCTCTTCCTTTTCCATAATTGCACATTTGCAAGACATACATTGTCTCCTCCTTTTCCAGTTTCCAATAACTCTCATTGATTCAAACAATTTCTTCAAAAATATTTAGATAAACACTTGGTAAAAAAAATGTACAACCAACAAATTATATCTCCCATATTACTCCTCTTTTCACAAAATTGTGAAATTTTGATATGATTTCTTTCATAATGTTCTTCAAGGTTGTCTTCATGACACAAGGCTAAAATTCCTTATTCCAAAACACTCCTTTGAAATTTTCCAACTCGATAATCAGCTACCCCTTGTTGTCCTTTACATGCATAGTCCTTTTCTTGGATTGTTTCTCCTTCCTTTGTTTTTGGCATTTTTTTAGCTCTATTTGCTTGATATTGTAACACCCCTAGTTTATGTGTTTGAAATTCAAAACTAGACATTTGAACTTTAAGCCTAAGGGGAGTGGACCCCAAAGGACAAGTATTTTGTGAATGTAATTAAATATTTAATTTGAGAAAATGAATAAAATAATTTTTTGTAGATTGACCAAAATGAGAATTATGAGATCACTTGCTAAATCCATGAGGATGGATAAAAGAAAATACTTTCCCCACAATATTTCAAAAATCCTTGAAAGAATTTCTAAATTAGATTTTGAGGAAAATCTAGTTTCCCCAATGATGAGGAAAGTATATGGGAAGAGGTAAAAAGCTCGAAAAGCTGGGAAAAGTAGAAAGTAGCCTTAAAAGTCCCTAAATAGGGAAGCCTAGGCAAACATGAAGAAAAGTATCCTGATATTCTGGACGCAGAATTAGAAACAGGCTTTGGGGAACAACAACTTAAATAAGCTGCTCCTAAACATATTAGAGGTTGATTTGTTATTGGAGGGATCTCAGCTCAGGGGTGAATTCTAGAGATAGACAAATTCTAAGGTTGGGAGGACTGGTCAATTACCAAAGTGGTATGCTCACAAAAATTTAGAATAGTTGAATATTTAATGGTAATGGAACAGACTAGAGTTGTTTATGTATATTTGTTTTTTCTGAATTTTAAATAGTCTTCCATACATTTACATAGATAAGAATGGAATTAACCCTCTCATTTCTGCATAGTTGTAAGACCTAGAAAAATGAGGAGAAATCCTCCAGAACCTCTAATCCAGTCTGTGGTTTAAATCTGGAGATTTGTAACACCTCATAATTCAAATTTTTGTAACTTTAATCTTCTTCTGTTAACAATAGAATTCAAATAGTGTACATAATGGAATTATATGACTATTAAAGAATGTATTCACATGTCTGAGTACAGTATAGACTAGTAGACTTCCAAAATAGCAATACAGGACTATCTATCAGCTGCCAGCTACAGTAGAAACAGATTTGAACAAAATTTTATAGATTCAGTGCTTTATACAACTCAGCTAATGCAGAGACCTAGCTAGTTAGTATCACCAATTCTATAACAAATGGTAGGTGAAAAAAATATATATATATTGAATGTGTGACTAGCATCCTAAAAGAAGCAAGGATTGTAAAGTAAAATGAGTATATAAAACTTTACATAATGCATGCATCTGAGAAAAGAATAAATATAGCTATGAGAATCAACATACACTTTATTCATCAGAGGTACAAAAGGTTAGATGTGTAGTCAACAAATACATATATTGAAGTGGTTGTGAAAAGAACAATTATAGTTATAGGAACAATACTTAGAAACTAATATGACAAAGAAACTCATATTCGGTTATCTTAATTCCATGAGAAAGAAACAAGAAGTATAAATAAGGCCAGTAAACGTATTTCTGTCTTCATTGTCTTTAGGTAAATCACTAGGTAAATTGAAACACGTATTATGGAACTAAAATCAAGAGCTATTATACATCTATATGTATATCAAGGACTGGATCCATCTACAAAATGGGCTTGCATAGTTCAACATGATATTCCAGAATCCATTGTCCAGAAAATTCTATCACCACTATAATGTTAATAGTTTCAGCCTTGGGCCGAAATTTAATGCTACCAAAAAAACAAAACAAAAACCCTTTTTAATGAGGAAACTGTGAATTAAATTAAAGAGTAATTGAAGACAAACATCATTGCTGATAAGAGATAGATGCTGACCTGTGACCATGAAAAAGATAAAATTGTTATAATAATCCTATCGCAGGAATGAGTATGAGACCCTCAAAATTCAATGCGGGAGGGAAGTAGCGTATCTGCATTAATAGTTTGGGAACCAAGTTAATATATAGGAATAAAAATTGAAAGGGACGGTTATCTGGAAGATAACCGATAGGAAGAAACCGATCCCTTCTGTCGGATGTCTGGAAGATGCCAAGACGAATTAGTTAACTGTATAGACAGAGTAGAAACTCAATCATTCAAAATTTCTAGAATTTAGAAGGTATTACCTTCGAAGTGATAGTTAACTGGGTGCAGGAGAATAACACATATATAGCATGAACCTCTGCATATAATACAAAATTGTTGAGTTTAAAGCTCACAGTCGTGTATGAACTAATACACAACAAGACTGAAAAGGAATTTGAAATAGAATCTCTCAACCCTGCGTGAGGGAAATATCACAACCTCGAAAGAGTGAATCAGGGCAAAGTGAGACGAAAAACAAAAAAAATGATAAGCGCGTTGATCTGAGTGGAACGCCATCAGAACATTAACACGAAATAAAACTACAACTATTGTCACACGAGTTCAGTTCATCTAGAAACCCTATGATTTCTGACGCAGCCATGATGGAAGGTCATCATACAGAATCGAGCTCAAATAATGAAGATTAAACATATATTGATCCAAAATCAAAACTCAGGAAACGTTAAGCAGAGTTAAATCCAATATGCAAAGCTAAATCCAAGTAACTAGCAGGAAAAAATACAAATACCTCTATCATCATCAAATGCTTCAATGAAAACAATAATATGAAGAATGAGGAGGCCAGTATATCAATGTAAAAATAACTTTAAAAAAAAAATTTCTCGGAGGAGCAATCTATGTCGTTTCTCCAAGATCTGAGATGAACTTAACCATTAACAGAAGAGGAAAGATATAGCAGGAATTATTACCTGACTAGTTAATCTCCCTGTGCTAGAAAGATTGACGTTGAATGGTAGAAGCGAACGCATATGCGATTCCGGCGGACTCGGCCTTCTCTGAGAGCAAGTGTTAACATTTCCAAATGAAAGCTATAGAATGAAAAACATCGAACTTAAAACATAGCTAAACCCTAAAGTATCTCAGTTTTCTGCCGTCCACATGTAGGACGATGCCCACCCCGGGCAATAACCACAGTGGAAAGTACCTCAAGAAAGTTTCAAAAACTACGACGTACGGGTGATAAAATTTTCCAAACGATTTCATAGCACGCATTCATATCAGGAAATATACGGAAGTACAGAAAAATACCATGCCTCATTTAATTCATCGAAACAAAAGTTGTTTAAGTACCCAGGAAACCGTAATAGGAGTGAATGAAAATACCTTTGGCAAGACGTAACCATTAAAACGATGCTTAAGTAAAACAGAGCAAGGACAAAGGTCGTAGCCTTTCGTAGATACGCAATCGAGTTCTTATGACAAGACATAACGGTTACAACAATACCAACCACGAGAAGCTTATATCGAACTTGGCATAAGAATTAAATATGAAACCATAGCGATGTGTACTATCCTCATAACCATAGTGACTGTATCTTCAACATGAGTGGAGTAAGGCCAAGCAAACGACCTATAAAATATTCATGGGCGTATACGTTACTTGGTAGTATTAAATTATTGACCAAGGTAATTGTTAAGCCATATCTTTTTGATGGTAAGTAAGTGTAAGCACAAATATTATGGTTATGCTTGAGGTTGAAATAGCACACCATGCTTTTACAATAAAATATGTAAGCTTAAAAAAAAATATGTATATATATATATAGAAGGGTAGTATGCTATGATAAAACAAACCTTGTACAAGTGAAGCTATACAATTTCACATAGTTGAAATTTTTTTATTTTTATTTTTGCTGAAGTTGAGGGACATGAAAAATGGTATCAGATCCCAAGTTATATAAAACTGGGATATTGTTATTGTGCTCACTATTGCTGTGCGTTTACTGTATAAATTAATTTCAGTGAAAAAAATAAATTATTTTTACTGATCTGTGTTGTGTAGTGTACAGTGGTGCTGGAATGACAGAAGGTGACGAAATTTATGTTGATCTACGTAATGAGGATAATACACTAGATCCCAATGCTCCAGTGATGGCTATGTTGCATAGGTTGCAACAAGAATTGGCTGAGATAAGAAGCCAAAATGACAGATTGTCATTAGCCAGTGAGGAGCAGTAAAAGCTCATGAGAGAACTAACTTCGTGGAACAGCCAAGAAGGTGAGGGTTCCAGAAAGAAGAATCCTGATGATTCTAAGGATGATGATGTTTTTAGGCATCAGTATAAACAGAAAAAGGAATTACAGGGGGAATTCTGAAAGATCAAACCTCCTTCCTATGATGGGGAGAAGGAGGAAGATGTTGAAGCCTGGTTGCTGAACATGATTAAGTATTTTCAGGTCTATGAATATGAAATCAATCTGAAGGCCAGATTAGCTATTTACCAGCTACAAGGTAAGGATACCTTGTGGTGGGAGGAGACGAAAATGGTTCATGCCATTGATGAAAAGACAGTTACTTGGGAAGATTTTCAGGATAAGTTCAAAAACCGCTACTTGAATGAGCGTTATTATGATGATAAGGCAAAGGAATTTCATGAGCTTAGACTGGGACAACTTACTATTGATGAGTTTGTCACTAAGTTTACAAATCTGTTGAGACATGTCCCTTACATTAGGGATGAGAAGGCAAAGGTACAAAGGTTTTTGAATTGTTTTGCCTGTTGTGTACAAAGAGAAAATCGAAATTGATAACCCAAAAACTATGGACGAAGCAGTGAGGAAAGCTAGATTATGTTACCAACATTTCAAGGGAAAAATGGAACATGGAAAAAGCTGGGTAAATAAGAGTGAATTCAAAGGGAAGAAACAGAAACTAGCCAATTTGAAGAATGTTGGCAGGGACCATCAGCGAAAGAAATTTAATAAACCCAAAGAAAGTCAAACTGCTTAGTCCCAAGTGGCTTCAAAACAAATGGATGGAGACAATAAAAAGGAAGGCACAGTCAAAATGAGGGAACCCTTGAAATGTTGGGGCTGTGGAGAACCCCATCGTTTGAGGGATTATCCCCATCGAAACATTTAGATGATTATGAGAGATCGAGAAGCTACAACCGTAAATGACCTAGCAAGAAATATACCCACCATTAGTACAACCTTGGAAAATCGACAAGCAGAGCACAAAGCTACCATGGTCGAAATGGAGGGTAAGATTTCTGACCAATCTGTCACTGTTTTGATTTATCCGGGTGCTTCTTTCAGTTACATTAATCCAAAAATTGTAGAAAAATGTAATCTTAAAACTGAAAAATTTCAGTAGTCATGGTTGGTTTAGCTAGCCACTGGAAACAAGAGGAAGGTAACAAATAAATTTCCCTGAACAACAATTAAATTAAATGGTTTTCAAACAGAAGTAAATTTGAACATTCTGCCCTTAGGTTCATATGACTTGCTGATAGGAATGGACTGGCTGGAAAAGAAGAAGGCCCTAATGAACTATTGGGATAAGACCCTGCATTGTGTAGATGAAGAAGGGAAACCTTTTATTCTCAAGGGAAAATCAAAACCTATCTCTGTAAGACAAATATCTGCACTGCAATTAAAATGAACAGCTAGGAAAGGATACCAAGTTTATGCAGTACATGTGGAAGAAATAAAACATAAAACTGAATAAAATCTGTTGGATGTTGTGCCAGTAGTAAGAGACTTTAAGGAAGTCTTTCCAGATGAGATTCCTCATCTACCCCCCAAAAGAGAGATTGACTTTTCAATCTATCTGGTGCCGAGAGCAACACCAGTTTCCCGAGCCCCTTATCAAATGAGTCCTTCTGAACTCATGGAATTGAAAATGCAATTGTAAGAATTGTTAGATAAAGGTTATATCAGACTGAGTGTGTCTCCTTGGGGAGCACCAGTGTTGTTTGTGAAAAATAAAGATGGAACCTTTAGAATGTGCATTGATTATCGTCAACTGAATAAGTTGACCATAAAAAATAGATACCCCTTGCCTAGAATTGACGATATTTTTTACCAAGTGAGAGTAGCCTCAGTATTTTCGAATATTGACTTAAGGACTGGTTAGCTCAGAATTAAAGAAGAAGACATCAGCAAAACAGCCTTTCGAACCAGGTATGGTCACTACGAATTTGTAGTCCTACCTTTTGGTTTGACAAATGCCCTTGCCACTTTTATGTGCTTAATGAACAGTGTGTTAAATAAGTACTTGGAAAAATTTGTACTTGTGTTCATAGATGATATTTTAATTTACTCAAAAGTGAAGAAGAACACCAAGAGTAATTGAGGGTAGTATTGCAAACTTTGAAAGAAAACCAGTTATGTGCCAAATTCAGTAAATGTCAATTCTATAAAGATAAGATCCAATACTTGGGTCATATTATTTCTGAACAAGGGCTGGCTATTGACCCTGAAAAGATAAAAGCTATTAAAGAATGGCCTGTGCCAACTAATGTTTTAGAAGTGAGATCATTCATGGGGATTGCAGGTTATTATCGCAGATTTGTGGAGAGATTTTCTGCCATAGGACATCCCATAACATCACTACAAAGGAAGGGTGTCAAATTTGAGTGGACTGAAAGATGCCAAAATAGTTTTGACCAATTAAAACTAAAACTTACTACAACCCCTATGCTAAAGATTGTAGATCCTGATAAATAATTTGTTGTATGTACAAATGCCTGTAGAGAGGGGTTGGGAGGAGTTCTTTTGCAGGAAAATTCGGTTATTGCATATGAATCTAGGAAACTAAAGATACATGAATAGAACTATAGTGCCTATGATTTGGAATTAGTTGTTGTTATTCATTCCTTGAAAATGTGGCAACACTATCTCCTTGGAAAAAAATTTACATTGATGACTGATCATATTAGTCTCAAATATTTCTTTTCCCACACAGATTTGAATGCTAGACAAGCCAGATGGCTGTCTTTTCTGAGTGAATTTGATATGGACATAAAACATATCAAAGGAAAAGAAAATAAAATTGCTGATGCCTTGAGCAGAAATGCTTGTCAAAATATAAACAGCATTGGAAGTAGTGCACAGTTTGAGTTAGAAGAGTTAGTGAAAAAGGCATCAAACCAGGATCCAAATTATGAAACACTACAGATGAAACTACTAAAGAAAGAGATGACTAATTTTACTCAAAACCAAAAAGGACTGATCTGCTACAAAAACAGACTATATATCCCCAATGTGGAGTTCTTGAAAAGAGAGATTTTAGATGAACATCACAAACAGTCATATGCCGGGAATCCTGGATATCAGAAGATGTTAACAGCTTTGAAAAAGAAGTTGTTCTGGCCAGGAATGAAAAGAGATGTAGCAGAATATTTAGCTAGATGCATGGAGTGTCAATTAGTTAAAGTTGAACATCAGCATCCTGCTAGTCTTCTAAATCCTTTGCCGATTGCAGAATGGAAATGAGACACAATTTCTATAGATTTTATAACAGGGCTACCCAAAACTAAATACCAACACGATTCAGTGATGGTATTAGTAGACAATTTAACCAAAGCCACACATTTCGTACATATAAAGTCTACTTTTGGGACAACCCAAATAGGAAATGTGTTTTTAAAAGAGATAGTGAGATTACATGGGATCCCAAAGGTGATTGTTTCAGATAGAGATGCTAAGTTCACCGCAGCTTTTTGGAAAGGTCTATTTGGCGGTATGGGCACTAAGCTGAATTTTAGTACTACCTATCACCCTCAAACCGACAGTCAGACAGAGAGAACTAATCATATTTGGAGGATATGCTGAGAATGTATGTGATGGATAGGCCATCAAAGTGGGAAGATTATTTGCATTTAGCTGAATTTTCCTATAATAACAGCTATCAATCCTCCATCAAAATGAGTCTATTTGAGGCACTCTATGGGAGGAAATGTCGAACCCTCTGAGCTGGAGTCAACCTGAAAATAAGCTAATGCTGGGAACAGATGCTTTACAAGAGATGGAAAGAATTGTTAAACAGATACAGAGAAACATCAAGACAGCCCAAGATCGCCAGAAAAAGTATGCTGATGAGAAAAGAGTACATCGAGAATTTAAAGGGGGAACATGTGTATTTTCATATTAAACCCAAAAGGAGAAAAATGTATGCCAGAAGTTGTGCACAACTGGCTCCTAGATATTGTGGTCCTTTTAAAGTATTAGAAAGGGTGGGACCAGTGGCTTACAAGCTGGCCTTACCACCCCATGTTAGAGTTCATGATGTGTTTCATGTTTCATTATTAAAAAGATATGTACATGATGCTTCTCGCATAGTTGATTGGAATGTTGTACAGGTGGAACCAAAAGGAGAGTTCCTTCTAGAATCACTTCAAATCTTGGAGCGGGAAGAAATTGAATTGAGGAACCGAACGGTAGCAAGAGTAAAGGTGCAGTGGAAGCACTTTACTGCTGAAGAAGCTACCTAGGAAAGAAAAGCTGAAATGATGGAAAGATATCCATTTTTGTTTGAAAAATCAACTCTAGTAGCTAAATAACAACACCGAGGACGATGTTTGCTTTCAGAGGGGGAATATGTAACACCCCTAGTTTATGTGTTTGAAATTCAAAACTAGAAATTTGAACTTTAATCCTAAGGAGAGTGGACCCCAAAGGACAAGTATTTTGTGAATGTAATTAAATATTTAATTTGATAAAATGAATAAAATCATTTTGTGTAGATAGACCAGAATGAGAATTATGAGATCACTTTCTAAATCCATCAGTGTAACACCCCCAATTTATGTGTTTGAATTTCAAAGTTAGACATTGAACTTTAATCCTAAGGGGAGTGGACCCCAAAGGATGCGTATTTTGTGAATGTAATTTAATATTGAAGTTGAGGAATTGAATAAAATGATTTTGTGCATATTGACCAAAATGAGATTTGGAGATCACTTGCTAAATCCATGAGGATGGATAAGGCAACTATTCCCCACAATCTTTCAAAAATCCTTGAAAGGAATTAATTCTAATTTAGATCCTTGAGGAAGAATCTAAATTTCCCCAATGATGAGGAAAGTACTTGGGAAGAGGTAAAAAGCTGGAAAAGCTGAGGAAAAGCATAAAACAACTTTAAAGAGTCCCTAAAATGGGAAGCCTAGGCAAACAGGAAGAAAAGTATCCTGCTATTCTGGACGCAGAATTAGAAACATGCTTTGGGGAACATTAGCTTAAATAAGTTGTTCCTAAATAGATGAGTGGTTGGTCTGTGGTGGAGGTGATCTCAGCTCGAGGGTGAGTCCTGGGAGATAGAAGGACTGTAAGGTTGGGAGGTTGGTCAATTGCATGAGTGCTATGTCTTTGAATTTAGTGTTGTATTTACTTCACATAGTATGAATTGGCTACATATAAAATTTAATTGTATATTAGAATATAAGTTCTACATTTAACAGAATCAATCTTAAGGAATACCCCCTTGACATTCTTCATAGTTGTAGAACTAGAATCTCTGGAGTAGAATCCAACAGAATCTCTAAACCAGTATTGGTTTAGATATGAGGATACATATTCTCCACAGGAAACTTTATAGAGTGATTTTAATCTGCTTCTGATTATTATAATGAGTTAATCACCCTCCTACCTAAGAGAAAACTGTCTGAGAAATTTTGGTACTGTCAATTAGTGCAGTATTATATGAACTGTCATATAGGCTGAGTATCAAAACGAAAATAAAACTCTTACAAACTACCTTTCACGAATTAGTACACTATTCTTGCATGAGTAGGGTTACAGTAAATCAGTTATGTCTGCTTATAAACCAGAAAAGAATGGCTGAAAAGGGGACAACAATTATGTACACTGATATTGATTTTTATAGAAGAAATTACTTCCTGAAAAAAATAATACTCTCCTAATTAACTCTGTAAATTAAAGGAGAAATCTGTCATGAATACATTGAATCATTGTCATACAATTTGTGATCTTCAAATCTCCAAATTATTTTAAAAAATTCTGTGGAACCTCAGGAGTACGTTATAGAAAACATGCAGTCCTGAAATGAAGCTAGATAGCTGTGATCTCAAACTTAAATATATGCCAAATTTATTTGTTGAAAATACCATTATCAAATGCCATTAACATACTAGGCGGTACAGTACATACACAATTGCACTAGGAAGAAAGGCTTTAGCCATATTCAATATTCTCAGGTGAATACCTGCTAAACGAAACCAACTAACATAAAGGAGAAGAGACATTTAACACAGTTCTGAAAAGTAGATACTTAACAGAGGTAAGAACAGTGATAAAGTTTACCGACATAGTAAATAGACTCGAATCTGAAATTCGATCATAACATAAAACGTTGTAACAACATCCAATTTACTGTTCAGTTTGGCCTTTCTATTGTATACGATCTCAAAAAAAAATAAAAAAATTTATATGGATAACTATAATAGACATGGATGACCGTAGATGCATATATGGGAATATAGTAACGACCTTCGAGTATCAAAACAAAGATTTAAACCCAAATCGATGCCACTGGTACGCCAATGACCAGAACGTCGGGTTCCAGGATAAATATATTACTTCTCGAGGGGTAAATTATAGATATACTCTCTTCAGTTTAATTAGTTTTTTTTCGGGACAATATTGAAAAGAAACATAAACGAAATTTCTGTGCTTATCATGCACCATAGGGGAATAAACCCGATTCATAGAACAATTATACACAGGTGCGATTCCTCGACCTTCAAGATCAGAACAAAGAAGAAATAGTTAAAATATAACTAAACGTAACTGGTGAAAACCCTACGCCGGCTGGAGGATCATAAGAACCTGTGCATTTACTGATTAATAATAAACAAGACGAAATTGGAGTTTTTTCCAGGGGTGAAATAATATCACTGAAATCCATTTATCGTTGTTACGAAGACTCTGCATACATAGAAATTAAGACCGACATTGATAAGAAGTTAACAGAGCGAGATAAGAAAAATTAGTAACCGGGAAAAGCGTATGAACATACCCTGAAGATGTGATCCACGTGAGCAAACCAGAGGGGTGTCAAGACCGGGGAAAACAATTTTTTAAACTCATGGAAGAAAGCCTGACCGACTGTGTGGGTTTCAAGCCCTTATCTACAGAATAGAGATAGAGGGATAGATTCACGCCCACTTATGAATCCCTACGAATGCCAGAAATTAAATGAGAATTTAGAAGAACATATTACCTAGTGTATAAACTGAACTATTAATAGTAGTAGAGAGGAAGTTCGTGAGAACAATATGAACAGAGAAAAACACATTTTAACCCACAAATTCCGAGAAGAAGACACAGGTAGATCAAATCTTTCTCTGCGTAAATAATGAACTTATAAAAGAAATGGAGGTCGCTCACCATTTTGCCGACCGAGAATGCGCCTGCCCTGATAGATTGCCGCGGGATGCCAAATGCTAACGACCTAAAGGAAGGCTGAGAGGGTGAGGCGAAGATATATATAACCGCGGTATATGAACCTGTAACGACGGAACTTGAAGTTTCAATGGAAACATAAAACCCTAATGCCAGTAAGAAAATAAATCAAAGAAAATTGTATACGTGTAGTTCAGTGTAAGGGGTTTAACAGAGGTTATGGAAGTAGGACTTTACCCTCCAACGATAAAGGACTCCACAAAATCTCGAGGGAGATTTTAGCATCAAGCTAAGAGGATCTCTTCGTACGGGTCCTGCGTTATGTTAATTAATGCGACCCAAATTCGAGCGCTAGGCTGGTAAGCTATGGCTAGGGTTTGAGTGCTTCCTTGCCGATCCCAAGCTCATACCCTGTTACCTATGGTACGTGTCTTCTATCCGAAAGTAGTTGTACGAGAGTTGGATGAAACCTCGGGCAATGAGCACTGCAGGCATCGTCCTGACAACATAAATCTTCAGGGAGGGGAAGATATGATGCGTGAATATCTCCCTACCCACGTACGATAGGAAGCAACGAAAAATGTGAAATATGTAATAGCATATGGAGGTGGATAGAAAACTATCGAAATAGAGGAAGGAGCCCCATAGGCCTTTAAGTCATAGGTACCCGTCACATAACGAGGAGCAGTCATACTAATTCGTCCATAGTACTCCAAACAAGGTTGATAACCTTTCATACTCTAATGTGATATACCACGGCCATACTCATAATAAGCGTTATTCTATATGAACATATACAAAAATATATAAGAGTGGTGAGACCCATCCTATGGAACGTATTTACAAATAGAAGTATTGAAAGAAAGATAGGAGATGTAGGAGGTGTATAAGTAGATGTTAAGAATAAACAATTTACGTAATGAAAGGCGTTACCATCTATATTCATCATTAAGAATATTAACCCTCGCGAGACTCAATATTTCCCATAATACATTATAAAGGAATATATATATAATTTGTGAATAGTTTTATGTTGTAGGGTTTTCTCTCTAATATATTATAAATGCTAGTATAAATACATATGTTGTTATTACAATACCTATGTAGTTATAATTATGCATATGTTATGTGTGTGGTGTAGTAATTATTCATATGTTGATTTCAATTATCCCTATTATTTTGATCTAGAAACGTTAATAGTCATATGTGTATGCGCTGGATTATATACAGGAGGAAAGTAATACACATACGATTCAAAATAGTAAGCAGGAAAAAAGTAAACCAGTGCTAGAATTTTTTTTTTTTGAGTAGAAAAAAGGGAGATATTACAAATGGTATCAGAGCCCAAGTTATAAAACTGGGTTGTTATTATTGTGCTCACTGTTGCTGAGTGTTGTTTGTATAAAGGTGTAGTTGGGAAAAAAAAAATTTATTCTTGCTGATCTGTGTTATGAGTGTGTACAGTGGCGCTGAAAATGGCAGAAGGTGAAGAAATTTAGGTGGATCTGCGTGATGAGTTTGGTACACCAGATCCCAACACTCCGGTCATGGCTATGTTGCACAGGTTGCAACGAGAATTGGATGAACTAAGAAGCCAGAATGACAGGTTGTCATCAGCTAGTAAAGAGCAGGAAAAGCTCATCAGAGAACTAGCTTCACGGAACAGCCAAGAAGGCGAAGGTTCCGGAAAGAGGAAGATTGATGAGTCTGATGACGATGATGCTGTTAGGGCAACAACAAGTTTTGAAAAGGAATTGTATGTAAATTCAGATCAAACCTCCCTCCTATGAGATGGAGAGAACGATGAAGATGCTGAAGTCATGCCTAATATGATTAAGTATTTCAGCTTATGAATATGAGAGCAATATAAAAATTATTGTTAGCTCTGTTCTTACAAGGTAAAGCTACCTTGTGGTGGGAGGAGACGAAAATGGTTCATGCCATTGACGAAAAGACAGTTACTTGGGAAGATTTCCAGGTTAAGTTCAAAAATCATTATTTGAATGAGCTTTATTATGATGATAAAGCAAAGGAATTCCATGAAATTAGACTAGGACAGCTCACTATTGATGAGTTTGTTACTAAGTTTACAAATCTGTTGAGATATGTACCCTACATTAGGGAAGAAAAGGCAAAAGTACAAAGGTTTCTAAATTGTTTGCCTACTTTATATAAAGAGAAAATTGAGTTTGACAACCCAAAAAAATGGACGAAGCTGTTAGAAAGGCGAGATTATGCTATCAGCAATTTAAAGGAAAGGCTGAGCAAGAAAAAAGCTGATTAAATAAGGGTGAGTTCAAGGGGAAAAGACAAAAACCAGCATATTTAAAGAATTTTCGCAGAGATCATCAGCGGAAAAAGTTTAATAAACCCAAAGAAAGCCAAACTGCTCAATCCCAAGTGGCTTCAAAACAAATAGATGGAGACAGTAAAAAGGAAGGGACAGTCAGAATGAAGGAACCCTTGAAATGTTGGGGTTGTGAAGAACCCCATCTTTTGAGGGATTGTCCTCATCGAAACATTCATTTGACCAGGAGAGAGCGAGAAGATACAAAAATAAATGACATAGCCAGAAATATACCAACTATCACTGCAGCCTTGGAAAATCGGCAAGCAGAGCATCAAGCAACCATGGTGGAAATGCAGGGTAAGATTTCTGACCTACCTGTTACTGTTTTGATTGATCCTGGTGCTTCTTTGAGTTACATTAGTCCTGGAATTGTAGAAAAATGTAATCTTAAACCTGAAAAATTTCAGCAGTCATGGTTGGTACAGCTGGCCACTGGAACTAAGAGAAAGGTAACACATAAATTACCTAGAACATCCATTTAATTAAATATTGTCACACAGAAGTAAATCTGAACATATTGCCTCTAGGTTCTTACGACTTGCTGATAGGAATGGACTGGCTGGAAAAGAAGAAAGCCCTGATGAATTGCTGGGATAAAACCCTGTATTGTGTGGATGAAGAAGGGAAACCTTTTATTCTCAAAGGAAAACCAAAATCCATTTCAGTAAGACAAATATCAGCCCTACAATTAAAACGAACAGCTAGAAAAGGATACCAAGTTTATGCAGTACATGTGGAGGAAATAGAATAGAAAACTGGAGAAAATTTGCTGAATGAATTACCGATGGTAAGGGAATTTAAGGAAGTCTTTCCAGATGAGATTCCTCATCTTCCCCCGAAAAGAGAAATTGACTTTACAATCGATCTGGTGCTGGGAGCAACACCTATTTCCCACGCCCCCTATCGAATGAGTCCTCCTGAACTTATGGAACTGAAAATGCAATTGTAAGAATTACTAGATAAAGGTTATATTAGACCAAGTGTGTCTCCTTGGGGAGCACCGGTCTTATTTGTGAAAAAGAAAGATGGAACTTTTAGGATGTGCATTGATTATCGCCAACTGAACAAGTTGACTATCAAGAATAGATATCCTCTACCTAGAATTGATGATCTTTTTGATCAGGTGAGAGGAGCTTCAGTCTTTTCGAAGATTGACTTAAGAATTGGGTATCACCAGCTCAGAATCAAGGAAGAAGACATCAGCAAAATAGCTTTTCGAACCCGGTATGGACACTACGAATTTGTAGTCCTAGCTTTTGGATTGACAAATGCCCCTACCACATTTATGTGTCTGATGAACAGTGTGTTAAATAAGTATTTGGATAAATTTGTTCTTGTGTTCATAGATGATATTTTGGTCTACTCCAAAAATGAGGAGGAACATAGAGAACATTTGTGGATAGTGTTGCAAACTCTGAAAGAAAACCAGCTATATGCCAAGTTCAGCAAATGTGAATTTTATAAGGATAAGATTCAATACTTGGGCCATATTATTTCTGAACAAGACCTTGCGGTTGACCCTAAAAATATAAAGGCTATAAAAGAATGGCCTGTACCAATGGATGTTTCAGCAGTAAGATCATTTATGGGGATTGCAGGCTATTATCGCAGATTTGTGGAGAGATTTTCTGCTATAGCACATCCCATAACCTCATTACAAAGAAAGGGTGTCAAATTTGTGTGGACCGAAAAATGCCAAAACAGTTTTGATCAATTAAAGCTAAAACTCACTACAGCCCCTATACTAAAGATTGCAGATCCTGATAAGGAATTTGTTGTATGTACAGATGCTTGTAGAGAGGGGTTGGGAGGAGTCCTTTTGCAGGAAAATTCAGTTATTGCCTATGAATCTAGGAAACTGAAAATACATGAACAGAATTATAGTGCCTATGATTTAGAATTAGCAGCTGTTATCCATGATTTGAAAATGTGGCAGCACTATCTTCTTGGGAAAAAGCTTACCTTGATGACTGATCATCTTAGTCTCAAATATTTCTTTTCCCAAACTGATCTGAATGAAAGACAAGCCAGATGGATGTCTTTTTAAGTGAATTTGATATGGACATAAAACATATCAAGCGAAAAGAAAATAAATTTGCTGACGCATTAAGCAGGAATGCTTGTCAGAGTATAAACCACAATGGGAGTAGTGCCCAGACCGAAGTAGAAGAGTTGGTGAGCAAAGCAGCAAGGCAAGATCCAAACTATGAAACACTCTTGGTGAAACTACAGAAAAAGGAGAAAATTGATTTCACTCAAAACCAAAAAGGGCTGATCTGTTATAAAAACAGGTTGTATATTCCCAATGTAGAGTCTTTAAAAAGGGAAATCTTGGATGAGTATCACAAACATCCATATGCAGGACATCCATGATATCAGAAATTATTAACAGCCCTGAAGAAGAAATTGTTTTGGCCAGGCATGAAAAGAGACGTAGTAGAATATCTAGCCAGATGCATGGAGTGTCAACTACTTAAAGTTGAACATCAGCATCCTGTTGGTCTTTTAAATCCTTTGCCAATTGCAGAATGGAAATGGGATACAGTTTCCATGGATTTCATAACAGGATTACCCAAAAACAAACACCAACATGACTCAGTAATGGTGGTAGTAGACACCTTAACAAAAGCTGCACACTTCATACCTGTTAAGCCTACTTTTGGGACAACCCAAGTCGCATATGTGTTTTTAAAAGAAATAGTAAGTTTACATGGGGTTCCAAAAGTCATTGTTTCTGACCGAGATGCTAAATTTATAGCAGCTTTTTGGAAAGGGCTATTTGGAGGGATGGGAACTAAATTGAATTTTAGTACTGCCTATCACCCTCAGACCGATGGGCAGACAGAGAGGACTAATCAGATTTTGGAGGATATGCTGAGAATGTATGTGATGGATAGGCCATCAAAGTGGGAAGAGTATTTGCATTTAGCCGAATTTTCCTATAATAAAAGCTACCAATCCTCTATCAAGACGAGTCCATTTGAGGCACTGTATGGAAGGAAGTGTCGTACTCCTTTGAGCTGGAGCCAGCCAGAAGATAAACTAATGTTGGGACCAGATGCATTAAAAGAGATGGAAAGAATTGTGAAACAGATACAAAGAAACATCAAGATAGCACAAGATCGCCAGAAAAATTATGCTGATAAGAAATGGGTGCACCGAGAATTCAAAGTGGGGGATCACATGTACCTGTGTATTAAACCCAAAAAGAGCACACTTCATGCTGGAAGTTGTGCGAAACTGGCTCCTAGATATTGTGGTCCTTTTGAAGTATTAGAAAGGGTGGGACCAGTGGCTTACAGGCTGGCCTTACCACCCCATGTTAGAGTTCATGATGTGTTTCATGTTTCGTTATTAAAAATATATGTGCATGATGCTTCTCACATAGTTGATTGGAATGTTGTATAGGTGGAACTAGAAGGGGAGTTTCTGCCAGAACCGCTTCAAGTATTGGAGTGGGAAGAAATTGAATTGATAAATAGAACAGTAGCCAGAGTAAAAATGCAGTGGAAGCACTTTACTGCTGAAGAGGCTACCTGGGAAAGAGAAGCTGAAGTGATGGAGAGATATCCATTTTTGTTGGAAAAATGAACTCTAGTAGTTAAATAACAACACCGAGGACGTTTTTTATTTCCAGAGGGGGAATATGTAACACCCCCAATTTATGTGTTTGAATTTCAAAGTTAGACATTGAACTTTAATCCTAAGGGGAGTGGACCCCAAAGGATGAGTATTTTGTGAATGTACTTTAATATTGAAGTTGAGGAATTGAATAAAATGATTTTGTGCATATTGACCAAAATGAGATTTGGAGATCACTTGCTAAATCCATGATGATGGATAAGGCAACTATTCCCCACAATCTTTCAAAAATCCTTGAAAGGAATTAATTCTAATTTAGATCCTTGAGGAAGAATCTAAATTTCCCCAATGATGAGGAAATTAATTGGGAAGAGGTAAAAAGATGGAAAAGCTGAGGAAAAGCATAAAACAGCTTTAAAGGGTCCCTAAAATGGGAAGCCTAGGCAAACAGGAAGAAAAGCATCCTGCTATTCTGGACGCAGAATTAGAAACATGCTTTGGGGAAAATTAGCTTAAATAAGTTGTTCCTAAACAGATCAGTGGTTGGTCTGTGGTGGAGGTGATCTCAGCTCGGGGGTGAGTCCTAGGAGATAGAAGGACTCTAAGGTTGGGAGGTTGGTCAATTGCATGAGTGGTGTGTCTTTGAATTTAGTGTTGTATTTACTTCACATAGTATGAATTGGCTACATATATAACTTAATTGTATATTAGAATATAAGTTCTACATTTAACAAAATCAATCTTAATGAATACTCCCTTGACATTCTGCATAGTTGTAGAACTAGAATATGTGGAGTAGAATCCAACAGAATCTCTAAACCAGTATTGGTTTAGATCTGAGGATACATATTCTCCACAGGAAACTTTATAGAGTGATTTTAATATGCTTCTGATTATTAGAATGAGTTAATCACCCTCCTACCTAAGAGAAAACTGTCTGAGAAATTTTGGTACTGTAAATTAGTGCAGTAGTATATGAACTGTCATATAGGCTGAGTATCAAAACGAAAATAAAACTCTTACAAACTACCTTTCAGGAATTATTACACTATTCTTGCATGAGTAGGGTTACAGTAAATCAGTTATCTCTGCTTATAAACAAAAAAAGAATGGCTGAAAAGGGGACAACAATTATGTACACTGATATTGATTTTTATAGAAGAAAGTACTTCCTGAAAAAAATAATACTCTCCTAATTAACTCTGTAAATTAAAGGAGCAATCTGTCACGAATACACTGAATCATTGTCATACAATTTGTGATCTTCAAATCTCCAAATTGTTTTAAAAATTTCTGTGGAACCTCAGGAGTACGTTATAGAAAACATGCAGTCCTGAAATGAAGCTAGATAGCTGTGATCTCAAACTTAAATATATGCCAAATTTATTTGTTGAAAATACCATTATCAAATGCCATTAACATACTACGCAGTACAGTACATACACAATTGCACTAGGAATAAAGGCTTTAGCCGTATTCAATATTCTCAGGTGAATACCTGCTAAACGAAACCAACTAACATAAAGGAGAAGAGACATTTAACACAGTTCCGAAAAGTAGATACTTAACAGAGGTAAGAACAGTGATAAAATTTACTGACATAGTAAATAGACTCGAATCTGAAATTCGATCATAACATAAAGCATTGTAACAACATCCAATTTACTGTTCAGTTTGGCCTTTCTATTGTATACGATCTAAAAAAAAAAAAAAAAAATTATATGGATAACTATAATAGACATGGACGGTCGTAGATGCATATATGGGAATATAGTAACGACCTTCGAGTATCAAAACAAAGATTTAAACCCAGATCGATGCCATTGGTACGCTAATGACCAGAACGTTGGGTTCCAGGATAAATATATTACTTCTCGAGGGGTAAATTGTAGATATACTCTCTTTAGATTAATTACTTTTTTTTTTCGGGACAATATTGAAAAGAAACATAAACGAAATTTCTGTGCTTATCATGCACCATAGGGGAATAAACCCGAGTCATAGAAAAATTATACACAGGTGAGATTCCTCGACCTTCAAGATCAGAACGAAGAAGAAATAGTTAAAATATAACTAAACGTAACTAGTGAAAACCCTACGCCGGCTGGAGGATCATAAGAACCTGTGCATTTACTGAGTAGTAATAAACAAGACGAAACTGGAGTTTTCGCCAGGCGTGACACAATATCACTGAAATACATTTATCGTTGTTACGAAGACTCTGCATACATATAAATTAAGACCGACATCGATAGGAAGTTAACAGAGCAAGATAAGAAAAATTAGTAACCGGGAAAAGCGTATGAACTTACCCTGAAGATGTGACCCGCGTGAGCAAACCGGAGGGGTGTCAAGACCGGGGAAAATAATTGTTTAAATGCGTGGAAGAAAGCCTGACCGATTGTGTGGGTTTCAAGCCCTCATTTGCAGAACAGAGATCGAGGGTTAGATTCACGCCCACTTATGAATCCCTACGAATGCCAGAAATTAAATGAGAATTTAGAAGAACATATTACACAGTGTATAAACTGAACTGTTAATAGTAGTAGAGAGGAAGTTCGTGAGAATAGTATGAACAGAGAAAAACACATTTTAACCCACAAATTCTGAGAAGAAGACACAGGTAGATAAAATCCTTCTCTACGTAAATAATGAACGTATAAAAGAAATGGAGGTCACTCACCATTTTGCTGACCGAGAATGCACCTACCCTGATAGATTGTCAGGGGATGCCGGATGCTAACGGCCTGAAGGAAGGCTGAGAGGGCGAGACAAAGATATATATAACCCCGGTATATGAACGTGTAACGATGGAACTTGAAGTTTCAATGGAAACATAAAACCCTAATGCCAGTAAGAAAATAAATCAAAGAAAACTGTATGAGTGTAGTTCAGTGTAAGGGGTTTAACAAAGGTTATGGAAGCAGGAATTTACCCTGCAACGATAAAGGACTCCACAAAATCTCGAGGGAGATTTTAGCATCAAGCTGAAAGGATCTCTTCGTATGGGTCCTGCGTTATGTTAATTAATGCGAACCAAATTCGAGCGCTAGGCTGGTAAGCTACGTCTAGGGTTTGAGTGCTTCCTTGCCGATCCCAAGCTCATACCCCATTACCTATGGTACGTGCCTTCCATCCGCAAGTAGTGGTATGAGAGTTGGATGAAACCTTGGGTAATGAGCACTACAGGCGCCGTCCTAACAACATAAATCTTCAGGGAGGGGAAGATATGATGCGTGAATATCTCCCTACCCACATATGATAGGAAGCAACGAAAAATGTGAAATATGTAATAGCATACGGAGGTGGATAGAAAACTATCGAAACAGAGGAAGGAGCCCCATAGGCTTTTAAGTCATAGGTACCCGTCACATAACGAGGAGCAGTCATACTAATTCGTCCATAGTACTCCAAACAAGGTTGATAGCCTTTCATACTCTAATGTGATATACCACGGCCATACTCATAATAAGCGTTATTATATATGAACATATACAAAAATATATAAGAGTGGTGAGACCCATCCTATGGAACGTATTTACAAATAGAAGTATTGAAAGAAAGATACGAGATGTAGGAGGTGTATAAGTAGATGTTAAGAATAAAAATTTTACATAATGAAAGGCGTTACCATCTATATTCATCATTAAGAATATTAACCCTCGCGAGACTCAATATTTTCGATAATACATTATAAAGGAATATATATATAATTTGTGAATAGTTTTATGTTTTAGGTTTTTCTCTCTAATCTATTATAAATGCTAGTATAAATACATATGTTGTTATTACAATACCTATGTAGTTATAATTATGCATATGTTATGTGTGTGGTGTAGTAATTATTCATATGTTGATTTCAATTATCCCTATTATTTTGATCTAGAAACGTTAATAGTCATATGTGTATGCGCTTGATTATATACAGGAGGAAAGTAATACACATACGATTCAAAATAGTAAGCAGAAAAAAAGTAAACCGGTGTTAGAAATTTTTTTTTTTGAGTAGAAAAAAGGGAGATATTAGAATGAGGATGGCTAAAAGAAAATACTTTCCCCACAATCTTTCAAAAATCCTTGAAAGAATTTCTAAATTAGATTTTGAGGAAAATCTAGTTTCCCCAATGATGAGGAAAATAGTTGGGAAGAGGTAAAAAGCTGGAAAAGCTGGGAAAAGCAGAAAGCAGCTTTAAAAGTCCCTAAATAGGGAAGCCTAGGAAAATAGGAAGAAAAGCATCCTGATATTCTGGATGCAGAATTAGAAACAGGCTTTGGGGAACAACAGCTTAAATAAGCTGCACCTAAAAATATTAGAGGTTGATCTGTTCTTGGAGGGATCTCAGCTCGGGGGTGAATTCTGGAGATAGAATAATTCTAAGGTTGGGAGGACTGGTCAATTACCAAAGTGGTATGCTCACAAAAATTAGGAATAGTTGAATATTTAATGGTAATGGAATAGACTAGAGTTGTTTATGTATATTTGTTTTTTCTGAATTTTAAATAGTGTTCCATACATTTACAGAGATAAGAATGGAATTAACCCTCTCATTTCTGCATAGTTGTAAGAACTAGAAAAATGAGGAGAAATCCTCCAGAACCTTTAAACCAGTTTGTGGTTTAAATCTGGAGATTTGTAACACCTCATAATTCAAATTTTTGTAACTTTAATCTGCTTTTGTTAACAATAGAATTCAAATAGTGTACATAATGCAATTATATGAGTAGTAAAGAATGTATTCACATGTCTGAGTACAGTATAGACTAGTAGACTTCCAAAATAGCAATACAGGACTATCTATCAGCTGCCAGCTACAGTAGAAACAGATTTGAACAAAATTTTATAGATTCAGTGCTTTATACAACTCAGCTAATGCAGAGACCTAGCTAGTTAGTATCACCAATTCTATAACAAATGGTAGGTGAAAAAAATATATATATATTGAATGTGTGACTAGCATCCTAAAAGAAGCAAGGATTGTAAAGTAAAATGAGTATATAAAACTTTACATAATGCATGCATCTGAGAAAAGAATAAATATAGCTATGAGAATCAACATACACTTTATTCATCAGAGGTATGAAAGGTTAGCTGTGTAGTCAACCAATACATATATTTAAGTGATTGTGACAAGAACAATTATAGTTATAGGAAGACTGGATAATTTTTATAAAAACGAAAACCTCATCTACCGAGAGAACTCTGATAGATGTATAGAATACAATTGGAAATATAAATTTTGTGGGACTGGAAAGTTCTCAGGTACTGCTCAAACTTCATACTTAGAAACTAATATGACAAAGAAACTCATATTCGGTTATCTTAATTCCATGAGAAAGAAACCAGAAGTATAAATAAGGCCAGTAAACATATTTCTGTCTTCACTGTCTTTAGGTAAATCACTAGGTAAATTGAAAAACGTATTATGGAACTAAAATTGAGAGATATTATACATCTATATGTATATCAAGGACTGGAGCCATTTACAAAATGGGCTCGCATAGTTCAACATGATATTCCAAAATCCATTGTCCAGAGAATTCTATCACCGCTATAATGTTAACAGTGTCAGCCTTGGGCCGAAATTTAACGCTACCAACAAAACAAAAAGAAACCCTTTTTAATGGGGAAACTGTGAATTAAATTAAACAGTAATTGAAGGCAAACATCATTGTCGACAAGAGATAGACGCCGACCTGTGACCATGAAAAAGATAAAATTGTTAGAATAATCCTATCGCGAGAATGAGTATGAGACCCTCAAAATTCTATGCGGGAGGGAAGTAGCGTACCTGCATTAACAGTTCAGGAACCAAGCTAATATATAGGAATAAAAATTGAAAGGGACGGTTATAAGATGTTACGATAACGAAACCAAATTCTACTTACCCAAAAACATATAGGAAGAAATAGATCCCTTCTGTCGGATGCCTGGAAGATGCCGAGACGAATTAGTTAACTTTATAGACAGAGTAGAAACTTAATCATTCAAAAATGCCAGAATTTACAAGGTATTACCACCGAAGTGATAGTTAACTCGGTGCAGGAGAATAACATGTATATAGCACAAACCTCTGCATATAATACCAAATTGTCAAGTTTAAAGCTCACAGTTGTGTATGAACTAATACACAACAAGAGTGAATAGGAGTTTGAAATAGAATCTCTCAACCCTGAGTGAGAGAAATCTCACAACCTCGAAAGAGTGAATCAGGGCAAAGTGAGACGAAAAACAAAAAAAATTATAAGCGCGTTGATCTGAGTGGAACGCCATCATAACATTAACACGAAATAAAACTACAGCTACTGTGACACGAGGTCAGTTCATATAGAAACCCTACGATTTCTGACACAGCCACGATGAAAGGTCATCATACAAAATCGAGCTCAAATAATGAATATTAAACATATATTGATCCAAAATCAAAACTCAGGAAACGTTAAGCAGAGTTAAATCCAAGTAACTAGAAGGAAAAAATACAAATTAAGAGATCATCATCAAATGCTTCAATGAAAACAATAATATGAAGAATGAGGAGGCCAGTATATCAACGTAAAAATAACTTAAAAAAAAAAAATCTCAAAGGAGCAATCTATGTCGTATCTCCAAGATCTGAGACAAACTTAACCATTAACAGATGAGGAAAGATATAGCAGGAATTATTACCTGACTAGTTAATCTCCATGCGTTAGAAAGATTGACGCTGAATGGTAGAAGCGAACGCATATGCAATTCCAGCAGACTCGGCCTTCTTTGAGAGCAAGTGTTAACATTTTCAAATGAAAGCTATAGAAAGAAAAAAATCAAACTTAAAACATAGCTAAACCCTAAACTATCTCAGTTTTCTACAGTCCACGTGTAGGACGATGCCCACCCTGGGAAATAACCACAGCAGCAAGTACCTCAAGAAAGTTTCAAAAACTACGACGTATGGGTGATAAAATTTTCCAAACGATTTCATAGCACGCATTTGTATCAGGAAATATACGGAAGTACAGAAAAAGACCACGCCTCATTTAACTCATCGAAACAAAAGTTGTTTAAGTACCAGGAAACAGTAATAGGAGTGAATGAAAATCCCTTTGGCAAGACGTAACCATTAAAATGATACTTAAGTAAGACCGAGCAAGGATGAAGGCCATAGGCCTTTGCAGATATGCAATCGAGTTCTTATGAAAAGACGTAACGGTTACAACAATACCAACCACGAGAAGCTTATATCGAACTTGGCATAAGAATTAAATAAGAAACCATAGTGATGTGTACTGTCCTCATAACCATAGTGACTGTATCTTCAACATGAGTGGAGGGAGGCCAAGCAAAAAACCTATAAAATATTCATGGGCGTATATGTTACTTGGTAGTATTAAATTATTGACAAGGTAATTGTTAAGCCATATGATTTTGATGGTAAGTAAGTGTAAGCACAAATATTATGGTTAGGGTTGAGGTTGAAATAGAACACCATGCTTTTACAATAAAATATGTAAGCTTAAAAAATAATATCTATATATATATAGAAGGGTAGTATGCTATGATAAAACAAACCTTGTACAAGTGAATCTATACAATTTCACATAGTTGAAATTTTTTTTTTTTTTTTTTTAGTGAAGTTGAGGGACATGACAGATATTTAGTACCTAAAACTTCATACTCATACAAACAATCAGGTTGAAATACATCAAAATTTCCTTCTTCACTTGATTTAATTAACATCTCCTTTCTTTGTTACTCCAAGCACTCCATCATCCCATCACTCTCATCATCATCCTTTCCTAGGATTCATCCTTCTTCGGGTTCACAAAAGTGAACTTCTTCTTTATGTTTACTTCTACTAGTTTTATTTTCCTCCTTCATCCAAATATTCATCTTTTGCATCAAATTATTCGAAAATAACCCCATAATAGACCACTTGACATTTTTCCTTACATTCATTCAATATTTCAGATCCTCTCTAATCTCCTTCTATAGTAGTTGTTCCAAATGCTTGATTTGTGCCCTTAACTTAACCATATCCCTTTCAATTTATTCATCATATACTCTCCTTCTGCCATCTATTTTGGCATCTTCTTTCCTCTTTATATGGATTTCTTCTAAGCCTTTCCTCTAACTCTCTGGAGTCATTTTCACCTTTCCTCTAATGAAATTTCCATGTCCACTTGGGAGCTACACTAGAGCCCTTCTCTTGTAACCAGTCTCAATAACTGCTACACAATCCCCTACCAAGCTTCCCTCTTATGCTTGATCTCATGTGCTCACTTGGTTCTCTTTCCTCCAAACCCCATTTGATCATTTTTTTCTCTTATCTGGGTTTTTCACTTCTGCTCCCTTTCTTCTTCTTCTTATTGTATGGCTGCCACATTTCCCTTCTCTCCTACTACTTGCATATACACATTAGTATTCTTTAAAATTAACCACTTAACAAGACCTTCTTTCAATGATATTGTATTTTTATCACTCTTCCCTTAGATGGAATGATCTCAAGTTTTAATTTTCCTTAGTCTTTAGGTACCTTCTGCTAACTCTTCTTTGCAATTTAAATATTGTTTGTTTGTCTAACAACTATTATATTTTTTCTTACATTTAATTTTTATTATTTTTATACCCTCATTTTGATATTTTATTTATTTATTGTTAAGTTTTATATATATATATATATATATATATATATATATATATATATATATATATATATTGAAAAAAATAGACAAGAATGATCTAGATTATCCACAGTGTTATAAGGAATCCGTCAACATTTCAAATCGCAACGGGGATCCATCTTCAAGACTATTTTCGAATGAATCAAATAAAGTAGAATTTTAGGTAGTGTTATTTTTTTTTAGGTTTTTTATTGACTATCATGTTTATTTTATTAAAACAAAATTGAATAATATCCTAAAAAAATACATATGGAATCTTTTAGTACACTGTATACATAGTTAATGATGTGAATACCTAGATTTCAACGTACTATTTAATTATATGATATTTTTTGTATTACATATTTTTTTTTTTTATCTTGGAATATATATTTGATAACTTAAATTTAACCATCCTATATCCAAATTAACCCTTTATCTATCAAGTGCTAAGAGGGATCAAATCTCTTGAGGTGCAAACATCTTTTTCAAGTTCAAATCTTGAGGAAATGTTTTCTCCTCGAAATATTTGATCGCTCTTGATGCTTGATTGATCTAGGGTTAAGATGGATCTAGGTTAGTTTATCTCTCTCTTTCTCTACTTTACCTATCACTCTCCTCTCCCTCTTCCCTCCCACTCTCATCTCTCCCACACTATCTCTCCATCTCTCCCTTATCACTCCTCCTCTCTCTCTACTTTATCCCTCCATGTATTTCCTCGTCCCTCTCTTTCGCTCCCATTCCAACTCCATATTTATATTTCTCTATTGACTCATATCTCTCTTTTATATTCTTTATGTCATTTTATCTCACATTCCTCTATATCTTGCCCCCATTACTCTCTCTCTCTCTCTCTTCCCTCTAGCTCTATCACTACCTCCCCACTCTCTCTGTTCCCCTTCTCTCTTTGTCTCTCTCCTCTCCTCTTCTCTCTCTTCCCTCCTATATCCCTCACTATCTCCACATCCCTCCCTTGTAACTCCCTCTCTTTCTCCACCTTTATCTCTCTCTATATGTTTTCTTTCATCCCTCTCTCTCCCCATCCAACTCCATCTCTCTCTCTCTCTCTCTCTCTCTCTCTCTCTCTCTCTCCCCTTCCTCTTTGTCTTCCTTCCTCTCTCTCCCTCTCTCTCCCCGCTACGCCCCCCTCCCTCCCCCTCCCCCTCCCCCCCTCTCTCTCGATATTTTTCACTTTTCCCTCCCTCTTTGTCACTATATCACCCCCCCCCCCCCGCCCCCTCCCTCTCTTGAATTTGATTCCACAATATTGTGTTTAAGAAACTATCTAAATTTAAAAAAAAAACCATTTGGTTGTAAAAAATTAAGCATATGTTTTGGATCAAGCATGTCAAAGAAACTACAATAATCAAAAACTTAAAACAACCATGTGCTATCTTTCCTATATTATTGTTAGTCAATTTGTTTGTTCTCATCACTTGGATGCTTAGTTAAAATGAATTTATGTTGCTTCTTAGTAATATTATCTATATAAAAGTATTCTCATTTTTAATTTTATTGAAAGTTTGATTTAATTTCTATGGGGATATACGATAGAGGGTTTATATATATATATATATATATATATATATATATATATATATATATATATATATATATATATATATATATATATATATATATATATATATATCTATCAAAGTAATTATAAATTTTTTCCTTTTAAAATTAATTAAGAAAATGTTATTAAATTAAACTAAATTAAAATAATTTTTTTTAAATATCCTCATTATCAAATAAGTTATGGTTATTGGCCATGTGGTATTCATAAACCATGGTATTGACCCATGAGATTATAAGAAATCCTATTTACATGCTAATAATATCTACCATAGATTGGAGTTGAATTTCCATGATTAAGAATCATGTGATATTGTTATAAAATATTTCCATTGTCAAAGAAGTGACATTGTATTGACCCACGACATTCTAACAAAACATATTCACAAGTAAATAATAAATTTGACATATAACAAATTGATTTTAACGTTAAAATTTTATTATTAATTGAGCCAACATTTAAATGTTTAGAGGTTTTATATTACTTTTAACATTTTATTTATTACTTTTAACTTTATTTATTAATTTAAACGTTAAATGTTAAACATTTATGCTTGACATTTGTATCCATTATAAGGGGGTAGAGCACCTCTCAAGCAATCATTGATAAATAATAAGTGGAAAATATTTAATAGTAATCAAGACAAAGGTTTAAGATTTAATGTATTTTTTCTTTTAAATTTAAGTAAAAAATGATGGTCATATAATTAAATTAACATAAAAATATATATAAAATATTTTTGACCATATAATCTGTTATGGTTTCGGTGTAAGTGGTAATAATAAGCCTTGGTATTGTAAGAAAGTGGAAGATTATTGATAGGTTAAGAGTCTCCATGATAAAGTGGAAGTAACTTCACCATTAAGAATGTTGTTAGGGTTGGGAATTTCCATCACCCTAAATTTAGGAAAGCTATTGAGATTGAGAAAGGGTTTATGCTTGATATAGTTATATAAATACTTATTTATTATTATAGTCATTTATAGTTTGAGGTTTTTTAGTTTTCTTCATTGTTTATAGTTAATTTATAATTATATATTTTAAATGATCTTTCTTATGTTAACCAAGTTTTAGTCTATATTTGGTTTATTTTTTTATTTAGTATATATTTATTTATGCTTTACCATTTTTTTTTAGTATTTATTTATTATTTTGTTATTTATATATATTTTTTTATGATGGTGCTTCATTTTTTGTCTTTTATCAATTTTGGTTGTTTTTATTTTTGACTGCTGATGGTGTTCGTTGATTTTTTCAACATTTCTAATTTTATGGATTTTATTTTATAAAATGTAGTAATATTTATTTTAATATTCATTTAACATCTATTTCTATAGCTTACACTCTTAAATGTTTTTACATGCTTTTTAAAATGTAGACATGTTTATGTTATTTTTTTAATTGATGGTAGTAATAATTTAAATTAAGTTATATTTTAGCTAATTTTAATTAACTTTTTTGAAATTTAACAAAGATAAATGTTTTGATGAGTATAATGGATGTATCATTATTTGCATTTACCAACCATTTAGTATATATGACCGCACCGTTTTAGTAATTATTAATATTATAACTTGTATTATAGCATTTTCCTTGCTTATTGCATAATTAAAATTCATGGTTTTTAAAATTATTTTTCAAGCCCCCTCACTATGAAAATCTCCAAATCCTCTTACCTTTTTAACATCTTTTCTTTACTATTTCGAATTTGTTGAAAAAGTCTTCAAATCATCTCTCTTTTTAACATCTTTTCTTTACTATTTTGAATTTGGTGGAACTTCGTTGTTTTCTTACTAGAATCCACACCTTCGTTATGAAATTTGATGAGCTTTAAATATTTGAAAACAAAATTTACCCATTTAACAATTAACAAATTATAGTTATGAGAGAATTATTATAAAATTAATACATCACATCAAGCTATATTAAAAAAAAATTAAGGTTAAATTAGTATAATTAAAGATAAATCACATTTTTTTAAATATAATTTATTTAAACAAAAATTACAAAATTAGTATAATTAAAGATATATCAAACTTTTTATTAATATAATTTATTTAAAATATATATATATTTCCTATGTTATTGTTAGTCAATTTGTTTGTTTTCATCACTTGGATGCTTAGTTAAGATGAATTTATGTTGCTTCTTAGTAATATTATTTATATTATATATATTTCACATATTTATATATAAAAGTATTCTCATTTTTAATTTTATTGAAAATTTGATATAATTTCTATGGGAATATACCATAGAGGGTTTATATATATTTCAGAAGTAACGATAACATTTTTCTTTTTAGAAATAATTAAGAAAATGTTATAAAATTAAATTAAAATAAAATATTTTAAAGACCTTGATTGTGAAATAAGTTATGTTTATTGACCATGTGGTATTGATAAATCATGGTATTGATCCATGATATTATAAGAAAACCTATTTACATGCTAATAATATTATTTTACATATAACAAATTGACTTTAACCTAAACTTTTTATTATTTATTGAGCGAACATTTAAATATTTAGAGGTTTTATATTACTTTTAACATTTTATTTATTACATTTTTAATAATTTAGTGGACATTTATGCTTGACATTTGTACCCCACACAAGTGGGTAGAGCACCTCTCAAGAAATCATCTATAATTAATAAGTAGAAGATATTTAATAGTGATCAAGACAAAGGTTTAGGATTTAATGTATTTTTTCTTTTAAATTTAATTAAAAAATGATGGTCATATAATTAAATTAACATAAATATATATAAAATATTTTTGACCATATAATCTGTTATGCTTTTTGGGTAATTGATAATCATAAGCCTTGGTATTGTAACAAGGCGGAAGTTCTTTTATAGGTTAAGAGTCTCCATGGTCAAGTGGAAGTAACTTCAGGGTTAAGAATGTTGTTAGGGTTGAGAATTTCCATCATTGTAAATTTAGAAAAGCTACTAAGATTGAGAAAATGCCTTGTTGGTTTTCATTGTTGGATCCCATCTCCGTGCTCTTATTAAAGTTCATTTTTCCTTTCTCTGGTGTTTTCCTCTCTTTTTATTTTTGTTGGATTTCTGCTATATATATATATATATATATATAATTAGTGTCATGTAGTAGGTTTGATGCTTTTTAGGTTTCTTCATTTATTTTGTTAATTTATAATTATATCTTTTAAATAATATTTCTAATGTTGACCAAGTTTTAGTCTATATTTGGAATTTTCTTCCTTTTTTATTTTGTACTATTTTTATTTATATGTCCATTTATTTATTTATTTTTATTTTTTTACTTAGTCTTTATTTATTATTTTATTATCTTTTGTTATTTTTACGATGATGTTTAATTCTTTTTCTTTTATTGATTAGTTGGCTATTTTTATTTTGAGTATTGATTGTGTTTGTGATTTTCTATGTCTCATTTTATGGATTTTATTTTATAAAATGTGTAATATTTATTTTAATATTTCTTTAACATTTATTTATACATTTATTATAGGTACTCAATGTTGGTTCTAAAATTTCCTATGTGATTTAGCGAAAGATTTCTTATACTATGATATACACAACAGAAGTTTACACTGTCAAATGTTGTTACATTTTTTTTTAAATGTAGATATTTTATGCTATTTTTTTTAATTGATGGTAATAATAATTAAAAATAAAGTTATATTTTAGCTAAGTTTAATAACTTTTCTGACATTTAGCAAAGATAAATGTTTTGATGAATATGATGGATGAATAATTATTTACATTTAACAACTATTTAATACATATAACTGCACCGTATTAATAATTATTAATATTATAACTTGTATTATAGCATTTTCGTTGCTTATTGGATAATCAAAATTAATGTTTTTTTCAAATTAATTTTCAAGCCCCCATCACCATGAAAGCCTTCAAATCTTATTCCCTTTTTAACATCTTTGTTTTACTATTTTGAATTTGTTGAGAAAGTGTTCAAATCCTCTTCCCTTTTTAACATCTTTATTTTGCTATTTTGAATTTGTTGAAACTTTGTTGTTTTCTTACTACATAGGACATATTTGTTATGAAATTTGATGATTTATTCAGACATTAAATATTTGAAAATAAAATTTAGCTATACAACAATTAACAAATTGTTGTTATGAGAGAATTATTATAAAATTAATACACAACATAAAATTAGTATAATTAAAGATATATCACACTTTTTTAATTATAATTTACTTAAATAAAAATTAGGGTTAAAAGTTAATCCCGCATAAGTTTACTTTAAACTGATATTAATTCAGCAACGTAGTTATCCTTTCGTCAAACATATCTCAATTGTAATTGTAACGGATAGGCATGTGCATGAAATTTAATGAAAACGTAATGGATAGGCATCTACATGAGCTTTAATAAAAACGTTAGGTAACCATACATCATGAGTTTAATAACTTTACCAGATGGAAACGTTTTTCTATGTTCATTCAAATAATTTTGAATTTGAATTTTGAATAACGGATTAGCAAATTGGGTGAACCGTTGGATGCCAAGAAGAATAATATGCGACGGCAACCACCACCATCTAGCAAAACGGTCCAATTGAAATTTAGTGGAGCAACGTCTAATTTTTAAGCTGAACGTGGGACATGTGTCATCGTTTTAGTGGAAAAATCACCTGAAAGCTTCAGTGGAACAATGTCTAATTTTTAAGCTGAACGTGGGACATGTGTTACCGTTTTAGTGGAGAAAAAAACTGAAAGCCTGCTTTTTATCCACTACTTGCATTCTGGAAAGATTAAAATGATCGAACCTGTCCCGAGCTTTTCTTGAGCTATCCAATTATGTGAAATGCAGCATGATGCCTACTTTTGTTGCCATCGTCGATCAGGTGTTTGATCTGTGGGAGGGTTCGTTTTACGGTGTGATGGACAGAGGCTATTCTCTCTGGTAGTTCTTCGCTTCTCTCTGGTAGGTTTTAGGTTTTTTTCTTTTTTTCTAGACTCTATTTGTGGAAAGATTCATTTAGAAATTTGTTTGAAAACTAAAATCAGAGGATTCTTCTCTCCCACATGTTCTTGTCTTGTGTCGGTGTATGTGTGTTGAGCTGTGTGTATTGTGTTGGGATTCTTCTCTCGCACTACAAAGAGGAGATGGCATGGCATTGACAGATATTTAACAGTAGATTTTTACTGAGAGGAGATGGCATGCATGGCATTGGCAGAGTTCAAGTTCTTTTTCTCGATGGTGTACAGAGCCCATTTCTTTTATTTTATTTTATTTAATCTTTGATTTTTTATTTTCATTAATTCAAACACTGCTCGGATCCGTAGATGGTGTTTCAGTTCGATTTAAAGATTTGTTTGATCGATATTTAACGGGTAGGGTTTTGCAAGATTTGATTTCTTGAGTGCTTTTTTTCTTGATTTTGCATTTTCTGGTACTTCTGGTTCTAAAAGCCAAGGTTATTACTAGTTAGGGTGTTTTTAAATGTCTCTCTTATCGTTTTGTTAAACCCTAGTTTTCTTTCAAAGAAAACCAAAATTGTTTTTGAATTCATAATTTATTTCCTCAAAACTAAGTTTACATTGAGGTAGATCTTGTTTCTTTATATTCAAAAACTTAACCGTGCATCTTAGATTTTATTTTATTTTATTTTTCTAAATGTATGAAAAACGGAAACTGCCTGCCATTGCCATCGCTGAGAACGCTTAAGTGCGAAGTTTTTCTTTCTTCTCATTTATTTCTACCGCGAGAAAAACAAAGTCTACTTTCCTTTTTTTAAATCCACCTTTACACTCAAATGGCTCTATACAATGTTTATTGAATTTGATGTAGCTTCTATAAGCAAAATTATTCATACAATATTATTTGATTTGCGAAGGTGTAGCAGATGCCCGAAGATGCAGCAGATGAAAATGCCTCATTATTTATTTGCAGTAGTTGCGTGTATTTACGGTCCTTGAAGCGAGGTTAGTATTAATTAAGTTAAGGTGTTTTTAAATGTTTCGTATATCTTTCTTTTAAACCTGCAGTTTGTAGATTTATTTTTGAAGTATTGATTATATATTAATTTTATTAATAATTTTTACTTGGTCCGAAATAATTATATATTAAAAGTGAAGCTTGCATCACTTTTTTTATTTAAATGTGTGAAAAAATTAAATTGCATGTTTTTGCTAAAAGAAACTTTAACTGTGCAACTTTTTTTTCGAACCATTTATCACTACTATGAGAAAAACAACATCTAGTTTTTTTTATTAGAGGCTATCTTTATAGTAAAATGCCTCCAAAATTATTATGCAATATTATCATATTCTATGTTTAAAATGTAAATATTGCTATTCGTTTCATATTACTATTCAATTTTTTTTTCTTGCTTGTTCTTTAAGTCGATATAAAGCTTCAGAAGCTAGTCACAAAGACAATATTGTTATTACTTTTTTTCTGAACATTAAGTTCAATATTTTTAGAGTTTACTCATCTTTACAATATATGTTACAATATATGTTAAAGTGAGTTTTGATAAGTGTTTCAGGGAATTTCACCCTAGAGGTTCGTTGGGTTACAACCTCCAAGACGAGGCAATATGTAACGAGAGACTACACAACTGTGCATTAGAAAAAAACTAAGTAGGTAGAATGAAGGTGCCCATGGGTCCTAGGTTCGAAGAAGATCACTTGAGACCTGAGCATCGTGGCCGTCCTTCATGCCTTTTGAAAGACAGAAAAAGCAAGCTGCAAAATTTAGTTGTTGTAACATATATCTATCTAAATATGTATGATTCATATAAAACATTAAATAAATCATAATGAATGCTTGTATAACAAATATTCTCATACATAAAAGCATACACTGACACGTTTATTTCGGGAACAGCACGGTACTTCTGTATTATAAATAGCATGTACAAAAGTAACGAGTGGAGAGATCACCTGATCCTTCCACGGCCTTCGCAGACCATCCTCCGGATCCGTCCAGCCTTTGCCTCGCTAAGACTCCTTCCAAAATGGTGCATACGAGATGACATATAAAGGGATGTGCATCTCAAGGAAACAAGGGTTTCCTACAATGAACTGGGAAAGTGCAGGAGGCACGGGGAATCAGACTTGGATAGGGAATACCAACAGAGTATAATATCAATAATTCTCTCTCTCCCTTAGGCCATACACATGAGGGCTTTTATAGTCCCTCCAAGTAGTTTCAACAGTTGGAAACAGTTGGCCACGGGCTGGGGTGGTTGAACTACCTGAGTAACCATCAACCCAGCGCGAAATTAGGGATTTTTTATATATTTTTTTAATCATTTTAATGGCATACGCGGAAAAGTGCAGCTGGACTCGCGTATACACGCGGAAAAGTACGGGCATAGTCGCGTATGGGGATTTTTACACTGTTTTAGGTAGGGTTTGTCCAATGCAGCAGGAAGGGGTCTTAAAACCATCAGCAGTCTGAATCATGTCAAGGTGAAAGCCAGTACTATAACGGAGGAAATGCCCCTAATACATGAGGTCGGAAGGGGTACATGATGGCCGAAATGTATTATGCACATAGAAAGAACTTCGCAAGGACAAGAGAGGACTTCACCAGATTTCAGCCTGCCAAAAACCAATGAAAGAAAACAGAGAGTCAACTCATGCTGAGGCGGGCATACCCATGCTCAGTAAAAAATACATCATATAGAAAGTAATGAATAGATCCAACATGTATACAAGTATAGCTGGACTGAAAGTACACAATGAATCATCTGACAAGGCACAGGAGAAATACAAGTCTGAATCAATGTCCAAAGTATCCATATGAAAATTTGATCAAAAAGATGGTGCAAGCGGATATCGATCAAATATGGCCAGATCTCTATCCGGATCATAGAGGTGGATCAAAAGTCTGATCTCACGCAACTCGGGGAGCCAACATATAGGATGCTGTTGTACTGACACTGCAACATATAAGGGTGAATGGCATCACTGGCAGAAACTGAATGGACTGTCAAAAGTGAACCGAGAAATGCTGATGCAACCCGAGGTCTTCACCGATCACTGTGGCACAATTCTACACAATGGGAATAAATGAGCTGAAGTCGACCATGTGAGAAATCGTTGGATTACCGGTCAATGATGTATACCGTTAACCAACGCGAGACAACCCATCGATAATGATAATGAGTGTCAAGGTGCCCCAGTACAATCTAACGAGTGCGAATGAATGAGTTGAAGTCGAACACTTGAAAGAATCTACCAATCAGGAGGCAATGATGAATCCCACTGTCGATAGCGAAGAGTCTGCCACTGATGACTGCAAACCCTAAGGTACTGACAAAAAGACTCTAGACCTTATTCCCAGAGCAATGAGTCGGAGTCGATGGGAAAATATCTACTGGAAGGAAGGCATTAAGGCATCCCACATCAGTCCAGTGCGAGTGTAACCCGCAGGCCAAGATTTGGAAGGAATCGGACGAAGTAGAGTGACGGAACCAAAACCGAAGTACGTTTTCGACGTGCACAAGATGAAGCTAGCACACGGAAGAAACCCTCTGAACCAACCAATAATGAAAGCTGACACAGAGGCGAGAAATCCACCGATAGGGTCAAATGGAAATCAAGGTACTGCACGAATCCCAAGTGTGATAATGTGTGTTGATGTCGAACACAGGGGAAACCACTCAGTCAAAGACCCATGATGATGATCAAATGCTGAGCACGAGGTCACCTATCAATAATGGAAATAGGCCCAAGGTGCGGCTCTAGGTTTGCTCTCAGAGCAATGTGTCGTAGTCGATAAGAGACAAACCCGCCGGCAAGAAGTCAATGGGGACCTTCTCAAACTAGCACGAGCAGAAGACCAAAACATCTGATGTGATAGAACAAGATACTGACAAGACCGGGAAGGCCGACTGAATAATGAGTCAAGAGACACCGTAGAATGGCCGACTCAGGTTAAACTTCCCTTGAACAAAAGCACGACTCGTGATGACCATGGCAGTAAAAAGTGACACTGTGTAAGTCTGTCATGCAGGAGGCAAAACAAACTCTCCATATGATTGGAAGAGATAACCAACCGGGGGAGAACTGACAAGTGAAACATGGTAAAGGCTGAACCTAGGTCAAAACTAAAACCATCCCAAATGAAGGAAATATACATAAGTATATGTGCTTTGTTCAAGGGCGACAAACTGACTCTGTACTGCCATCAAAACAACGAAGATACATCCCGTTCCCGCTCTTTTTGTTATATTTTTTTTTTTTGTCTTTTTCATATAATAAGCCTGAAAAAGAATAAAAGAATGCTATGGTACAATGGATAGAACGAGTATCAATAAAGCAGATGCACTAGTTCCTGGGATTGGAACAATCCTATGCTCAATGCAAGGTGGCGAAAACTGGTCAGTGATACTCAGAGGAACGTTCCATCCATGGATACAAAGGTGTCAAGTCGTGATAGCTAAGTGCATGCAATGGTTAACTTGTACAGAAAGTCAAGGTCAAAAGTTGGCTTAAACATCGAGTCCAAATGAAGCCGGCTAAAGGCCGGGATAAACAAGTAGCCAATATGCAATGCAGTAATACAACTTAACGACACCAGGGAGCCTCTAGGGTAATAGCCAGAAAAATGATAGTGAGGAAGAAGAAGAATGAAACTTCAACACATAAGTCATGGCGGGACTAAAGAGGACTCCCGAGCCTACATAAAACGCAGCATGGGCAACAAGTGATAGCGAGGAACTAACTAGGAAGCCCATGTAAAGGAAGGTTCTACCATCAAGTCATGATTAAATAATCGGCGAGTGAAATGGGTGTAATACTCATGACCTAATGGGATCGACCCTAAGGCAAGTGATCAGTATGGAGGCTAGAATGCAAGATGCGACGGAAAGTGATTTCCCTAACCTATATGCCAGTGAAGATCATATACCTGCCGTGAAGAGTCTGAATCATGGATCAAAAACCGGGAAAAATTTCAAAATCGTCAAAATGTACCTGAAAACATACCAAACTGGGCACTTCCAAGCAATCGAGTTATGCAGCTTAAGATAGATTGAAAAAATAGGCATAATGAAATTTTGCGAAAATTTTCAACTTTTTAGCCATAAATAGATGAATTACCTCTCATTTGGTTCATTATTGCATAGCTGATTTGGAAAAAGTGCTCTGAGCAAAAAACTTCTTTCGTCAAATCAGAAACAACTGACCGTCGAAACTCAGTGAAACTTCAGGTAGGCTCCTTAATCATCCTGTTTATTCATTTTGTCCATTTGGAAATTAAAATTAAGTGATTTTTTGCTTTAAAACCCTTGCTAAAAAATGCGTATCTGCGCATACGCGGGTTTAATGAAGGCAAGTTGTGTATACACGCGACTGTGCACAGGAAAAGTCGCATATGCGCAGGTCCGAATGAAAAAAAGCGTGGCTAATGCAAAATTTGATGAAATTTCTTAGGATGACCATCTCATGGAGGGAACGTGAGCATAGCGCAATAGACCAAGAGGTCATGCAGGATCGCGCAGCGCAAAATATCCTCTGGAATTGCGGATTGTTGAAATTATTTAAAATGCCCAATATGAAAAGTAATGTGCGGTTGCTTGAAATGCTCGTAAATTACTGGGAACCAGATCAGGATTGCTTCATAATTGATCAGATGCCACTACGCATTGAAGTGGAGGATATATATTTCATCACTGGACTCTCCAAGAGGGGAGAACCAGTGGACTTGCACGGAAAGCCCCTGGGAGGGTTGACCGTAGAAGATTATGTCCACGTATATTGCGTAGAGAATTCCAAAAAGGTTGGAACACAGATTGCAATTAGATATATCAGGGATTTGCACATGAACATCCTCCTTTTCACCATCAGCAGAGTGGCAGGATCTGCCTCACTACATCAGGCGTCTAGGACGCAAATGAGCATAGTTGTAGAGTGTTTGACTCATGTTTACGATTGGTGCACAGCCCTGCTACTGAACATGAAACAACAGCTGACCTCTATTCGCCAAGTAAAAACTAAACACTTTGGCTATGGTACCATTTCGACAACATTCTTCTTTGAGAGGATTCCAGCTTTGAGACCCAGAGTCATCTCTACTATCAGTAGCCCGCGGGACCCAAGAATTGCCCGTTGGGCAGACATGATGAAGAGACTGGGGGGCAGCGAGGTACCCCGGACCACGTGGGACGATGAGTTCTTCCTGTGGTGGAGAGAACAGATCATCGAAGTGGACGACTATCCCTATGCCGGGATGGATTTTCGTGGAGATCCGGATCTAGTTCTTCCACCTGGCACAGCATGGGGAGCAGTCGGTAAGTTTTGCAAAAAATTTTGACTTATATGATTTTTTTGGATTTTTTCAAATATGTATGAAAAAATGAAAAACAGACATGTTTTTGATTGGATTCATAATGACTGACAATTTAAAATTATCATGTTTCAGATGTTGGACCAGTTCGTCCTAAGGGCCTACCGCACCATAAGCGTCGCAGGGGCGAGGCAGAGACAATGGATTCTGACAGGACTCTCCAGGCCGTGCAGAGAAACTTGGAGGGATTAACCCGCCAAATCCCTATGGCTGTTGTGGAGTACTTGCCGGAAGCCATCCAGAGACGGGTGGTAGGAGTACCATGAGACTGGGTTAGATTATTCCGCCGTGTGGCCACTGCAGTTATGTTCTATAGGAACACGACTTCTGGGCAGGGACCTCAGAAGTAGACAGATTTTATATATTAGATGACTGTATATTCTTTTTTGAGACTGAACATGATGGGGCATAAGACCAAGTTTTGTACGAGATTATGGATCCAAATTTTGTAAAGTTTTTGACACTCCGATGATATATATACAGCGATATTTGATGTGATGTGATAAATGTATCAAATGTATGATGTTTTTTATGATTAGAATTTATTGTATTGAATGATTAATATGCCAATCTAAAGCTTGATTAGCTAATGAGTCAGCAAACCAATTGTCAGCTCGAGGAATATGAATGAATATTAAAAATTGAAATGACCTTTGTAACAAACGTACCCTCAAGAACAATCGTAATAAAAATGGATCTCATACCCGATAAGTGTTGTTCAACTGCGACACCACCAGCTGAGAGTCCAAGAAAACTACCAACGAATCAACACCCAAAGATATTGCCTCCAAGAGTAGATGAATGACTGCAGTGTATTCTGCTACATTATTGGAAGCAGGACCAATGCAAACCCCTCTTGATACCAACAACTGACCGGAAGGATAATGAAGCACCCAAGCCGCGGAAGCTAAGTTCTGGGTGTGTCTACTAGCACCATCGGCGAAACCAAAATGACTCATGACATCCAACACAACCTGCCATAGCAGATCAAAAAACATCACCACCTCATCAAAAATCGAAAATCAATCAGATATGTACAAAGCAAAAACTACTATATACAAAAAGCAACATGCCAGGCCGAAGCCTAGGCATAATACTTCTTCAAATAGAGCCCATTTCGGGGCTTCGGCAACTCGTTCCCTTCGAAGTCAACCAAGGTATAAGCTCCTTTCTTAAGGACTTTTTTAACGATATAGGGGCCATACCACATCGATTTAAACTTTCCTGCCCCCAAGGCATATTTTTCTTGGGCATAGACCAACACAAGGTCACCTTCCGAAAAGACCCTAGGCTTAACCACCTTATCGTACTGAACCTTTACTCGGTTTTTATGCGCTTCATTCATCGTGGTGGCATCCCGACGCTGCTCATCGAGATGTTCCAGATGAAGAAGCCGTTCTGCCAGACTGGAAGTGTCAGGAAGAAGCTCAACAGCTAATTTGAGAGAAGGAATCTCGCATTCAATGGGAAATATGGATTCCACCCCGTGCACTAACCGAAAAGGAGTAAAGCCAGTTGCAGTTTTAACTGACGTCCTGTATGCCCAAAGTGCAGGATATAGCATAATATGCCAGTTGGATCTATGTTTATCAATTGTCCTTTGAAGAATTGTCTTCAAGGATTTATTCACGGCTTCCACTTGCCCATTGGCCTGAGGATAATATGGAGATGAATGCTCTTGCCGGAAACCCAATTTGAGAGCCAACTCAGCCATCATACTATTCTGAAAATGACTGCCATGGTCAGTGACAATCTCTCTAGGTATACCAAAACAAGCGATAACTTGGTTGAAAAGGAACAAAGCTGCAGTCTCACCATCGTTCCCAAAAGTAGGCATAGCCTCGACCCACTTCGTAAAGTAGTCTACCGCTACGATAATGTACTTGTGACCTTTTGCCGAAGGCGGGTTACAAGTAGTATAATCCATACCCCACTTTGTAAAAGGTCCGACAGTAACGACTGGAAAAAGCGGAGCTGGATGAGCGCGCATTTTTCGAGTATACACCTGACAAGGATGACACTTCTTGACCGATTCAATACAATCTTTGAAAATCGAAGGCCAGAAGTAGCCAGCACGCAAAATATTTTGGGCTGTAGCAAGCCCTGATAAATGACCCCCACAAGCTCCACCGTGGGAATCATTGAGCACAGCCTCAGCTTCTTCGAAAGTTAAGCAGCGTCTTAGGATTGAATCAACCCCTCGACGGTACAAAGCATCACCAATAATCAGATAATTCTTGGCTAAGTGACACAGCTTACGACACTCATCTTTCGAAAAAGAAGAGGGAAACTTCGCAGTCTGGAGATACACAATGATATCCCCATACCAAGGATCTTGTGGAGAGATTAGAAACAAGTGTTCATCTGGAAAGGACTCATCATAGATCATCTCCTCTCCACAAGGCAACTCAGAGATCAATTCGGCAAAGACTAATGATTTCTTGGATTTGGCAGACATGAACTCGAGATCAAATTCCTGTAATATCACAATCCATCTATTATATTTGCCCCCAATCACTCGCCTACTAAGGACAAACTGAAATGGATTGGAAGCTGCCAAGACATAAGTTTTGTGAAGAATAATGTAATGCCGGAGTCGCTGCACAGCATGAACTTCTGCTAAGGCTAACTTTTCTATCGGAGTGTATCACAGTTCCGGTCCTACCAGTCCTCGACTAAGGTAGTAAATAACATGCTCAGCCAGAGCATCATCCTCCTGAACCAGAACCATACCAATGGTAGATTCTGCTGTAGCCAGATACAAAAGAAAATCTCTGCTATAATCGGGTGGACTCAGTAAAGGAGCAGAGGCCAATGCCTTTTTCAAAGCATCAAACGAGCGTTGAGCGTAGTCGTCCCAAAGAAAAGGAACTCCTTTCTTCAACAGTCTCATATATCCCTTTGTAATCTCAGCATAGTTAATGATAAACCTCCGAAGAAAGTTAGACTTCCCTTGGAGACTTTGAAGCTGACGAATTGAAGACGGGGGAGGCAACCGAAGTATTGCCTCAACCTTGAAGGGATCTACCCTTATCCCTTCCCTAGACACGATAAATCCCAACAGCCGACCAGATGTTACCGCGAAAACGCACTTGTTCGGATTCAAACGAATTTTATAAAAATGACATCTTTCAAATATTTGCCGGAGGTGACCTGGATGATCCATCCTCTTTCGAGAATGAGCAGCTAGATCATCTAAGTATGCCTCGATAATCTTCTTGATGTCATGGAAGGCGTAAGACATGGCCCGCTGAAAGGTAGCTCCAGCATTTTTAAGACCAAAAGGCATTTTCTTATATGCAAACGTACCCCAGGGACAAATAAATGCGGTCTTATGTTGATCTTCTCGACGGATAGTAATTTGATTATAACCAGAGAAACCGTCCATGAAGGAGAAAATCTCGTTACCGACACACTCGTCAATAATCTGATCGATGAAAGGTGTGGGGTAATTATCTTTAGGACACGCCTTATTCAGGTCTCTGAAATCGATGCACACTCAAATCGTTCCTTGCTTTTTATCTACCGGAACGGGGTTTGAAACCCATTCAGTCAGAGGAACTGGGAAAATGAATCCCGCCTTAAGCAGCTTTTCAACTTCAGCTTTGATAGCTGCTGCCTTCCTAGGATTGACCGGACGAAGATTTTGCCTGACCGACTTAGCGTTTTCATACGTCTTGATCTCATGTTGGACAATAGATGGGTCTATGCCAGGAATTTCCTCATAAGACCAAGCAAATACATCTCTATACTCTTTGAAGAGCTCGGTATAGATTTGAATCTCTTCACGGGAACATTCAGCTCCAATGAAGACATTCTCGACAATATTGGGATCCCTGGAAATGTTCACCGGGATAGTAGGAGAGATCACAGCCATGTTCCCTTCAGCATATACCTGTGTTGGTGCCAAAGGGTTCAAGACTAGGTGAACAGAACTAGGAGACTGAGGACTTGGAAAACTAGTTTCAACTTCATTCAAGTCAGGTAGGAAGTAAGACCGATGATGCAAATCATCCCACGGTCTATCTATACCAGTCATGGCTTCCAGGATTGCCTCTTCAGATGGAAGAGTGGTATCAAGACAATCCTGGGCTGAAGAAGAACTAATCGTCCAAGCCAGAGCCACATCACCATCCAACTCTTCCGGCAAAAGAGGAGCTGGAACGGATTATGCAGTGTCAACAATAGACTGATATGCAATCTCAGCTGCAGAAATCAGAAATGCCATTCCACCCACTTGACCTTCCTCTAATGTGGCAGTAGGGGAAGGTAAGGTCCAAGGGTCCGAAAAATAATGAGTTTGAAAGAACTCTCTTCGAAGGGGAGCCTTGGAGGATGAAATAGCATTAATATGCACTGTAGGAGGAGGAAGATCGAAAGAACCCATCAGGGAAGAATACATTCCAACTCCTAGATTCTCAACAGGCACCTTAGTATTATCCAACTTAGGATCGGATGAGTCAGAAGGCGCATTCAGGTCTACTTGAGGACAGTCCAGTTGATCCACTGTGACAATCCTCCCTTCGTGGGGAAAACATACAATTCGAAATAATGAGGATGCAATGGCATCCATCTCATATATCCAGTTCCTCCCCAACAGAAGGTTGTAGTCCAAGGCTGCATCCACTACCTGAACCTCTATGTTGACAGTTTTTCCCCCAACACAGATGGGCAAAGCTGGGACAATACCATGGGGTCTGTGAGAATGGCCATCGAACGCAGTAAGAACAGTGCTAGATGGAACAAATTTGGGAGATCCAAGTGTCTTCCAGCATGCGAGAGACATCACGCATGTAGAAGCACCCTCATCAACAACCGTTCGAAAGATATTGCACTTCTGATACGACGATTTAATATGGAAAGCCATGTGATGAGGAAGTCTCTTCTTAAAATTATTCATATCAAAAGTAATCAGAAGAGAATTTTTCGGATCAATAGCCCCAATGGCAGTGAGCAAAGCACTGCGCTGAGCCGGACAAGACTGGAGTACCTCTAAAGCTGACATAGCACAAGGACTCTGCACCAGATCTTCTACAATCGAGTAGTTCTGGGCAGCCCTCGCGTTCGGATTAATCATTGACCGCTTAGAAGATGCTTTTGGCATCTGAGGCATAGACTCAACAGTTGGCTTCGTGATGTGAAGCGGCTCAGTAGCATCAGGAACTTCCTTAGCTTTCGAAGATTCCTCTCCGCCATAATCACGGGATCTCGTAGCGATATCCGCGTGAGCACTCATCATAAAAATGTTCGATGGAATTTCCCCTTCCTGGGTACCTCCAGAGGAAGCCCCAGGATTTTGGTTCGCGCCAACAAATAATTGCTGCCCTTGGGGAAAAGGGTTTGTTAACACAGCCTGGGAAGTAGAAGAACCCTTCTGGGATAACAGGCGCTGAGCATCGTGAATTTTAGGGCAAAGGTGCGTGAGATGGTCTCCAGCACAAAGCTTGCATGGAAACTTCACTTTCTTTTTCTCCTTTTGACCCTCACCAACACGCTCGTTGGTTTTATTTGCATTGCCCTTCCCGTTCTTGCCCTTCTTCTTGTTATTTCGTCCCTTCTTCTTCCCATCGTATTGTTGATTTCCTTTGGGATCAGAAGCTTGGACAGCATTTATGGACAAAGACTGGGAAGGTGATGAATCGTGAGCCTGTGGTGACGGAAAGACAGTTAGCAAGACAAGCTGTGAGTTGAGAAAAGAGACTAGTGCACTACTGCGAGCGATCAAGCCAGTCCGTCATCATGGACCCGGTTTATTTTTGAAATCCAATTTGGAAGCGAGCATTGGGCAAATACTTGTAAGAGTACCCCCCAGGCCGAGAATAAGTCGTTAAGCACATTGGGCGCTAAAAATGGCCTTCTCATTCTTCTCCTCAAATACGATAGGAATTCATCTTTAGTCTCTGATTTCAGTGATTCAAAAACCACTCGAGAAGGAACTCACCTGGAATATGGGCTTTGATAAGCCTCTTCCTTCTCCTCCATTCTTGAATGTGATCAGAAATGTGAGTTGCCTCATCCTGCTTAAAATTAGCCAGGAGTTCGGTCCCAGCCTCATATCTGACAGGCAACTGAAAATGGTTTAGAAATGTGACAGCCAGTTCCCCAAATGTGGCGAAACTGCCCCCAGTGAGCTCGATATACCATTTGGCAGCATTTCTAGTTAGGGTGCGTTGAAATAATCTCAACATTGGAGAGACTGGGCGATCCATCTTAACCAGAATCCAAGAACATGCTGCAGACATCAAACATAACCGCCTCAAAACATCTGCGTTAGCTGAACATTCTGACAAAACCAATCATCACATTTGTATTGAAAATTCCCAGGTTTTGGCTAAAATCGATCACTATTTCCACAGGAAATTTAGAGAAGCCATTGAAATTAGGAAGCACCCTGATAACCTCAACCGTGATGATGTATGGAAAATTAGTGATAATTGGATTCCTACCTTAATGAATACTCACTCCAATACCTAATTTATGTCCCTTCCATGTCTTTCATCCCTCTCCTTAGCCCTGTTTCACCTCTCTCTTGGCCCCCACCACACGCCCCCCTCCCTTCTCATCATTTTCCAATATCTCTCCCTCCCCTATATTTGGTAACCCGTTATCTCTTCCTTCTCACAATCATCTTATTTGGATATTACCTTCACCCTCCATTTTCTTTAATTTGTCTCTTATCCTAAGCCTAATAACAATGTTAAGAGTTGAATTAATATATAAATACTCATATAGCAATTTATAATAAAAATAAAAATAATTCAAATTAAACTACACATAAATCTCTATAATTTTTTTTATAATTAATAATTTTTACAATCATATGTGTCTTAGTTAACATCATAATAATGATTCATATATCATTATTATTTCTTAGAAATTAATTAAAAATTAAAAATTAATTAAAATAAAAATATTCATTTGAATTGGAATTACATTATCAACTTTTTATTTATTAAAATAATATTAAATATAATAAATTAATTAATTAATTAATTAACAAATAAATAAATTGATTTAAATTAAATAACAATTTATGTCGGCCTCCCTTGTTTCCACTCTCATCTTCCATCACTATTTATACCTCAAATGTGAGATCAGTTCTTACCTATGGATCTTTTCCTGATGATGAACCTCGTTGGCTGGGTTCGAAACGTCGAAATCAACAAGAATGGATGCGATTAAGCCGGACAACTTCTCTACACAAAGAACTCATCGCAGAAGCCTCAAATCTATAATCTCAACCTAATCGAGTCATCGATCAGGGAGTTCGAAGAGCACCATAAGTGGAAAGTGGTGATGTGGTCCGCCGGATCTTCTCCATTCTTACCTTCAAACTTTGGAATGTCTGAAGGAAGTTTGGTCGGAACCGGAGGCCACCTCGGACTATAACGAATCGGGTCATTAGTCAACTTCGACAAATCTGGCAAGTTTAACGTTGCCAGAAAAGGTAAGCGAGGCAGAGCCTGAGGATTCCATCCTTGATGGGATGGATTCCCAACATTCTGAAAATAATAGCCTGGATTTGATGAGGCACCAAGCTACCAGAAAGGACTCATAGAAAACGGAGAAGAACCTCCTCCCCACGCCGAGTTACCAAAGCCCAGACCAGTTCCCCCCGCTGAAGTATTGATTGAAGAGGAAAGCCCCTGATAGGGGTTCCAAGCATTAGATAGAGGAGAAAAGGACTGATAAGCACTCGATGAAGGGAAAGAAGCATTCCCTTGATGACCTGCATAAAACTGATTCCCTGCCCCCGCTGTAGTAAAGACAGGATTCCATCCCGTAAAAGTAGTCGTACTTTGCCCCCCAGACCAAGGGTTGAAACTCTGAGTCTGGGACGTAAACGGAAACGACCCTAAAGAAGGATTGGAACTAGGAATATGCCCAGTCCCAAAGGGGAAACCCTGAAATGAAGCTGATCCACTAGCCATGTTAGACATCGGCGTAGATCCAGCTGCACCAGCGGAAAAGGAAAAAGAGGATTTCCACTAATGGACATCCCTGAACAAAAGGGACCAGAATAAGAAGCATGTGCTTCGGTGAACCCAGAGCCAAACACAGTAGCACTAGAAGCAATCAAAGATGAAGCAATAGTGCCCCCTGCCTCGACAGAAGCAGGGGTCTGAATGCCTGCAGCACTCACGGTAGAAGCCGCGTTCCCAGTCATGGCCATCGAAAGATAAGAATGATACGGAAGATCTGGCAGTCTCTCCGACTCCGGTCCCATGTACTGAACAACAAACGGATAATCAGGAGGAAGAGGAGATGGACCTGTAGCATGAGGCTCAGGTATGTCCTCAATATGGAAATCTTCTTTCTGAGGAAACAAAACTCGCGAGGTGAGCGGAACGCTCCTCTCGGGACCGACACCAGAATCAGCTACGAAACCTTCAGACCTTGGTGGAGGATCTCTCTCCACAGCGTCAGACTCCACAGGGTGGTAACCACCTGCTAAATCACTCCTACGCCTTCTCGAAGAAGGCTCTGCACTCTCGGGAGATAACCCCCGGATTCTCCTCAAACGTCGAGGCGCTTGATCAGCCACTTTTATAGATTTTATAAATTAGACTCAAAAAAGTGAAAAGCTAGGCAAGCTAGGAGCAAAGAGCACTCACTAAAATAAAAATCCCTGAGATACAGTCAAGCAAACAACCTCCAAGTATTTCCGCTCCGGGTGATGAGGACCGGACACCAAAATACAGGAAAGCGAAGTATAGGACCTCCCGAAAGCAGTCTGGGATGATTAGGGCCCAGAACAACTAGCGAAGGTATCAGAAATAGTTACGCCGACCTCCTAACGACAGCCTTTGCCGGCTCAAGCACCCAAGCTTCGTAAGGGCACCCCCCAGAAGTACTGCTGAAAGTGATGCGACGTCTGCCTCAGGTACCACGGGTATTCCCCCCCGCAGTCACCTGTGTGGAACCTAGGAGTGGCAGCTATGGACACCAATCCGTATCAGAAGCTGGGCGGAACGGTCTTGAGGTCAGATTCAACCAATCAGAGAGGGGGTATCCCTCTTCTCAGCCTTCACTTCCCCTTGCGCTTGACTCTCGGATGAGAGCTTTCCCAGTCCACCTCACGGAGTTGGATTTCGCTCAATTAATCAACTTCTATGTTTGTTTGAGCGGCCTTGGAGAATTAACTCTCCACTCACCTATTCCAAGGCCCTACAACCTAGCTAGTTGGTGATTGACACTTAGAAAAACTTGCTAGTTGATTTTAGATTAAATCGCTTATTTTAAGGGCTGTTATGTTAAGTCACAAGGATATGGAGATGAAACGTATGGTATTTTTGACACAAAAGAAATTAATAAAAACTTAACTACATGCAAATGCATTTCTTTGTCTTTCGATGAAGAGAAATCTCTATACAGGTTCTACGAGACTAAAAATGTATTTTTTCTTTTCAAATAGCAAACTCACACTCACAAAAACTAAGAAATTGACTAAATGATTCAATGCACCTAATGAAAATCACTACAAGCATGTAAATCCTAAGATGCAAATCTCTTAAAGCAGAGTGAAATTCCCAAAAAGTCCTTCAGTTTTAACTCATCTTTTGTTGTCCAGAAAGCTAATTCTTGAAATCAAGAACTCTTAAATTAAGGACACCAAAAACACTTAAAAACAAGAAGAAGAAATCAAATGACAACTCCTCCTCAAAATCAGGCCTACAACTAAAGCAAGAAACTTCACAAAAGCTTCAAAAGTTGTAGCAAACGAAAAATGAAAATGCAACAACAAAAGCAAATAACAAGTGAAAATGTTCTTTAAGCCTTTGAAATGTAAAAACAAAAAGCAAAGCAAATGTTTTTTGAACTTTTTTTGTTTTATAGGGAAAGAGCTCGAAAAGACCAAGCACAACTATCAAAATCCAAACCAAAACGGGACTGAATTTCAAGCACAAACTTCAACAATGCTCCCAAACCTTATAGATATAACTCGTAGCAAGACCAATAAGAGCAACGGAAGACCAAAAACTCAGCCAATCAGCCTATACAAATAGCGCAAACTCGTTGCAAACAAAGACTCCAAAGAAGCAAGAAAAGCTCTTCGAAAGTTGCAACAAAACCTAGCCTATGGAACTCAAGAAAAACCAATAAAAAATGAAGCAAAAATCACAATGCGAAGCACAACACAAAGATAGGAGCGAGTCAGTGAGCAGAAGCTCTCTGTTCTGATAAAGCAGAATAGCCAAGAATGCTCAGAAAGCGATCTTGGAACTCAATCCAGAAGTGCCAGCACCAGAAACAACACTTTGCCAAAAAGACTAGTTTTCGGTCAAACGAAAGAGAGAACAGACATAAAAACACTTCCTTCACACCTCAGTAAGTACAAAGACACTGTAAAAATAGGCCTCCACAGCCAGAAAGGACCAAAAAGTCAATAAACCCAAAAATTCAAAATCTGCCTAGGTATACGCTACTTTACAGATATCCAACCAGCGTGCATAAGCGTCTGTTCTAAGGGAAACTCACGTATACGCGGGTTCCTTCAGACAAAATTGCGTGTATACGCGACTGTGTGCAGAAAAAAGCCCGTATGCAAAGGTAAATAATGAAAAAACAAAAAGAACAAGCCTGGAAAAGACACGAAGACTTCAGTATGACTGCAAGAAAATAAACTGGACTGCAAATGAAAATTAAAACTGCTAGGATCCTACCAAACAGCTGAAACCACCCAACGGGGGAGTCACAAGAATGTGATCCCCAGTGGAGTCGCCAGTTCTATTTCGGGGAAAATCACCGTAGAGGTTCGTTGGGTTACAACCTCCACAGAGCAGGGGCATGCTACTTAAGAAGGACTCACACAACCATACATGTTCATGAAAAAATAAATAGAGTAGAATGAGGAAGTTACCCGTAGGTCCTATGGTTGAAGAAGATCCCGCAGGGTCCAAACCCCCAGCAACCGTCCTTCCTTCTTAACCTAAAAGACAAGAAGAAACAAGCACGAAGAACTGGTTGTACAGCATATATCTACTCTAAATGTTAGTGAAATCTGTATAAAACATTAAATAAATCATAATGAATGCTTGTATAACAAATATTCTCATACATAAAAGCATACACTGACACGTTTATTTCGGGAACAGCACGGTACTTCTGTATTATAAATAGCATGTACAAAAGTAACGAGTGGAGAGATCACCTAATCCTTCCACGGCCTTCGGAGACCGTCCTCCGGATCCGTCGAGCCCTTGCCTCGCTAAGACTCCTTCCAAACTGGTGCATGCGAGATGACATATAAAGGGATGTGCATCTCAAGGAAACAAGGGTTTCCTACAATGAACTGGGAAAGTGCAGGAGGCACGGGGAATCAGACTTGGATAGGGAATACCAACAGAGTATAATATCAATAATTCTCTCTCCCTTAGGCCATACACATGAGGGGCTTTTATACTCCCTCCAATTAGTTTCAACAGTTGGAAACAGTTGGCCACGTGCTGGGGTGGTTGAACTACCTGAGTAACAATCAACCCAGCCCGAAAATAGGGAATTTTTATATATTTTTTTAATCATTTTAATGGCATACGCGGAAAAGTCTAGCTGGACTCGCGTATACACACGGAAAATCACGGGCATAGTCGCGTATGGGGATTTTTACATTGTTTTTAAGTGAATTTGTCCAAGTCTGTAGGAATGGGTGCCCAAAACCATCAAAGCAATCATGAATCATGTCAAGGTGAGAAATGATGCTATAACAATAAGTATATTTCTTTTTTTAGAGTGTGATTAAGAGGGAGGTGGCAAGAGGGATAGAGAAAAGGGGGGAGAGAGAGAGAGGGAGAGAGAGAGAGAGAGAGAGGGGGGGGGGAGGGAGAGGGAGAGGGAGGAAGGGAGAAAGGGAGAGATAAGTAGAAAGAGAAAAGGAGGGAGGGAGGGAGGGAGGGAGACATGGGTAGAGGGAGGGAGGGGGAGAGATACAAGAAAAGGGAGAGAGAGCGAGAGAGATGGAGGGAGGAGAAGAGGGTGGAGAGAGTCGGGGGGAGGGAGGGGCGTTAGAGAGAGGGAGAGTGAGATAGAGAGAGAGGGAGAGATAGAGACATGGAGGGAGTGAGAGAGGGAGCGAGAGAGATTGAGGGAGAGAGAGGGGGAGGGAGAGAGAGGGGGAGGGAGGGAGAGGGTGAGAGAGATGGAGAGGGAGAGGGAGAGGGAGAAGGGGAGAGAGAGAGGGAGAGAGTGGGGAGAGGGAGAGGGAGAGATATGGATGGAGGCAGAGAGGGAGGGAGATATGGAGAGAGGGAGAGAGAGAGAGGGAGAGCGGGAGAGAGAGAAATAGAGAGATAGGGAGAGAGAGATATGGGGGAGAGAGAGGGAGAGAGGGGGGAGGTAGATAGGGAGAGGGAGAGGGAGAGATATGGGAAGGAGAGAGGAGGGAGGGAGGGAGAGGGATAAGGAGAGGTAGAGAGAGAGAGAGAGAGATGACGGGAGAGGGAGAGGGAGGGAGAGAGGGATGTAGAGAGAGAGGGAGATAGGGCGAGGGAGAGAGAGGGAGAGGGGAGAGAGAGGGAGGGGGAAGAGAGAGAGAGACAGAGAGGGAGAGAGGGAGGGGGGAGAGAGAGGGAGAGAGGGAGGGGGGGATAGGGTGGGAGAGATGGTGGAGAGGGAGGGAGGGAGAGAGGGGGAGAGAGAGAGGGAGGGAGCGAGGGGGAGGGAGAGGGAGAGAGATGGAGGTAGGGTGGGAGAGAGGGAGGGAGGGAGAGGGGGTGAGACGGGGTGAGATGTAAAGCGAGAGGGAGAGGTAGAGAGAGAGATAGAGGGAGAGAGGGAGAGATGGTGGGAGATGGAAGGAGGGAGTGCGAGAGGGAGAGAGAGAGAGAGAGAGAGAGAGAGAGAGAGAGGGAGGGAGAGGGAGGGAGAGTTATAGTGGAGAGATAGTGAGATGAGGGAGAGAGGGGAGAGAGGGGGAGAGTGAGGGAGAGAGGGATGGAGATAGAGAGAGGGAGAGAGGGAGAGTGAGGGATGGAGAGGGAGAGAGAGGGAGAGGGAGATAGAGGGATAGGGAGAGGGAGATATACGTAGAGAGAGAGAGAGAGCGAGAGGGAGAGCGAGAAGAAGGGAGGGAGACAATGGAAGAATGGGAAGGGGAGAAGAGGGCGAGATGGAGAGGGATGGAGTAGAAAGATAGAGAGAGAGAGAGAGAAGAAGGAGAGAGAGAGAGAGAGAGAGAGGGGGTGAGGGAGAGAGAGGGAGAGAGAGAGAGAGAGGGAGAGAGAGAGAGGGAGAGGGTGAGAGAGAGAGAGAGGGAGAGAGAGGGATGGAGGGAGAGAGGAAAAGGGAGAGAGGATAGGGCAAGAGAGAGAGAGAGAGAGAGAAAGAGAGAAAGAGAGAAGGGGAGAGAGAGAGAGAGAGCGAGAGAGGGGGAGAGAGAGAGAGAGAGAGAGAGAGAGAGAGAGAGAGAGAGAGAGGGAGAGGGAACGAGAGGGAGGTGGAGGTGGAGGAAGAGGGATAGGGAGGGGAAGAGAGAGAGAGAGAGAGAGAGAGAGAGAGAGAGAGAGAGAGGGCAAGAGAGAGGGCGAGAGAGAGAGAGAGAGAGAGTAGTTCTCTAAATGGTTGAAAAATACTTCAAGAGAGAGGGATTTCTAATTCTATTTAATTGGTTGCACTATATGCATTGATTTCGGTGTAGATGATGATTTCTATTTCTAATTTATTTATTGCAATAGATGTATTTATTTTTGGTTTAGATGGTGATTTCTAATCCTATTTGATTCATTGTACTATATGCATTTATTTAGTGTAGATGCCACTTTATAATCCTGTATGATTGCTTACATTAGATGCACTGATTTTAGTGTAGATGTTGGTTTCTAATAGAAGTTGACTACTTGCACTAGATGCATTGATTTTAGTGTAGATGATGAATTCTCATATTATTTCATTCATTGCACTACATGCATTGATTTTATTGTAGATGTTGGTTTCTAACGTTATTTGATTTCCTTCATTACTTTGATTGATTTTTCAGTGTAGATGTTTTCTAATATTATTTAATTGCTTGCATTAGATGCATTGATTTTAGTGTAGATGATGATTTTGGATTTGATGTAACTCAATGTATGATGGTACATTGATTTAAAGTGATTGGATTAACAGTGCGAATTGATTTCAGTGTGAGTACAAAAAAATGATTGACAATGTGCATTGATTTTTGTGTTGTAGTAATTCAACCTGTTAATATTGGAGAGCAAGAGAGACGAGGAATGAGGTGTACTACAATAGTTTTAGTTCAATAATTGAATGGTTTATGATCTCAAATGTCCTTCTCATATCATTGATATGAACGGATGAAAAAATAACGAATAATGTAAATATTTTGTAAAGCTGACCATTCATTAAAAAAAGTTTCAAAATTACATTATTTCTTGACTTTTGCAAAGTAAACTATAGTTAAAAAGAACTCATCAAAATTTTTCAATGAAATAAATTATTTCAAGCATTAGAAATGAAACAAATGATTTCAAGAGTAATATGGATGCAGTAAATTATTAAAACTAATCTTCAACATATATTTAGTAATACGTGGAGGGACATTATTAATAATTATTGATTGTCAAAAAATGTGATACCTAAGATTAAATGAAATAAATTTTCCTTATCAATCCTCTTGCAAACTACTGAAGAGATTGTCTCCCTTCTTCATGACCAACTAATTACTAATAGAGAACTACACACACATCTAGAAACATAACACAACAATTGTGACATTCACACACTTTACCATCCAAATCCAAACACATAAACACACAAACCACTCAAAGCATCTGAGGGAATACATACAAACTATTCAAGGCAAGCAACCAAAAAAAAATTTAAAAAGGGTGACATAGCCATGTAAATTTCAAAGTATGATGTTTATCTCAAACACAAAAATAATAATGATAATATAAAAATGTGTCATTTTTTCCCTCGACTAGAACCAGCCTAGTGTTGGAGATTAGGTTCAAAGCTCCCCGTGTGTTTCGCGACATGGACTAACTGCCTCTTGAGGATCCTAACTCTTGCAATTGTAGTGGAGACTAAAGCCTCCATGTTTTGGTCTAATGAAAATCATGATTCCATCAAGTGGTATCAGAGCGATAAGTCTCGAGTTTGAAACTCACTTGGCTCATGTTGGAGCAATATGGATGTTTCAAATGAGTTGGTGTCTAACTAGGCCATAAATTTCGATGTTATGGAATTATTAATTCAATTTTTTTAATGATATTTATATTTTAAAATAAAAAATTAATTAAATATATTTTTAATTAATTTTTCTAATTCAATATATAATATTTATGTTAGTTTATTACATATAATTTTTTAAAGCAATATATATTATTATACATATCGAGGATACTTAATGATGAAGAGCATTATTTGTTTCTAAGAGGTCATGACTTCAAATAGAGATGCATTCTTGCAATTTCAATTGATTATTGAAAATTTACATACAGTATATGCAGGGATAAACATGAGTGGATTTTGTCCAAGATGAGTTAGTTTTGGATATATAATAACACAATAAAACTAGTAAAGTCACAGAGGCTCAGAAATCCTTTTTTAGATATTGATAGCAAGGGTGGTATATTAAGCAAGATATTCGAAGGGTTCATCATAGCCTTATATTAACCATATAGGTCATTCTGAATCAAAAAACTCACCACTTGTGTTGGTGCTAGCCTCATACTGAGAGGTTTTACCTCTCATATTGTTTAGAACAATTTTTTTATCAAAGTAATTTTGCTACTTCTCCACATGGACAGAGAATAGGGGGTTTTCTTGTTTCTTTTCCTTCCTTTTCAGAGATATTATATTTCCTTGAATGGGAAGCTTGGTACATTGATCAATCAAGTATCCATTATCCAAATTTTCCTTGAGGAAGCTAGCAGAGGCGGTGGAGGTGGAAACAAAATTCCCAGAGCCCTAACGCTGCCCTCAGAGTAGATAGAATATGGAGTAGATGGATATTTATGCCCAAAATTTTACTTTGCACAACACACAAGTCCCCTTCCTAATCACTTTAAGGAAAAAACATTAGAGGAAATTTCAAGCTAAAAGTGTAATCCTAAGGAAAAATAATAAAAGAATGTTAGAATAATAAAATAACAGTTATGAATTTTGAAGGGAAAAGGAGAAAAATAAAATTTTGTTTTGACTTATCGCGTTATAGGTTTACTCAATTTTCAAATGAACATATTCATTGGATGCATAATTAAATCTGCATCCAATGCATACCCATTATGCATACTTTTGAGAAGAACCACATTGATAAAAATGAAGATACACTAAAAAGTGTGCTATGTTTTTTAATGTATCTTAATTTTTTATCAATGTGGATCTTCTCAAAGGTACGCATAATTAGTACTCGTTGGAGGTTTAATTTAATTTTGCGTCGAATGAGTGCCTGCACTTGAAATCTGAGTAAACCTATAAGGATATAAGAAAAAAATACAATTAAAAAAAATACTTTTTTCTTACATTCCCTCAAAAATGTTTACTTGTACCTATTTTTAAATTTAAATTATTTTGTTTGGTTTAGATATTATGAGATGGAAATTACATGAAAAAATCACTTTTAGGAAAAAATTTCCTCTAATGAAGTTCCTAACATCTAAGGGACCATTGCCAAGTGTTATTATTCCTATGCACTTCCATAGTTGTGCCCAATTATCAAATATGATGTATTAAATCTTCATCAAAATATTTTTCCCCTTGGAAATGTCATGAAGGGGGAGGATGATAACATATTCCTTTGTCTCCTCACATAGGGTATCCTCATTCACAAACAATAATTATAAGAGAAGAAAAGTATTTGTCTTTAGTGCCAATCTCCTAAACCCTCACTTCTCTACAAATGAAACAAAGACAACCAAATACATAAAAGTACATGGGAATGAATGCCTCTCTAAGTAATAATATCTAAATAAATGTCCCAAGTAGTCTATGTATGTCAAATCCTTGTCTGTGCACCACCTTCTCCTCTACATTGAAAGCAATCTACAACCTTAACGGATGATTATCAAAACTAAGCCTCATCAATTAATGCTTTATATTGCATTGGCATGTGAGACATGATGGAAATCATAATTTGATAGGGAACCCTAATCCAGGGTTTGTGCATGGAGTATTATATAAGCTTTCAAAATAAATTCTTCACGATGATACAAGTTCTAATTTTTTTTATTTTTTTTATTTTATTTTATTTTTATTTTTTTCTCTGAGGAATTAAGAGCATAATTAAATTATTCTCTAAGTTAATTTATAAGAAATTTGGAAGAATCATAATCCATGTACATGAGACATTAACCTACAAAGCTAAATCCCACCTAAAGGAATATGAGAAAAGGGGAAATTAAAATTTTGAGGAGGCTTGATCTAAGCTCGAAAATAACCTTAGTGCAATATAAACCATCTAATATATTCAAATTGAACATTCAATTTTTGAAGATGAAAGAGTTCATAATCATGATTAAAGATAATTCAAAACCTACGATTACTATTTAAGATAATTTTCATTTATTTAATTAAAAATATATATATATGAAACAACAAAGAAAATGTAGCTACCTAATGGGAAGAAGATAAAAATAAAAACATAGGATATGTTATTCAAAGAAGTGGAATGGCATGTTCCTTGAAAAAAAAATTTCAATAGTAATGGGTATCGTAGTTTGAATAAGGATAAAAAATTGAGTGTAAAGCTTGCATAATAAAAGAGATAAGAACATAATATTGGTGAAATAATAATGAATGCTTAAGAAAAGGACCATATGGATAAAATCAAGGTCATGAAAATACCAAGTTTTCCTTAGTCATGTAATAATAGGAACAACATCAACTCATTTTGGAAAATTAACTAGAGAAATGATAGTCCAAAAATATGTTGTCGAAGGAGTCAATTACTTCTAGGGACACTTGGGTTGTTATAATTATGTAAGTAGTATAGCTATCAAACTCATGTCCTAGACTTATAAATATGACCAAAAAAAAAGTTTTAAAATCACAATTGAAACAAACATTATAGATATTTTAAAAAGACAATATTCCCACATGAAGTTCGTATATAATTATTTATAGGTTGTTTTGAGTTCTTAGAAAATTACTTAAATTGTAGGAGAGTATAATTGAGTTCTCTTTCTCCTTGATTTTAGTCATGCACATCATAAACCATAACCCTAATATCATGGGTTTAAATATATATAATAGAGGTTTGTAGAGCTGGTTTTCACATTTGACATTGGAGCTATAGCCATATCCATGAGTTCAAGGAGCTTCAGATTTGGTTTGCAACACTTTTCCAAGTAAGTTTCTAAAGTGTCACTTTTTCTACATTTTCCATCGCTTTTGTTTCTTTTGTGTGTGAAAGTGCCATTTTTCCTATTTATTCTTGTATTTACTATATTTCATGCTATTATTACCTTATACAAGTGTTTTTATAGTCTATGGAGTTAGTTTTACCAGTGTCACATCCCTTCCCAGTCTTTTCTCCTAACAACAGTTATGGCTAATAGGTATTTTTATGCATGCATTTTATTTCCTTCCTGTGATCTTATCTGGTCAACACTAGTGATTGGTATAAATCATTAAAAATAAAAGCTACACTTGTCTCTTCCTCATTCCCAAATCTGAAGCTTTGCTCTCTCTTGGGATGAATGAAAACATCCTTAAGGCTTCTTGCCTCCTCCCACTATGCATTTTGTGATCCAAATTTAGGTAGGAACAAAATTAAATACACATTATAAATTGTGTTAAAATGAGGCTCCAAGGAATTTTTACTATTTTTGAATAAGGTATAAAAATAAACATCAAAAAACCTAACCCTAGGAGATGAAGAAATAAAATTTCATGGGCCCCGCTAGTTCATATATCAACTTCTCGGGGTCGTAACTTTTGCATACAATCTTTGTCCAATGCTTATAATACCTTGTTAGAAATATTTATCCAATGAATAGAAAATTTGGATACAAACCCATATGGTTGGCTATAATATTTCCCATTTAACAAAAACAACGTCTTTTAGGGCCTCAAAATGGCTCTGGAAGTTGAAGACCCGAAAAAATGCCAAAAATTGTAATTTGTGCTATAATTAAGGAAATAGAAAAAAACAAATTGGTGGTCTAAGTGGAGTAGAAGGGTGGCCACCAATATCCACCTGCATAATTCCTCCTAAATTAAAAGGTAATGGTCCCCATTTCATCGAGTGCCTCCATGAGATGGATAAAATTCTATTGAAGTTAGTCTCTAGTGAACCAATTTCGCTGGTGCAGGAGGTGGAAAAATTTAAAAACTCGACATAGTTCGAGAATTTATTTGTGAGTTTTATTGATCTATGTTTCACGATCTGACAAATTTTTTATGTTTAATGCATTCTAGGTTGAGCTATGTTGGTTTCAACTACTCAAATATTTATTATGTGTCCAAAAATGGTAGAAATTAGGGCCGAAGGTGGTCCACATTTAATATGAGGTGAAAGCCAAGGAATTAGGGAATATTAAGATCAAAATTGTTTTCTCCCACAACCTTCGTGATGGTGTAAGTCTTGTATCAAAGTGATCAGGGCTTTTGATGGGTTCCAAAAAGGCATTATTTTTTCATACGTAACAAAAAAATTTCACCCACCCGAAACTTATGTGGCGGCCAATGGTTATCATGCCATTTCTTATACTTCACATTGGATTTCTCAAAGATTTCATGAACCTGCTAGAAGTTGTGTTGAATGTGCTCAATAAATATCGTGACTTTATCAGCTTTAGACTGAACTGGTCAATGTCTTCATGTGTAGTTACAATAACAAATGAAAAATCAAGGGGGCATAATGGTTGAAATCCTAAGCCCACTTCAAATGGGCTATGGTTAGTTAGGCTATGGAGAGCTTTGTTACATTTATGTTGCATAGAGGGAATACTCTCATCCCATTTTCATGGATGCTTGGGGTTGTATATGTGTAGTATGTGCACAGTCATCTTGTTGATGACATTTGTATTAACATGAGTGTAGGGGTGGATTGTAGTCGACTTGGTGAGGTTGGTGTCCAACAATGACCAAATGTTCATCCAAAATTTTCTTATCATCTTGATATCTTGATACGATATAATGGCCTATGGGATCCCAAAATTCACCCACAATCATACAAAGATGTCTTTGGAATTGGCTTCCGCTGTAATACTCTTATTGTAGGCAACAAATATGGGCATCTAGAAAATTTGTCAATCACAAAAAATATATAGTCATTGCCATGCCTGGTAGAAGGAAGACTAGAAATATAGTCCATGGAGATTAATTCCCATGGCTGAATAGGAGTAGGAAGAGGAGTATATAGGATTTTCTTCTTAATTTTTCGTTTGGCCATGGCATAGCCAGTGCAAGATCTGATATATTTTACAACATCTTCTCAAAGATTTGGTTAATAAAAATACTTATATAAAACAACCACATTTTTATCTGCACCAAAGTGTCCCATGAATCAACTGTAGTGTGCCTCCCAAATCAGCTTAGCACACTCGTTTGAAAGAACAAAAAGGTGGCCTAGGTAGCATAATAATTCATGCTAGAGGTGGAAGAGAACTTTCTTGACATCCACTTATATCTGGTATGTGGTAGCGAACTCAAGAGAATATCTATATATTTGTGACCATCCAGAGGTCTTGTTTCCATAAGAGTTGAGAAAAATGGTTAATGTTGCAACTGGGGAATGACTAAAGAAATATGCAACTCGATTGGTGCTACAATACATGTATTTAATGTTCAAATGAAATTTTTATGGATAAGTGTACACTTATGATGGAAATCATTTTGAAACATCCCTTTTGTATGTAAAAATTGAAGATGTTGGTTTTTGTGTGGATGACCATCTCCTTCCGCACAACATAATGTTTCCAATGTTGGAAAGTTTACATTATTGGATACATCTCTTTATCGTAGGTGGGATATTTTGAAATTGTATCATAAAGTGTCTCATTTTTATAGACCAATGGATGCCCTAGTTGGGTGATAACTACATCAATAACATATTTAGAGGCATCTGTCTCAATTTCAAATGGTTGTTAGAAGTCTGGAAGATTAAAGACAATGCGTCATGTTAGCATTAAAATTCTTAGTATGTGTACAAAAAAAATCTTCCCTTAAATTGATGGTGGAATGAAACCCTAACAAAAAAATATGGTTGTATACGCTTGAGATCTGCAATAAAAACAAATAAAACCCTCAAGCCAAACATATCTTGCATGAATAAACACATAATAATAAGAAATTAAAGTGTAGTAACCCAATGAAGGACTTAAGCAATTGATAGATTTATTAAATCACCTAGTGAGGAGAAAATACAACATGGGTTTGTAGTTTCCCCTATGTGGGATGGGTCCTTTTCTTGTCCTTGTGCTTAAGCTATGTTATTCTCTCTGAAATTGCAATGGGAGAGGAAACAAAAAAAAAATCTTGAACTGAAGTTGAAGCACAAGTGTAATGAAATGATAATGGTGATGATGAAAATGGTCATGGTGAAGAATGGAGAGAAAACCCTCTCTTTATAACAAAATATTAGAATAGATTGAGAATTAGAAAATAATAAATATTGTTGATTATTTCAAAATCCAGTCATTGTGGATATTTTATTATATTTTTTGAGAGGGAAAAGGTATTTAAAATGGTCAAATATATTTATTTAGAAAGTGGTTCAAGTAATTAACAAATATGAATGATGTATTAATCACTTTGTGAGAATTAAAAAGGAAAAAATTCTTAAATAATGGTTTAATAATGATCAAATAAGAAAAATAGAGGATAAATAAGAAATAATAAGTAAATAATGGTTTATTTAATTTTTCCAATGTGATTAAGTAAAAAGTGATAAGAAATAACTATCAAATAATGATTTAATAATTATTTCTTGAGAATGTTAAATAAATAATGACTTATTTAATTATTCTCATGGGGTTTTTGGATTTTAATGAGAAACTGATGCCCAATATGGGTTGGATTACCACTATATCTACCTATTTTCTTTATAGACAGGGTTCCATATTACATTAAAAAAAAACCAAATTTTCAACATATAATCAATCGACAGGGTTGGAATCTAATAAAAAACCATAGATCTGTATGCGCCCTTTTATTTTAACAAAATCTAAATTCCTAGCAACACATTTCATTTCTAAAACTGAAGATATTCTTAATTCCATTTGCGAATGCTTCATTCAAACTAGATATTGGCATTCGATTGTGATAAACACATGAATGCTCATTTCAAACAACATGTTGGAATTTCATCACCAGAAAAAACATTCTTTATGCCTTTATCAAGGGCTTCTGCTCTCTAGAACCTTTTTCATCGATCTTATAATAGAACTGGAGCTCTCCTGGAATTGGTGTGATCAATCGAGTGGTTGATGGAGCATGTTTCAATTTAGAATGGAAAAACATATTTTTCATGCACAGCGATTCGCCACAGATCTGGAGGAAGTCTAGAAAAATCAAGATTTGGTCATAACCCTATGTTTTCAGTTGAGGCTACACAATCACTATGCATGTGTTGCGAACAAACCAAAGATGCTATGTAAACACATTTGAGGTGCTACACATACAATTATGGTGCTACGCTTGCCTTCACATGCAAAGGTTTCACCTATAAGCTAACCCTCACCTCAGCAACTGACAGAGTGATCGATCTCTAGATTTGGGCTGGAACTTTGACATTTGACAACAAATTTATACTACAATTGACAATAAAATCTACGTTCAAATCTGACTTAAGAACTTTAGTTGAACCTCATCTAATAAACAGATAATCCAAAGCTTGATCCAAAAGCTAGAACCTTAACTGGTTCAAATCGTAATTGTGTTTCATCCTCAAAGGGATTTGATGCTCTACAACTTAGAAAAAAAAATCACCACATATTACTTCGTGTGTAAGAGTGAGCCAATCTAACTTGATCACTCTGTAGCTTCTTTCACTTCCCAAAGTATTAACACAAAGATTCACATTTCGAATCTAAACTCGAATCAATTTCATAACAGAAAACAATACTAGTCCTATCACTACTTTGTATACTCTATTATAAAAATAACCAAAAAAATTGATCTATTCATCACATTAATGGATCATACACCCAATCACACCAGAATAATTTCAATCAAGAAATTCAATAAAACTCTTATCATTTTACACCACAAAGGGATGATCAATGCAATTAGCGATAATGTCACAGTTCCCTCTCCTTTTGGTCTCACGGACCTTCTCTTACTCACACTTCTCATTCTCTTCCACTCACTATCTACTCCCTATCCAATCCAACCATGAATGCCTTCAAGGCATATCATATTTATAATAAAACTATTCTGAACTAATTTTAGTTCATATCCTATAAAATCTCCTCACCAAATTCCTAAGATCCCTCACTTAATCTCCAAGAGATATTTTAGCTCCGTAAAATATGCATGGAAATTCTAACACCTTAGACCTCAAATGTTTTCACACATTCAATAATAATTACAAATTAGTAATCATTTTAATAATTAAAACATGAGGGAATCTCTCCTGCCATAAAATAAACATTCCCGTTAGGTTTCTTCAAAAAATCAATTTATGGAGTAGGATGCTCCTGCATCAGACTCGCAAGGAAACAAATCTTCCATGATCTCCTAATCATGAATTTTTGTTTTTGAAGTCATCCTATTTTCCAAACTTTATGTTGTTTCTCACCACACGCTTTTCCATCTTGTTTCTTCCTTGCAGATGTATGCATTCCTCCTGGATCCCAATTTTTAAATTGTCTTTGTGTAGTCATCTTTATCTTGCTTGAATTAACAATCACCTTATTGTTGTTTCTTTTGTTCCTTATTATCCACTTGAAAGATTTAATTTCCAATGTTTTATTCCTTATCTCTACTTGCTACTGATTTCATCCTCTTCATACTGAATAATTTACTCCACAATATATCTTAAACTCAACAAATTTCTTTGTCAAGGTTTCAAAATATTTAAAACCTTGCTCAATGCACCTTTTATCAATTTTTTTATCTTGTGATTCCACTATCACCATCATGGGTTGCCTGCAAGAGGTTATTTTTTGATCATGATGAATATTAGTACACAATTCATTGACATAATTTATAATATACCATTCCTCTACTTTTCCCATTCTCCACACATCATATTCTTTATGTTGAAGCCCTTCATCTTCAAACCCACTTAACTGCTTGCTTGGTATGAAAACAGAAAATCAATCTCCTATATGTTGATTTTCAATTGTGAAACTTTTCCATTTAATTTCTTCATATTGCCAATTGATCTTTGCATTCACGTCATATTTATCTATGCTATCAACTTCTACACCATCAAATATTTGGTATTCACCTCCTTTTGGACTTGTGAACAAATTTTGTTCAAATTCTGCCTTGTTTCTTTCTCTACAATCATCTTTGGCTTTAATAGTACCCTACATAAGAGTTGTTAAAATTATTCTTTCTTCATCCAAATTTCGATCCTATTGGGAACACTTCTCTTCATTTAAACCATCCACTAAATTTTTCTATAAACACTGAAAAAAATTAAAAATAAAATATTTCATGATCATCATGGTCATCTAGAAAAGGTCATACACAATTACTTCTTCAAAATTATGATATTCCTGTTGCAACCAATTTAGAAATTTAAAAAATGAATTATCTTCAAGCCTATCCCTTTGATCTCTATAAATGTTCCAAACATTTCTTCCATTCTCAAACCTATATTTACAATTCTTGTTACCCTAAAGCAATCTTTTCCATTCAGCCATCAATGTCCCAACCTTGTACTATGAGATAATTTAATGAGTTTTATCCCACTTTCCTTCATAAACTTCCAAAGAATATGATTTATTTGACCATTCTTCTTTCAGGTGCTCCACGGAAGGTTGATTTCTTCCATCTTTTGTACCTGCACATTCAAAAATTTTGTAGAAATTACATTCTTCCTAACATTTCTTGGGCTCATGCTCAATTTCCAACATACATTGCTCTTCTTCTTTGTTGCAATTTTCTGTTACATGAGCTTCTTCTTCTACTTGTTATCCATCTTGTGTAGCTCTCTGATCATAATCAACAATCTGATTTTTGTCCCAATAAATTCTTGGTTCTACATAAACCTCTTCATGACCTTTATAAGCATAGCCATATTATGTCCTTCCATGAAAAACTTCTACAACTTCTTCTCCATGATTGTCTTCGTAAGTTAGTCACCTTATTTTCCTGACTACATGACATAACAATATCTATTCTTCCTTAGGTCCTTCGATGCTTCCTAGTATTTGAATCTTTAAATTTTCTTTTCCATTGACAAAATTGTCTTGAGTCCCACTCTCCTTATCAGCTCTTCCTTTTCCATAATTGCACATCTTCAAGACATACATTGTCTCCTCCTTTTCCAGTTTCCAATAACTCTTAGACATACAAACAATTTCTTCAGAAACACTTAGATAAAAACTAAGTAAAAAAATGTACAACCAATGAACTGTACCTCCCATATTAATCCTCTTTTCACAAAATTGTGAAATTTTGATATGATTTCATTCATAACCTTCTTCAAGGTTGTCTTCATGACAGAAGGCCAAACTTCCTTATTCTAAAACACTCCTTTGAAATTGTCCAACTCCATAATAAACTAGCCCTTGTTCTCCTTTACAAGCATAGTCCCTCTTTTCTTGGACTGTTGCTCCTTCCTTTGTTTTTGGCATTTTTTTAGCTCCATTTTCTTGATATTTAGTACCTAAAACTTCATACTCATACAAACAATTAGGTTGAAATACATTACAATTTCCTTCTTCACTGGATGTCATTCACATCTCTTTTCTTTGTTGCTCCAAGCATTCTATCATCCCATCACTCTCATCATCATCCTTTCCTAGGATTGATCCTTCTTCAGGGTCACAAAAGTGAACTTCTTCTCTAAGTTTACTTCTACTAGTTTTATTTTCCTCCTTCATCCAAATATTTATTTTTTGCATCAACTTCTTGGAAAATAACCCCATAACATACCACTTGACACTTTTTCTTACATTCACTCCATATTTTAGATCCTCTCTAATCTCCTTTTGTAGCAGTTGTTCCAAATGATTGATTTTTTCCCTTAACTCAACCATATCCCTATCAATTTCTTCATCATATACTCTCCTTAGATTTGAAAGAAATATTCCACCCATCTGTGGGTTCTATTAGAACTTGGTGATATCCAGAATTCAAATCAATATTATTAGAGTACATGCCCCTCTTAAGCTGGTCAAGAAGGTCATCAATCCATGGGATTGGGTACTTGTTCCTAAAAATGAATTTATTTAGTGCCTGATAGTTAATCCGGAGTCGCTAGGTCCCATCCATCTTCTGTACAAGTAAAATTGGGCTCCCACAAGATGAGGAACTTAGTCAGATTTTACCTTTTTGCAGCAGCTCTTGGATTTTTTATTTGATTTATTAATTTTCTAAAAGGGTGTAGTGGTTTATTTTAATGTCTCCCAATTCACGCATTTTTTTTTTCATATATATGTATAAATTACATTCACCTAATAGTAATTTTCTTATTAACTTATGCCTTCGACATTTTAAATAAAATTATCAACCTTAATGAATATAGTGCTCTCTTCTAATACTCCATATAATCATATGGTTATTATTTTTTTTTCCAATATAGACCTTCCACCTTATCATTATTATTAAGAGGCAACCTATTTGTTTATATATATATATATATATATATATATATATATATATATATATATATATATATATATATATATATATATATATATATATATATATATATATATATCTGAGATATATATATGTATATATATTGCATATTTATAATGTGAGTATTGTATAGAACCATATGTTATTATTTCGTTTTTCCCTTATAACCATCATATTTATAATTTGTAATGGTCCTCATGGATTTCTCACATTATCTCTTTGTCATACAACACAATCTATATATTAAGTTTTGTTTTAAATGATGAACCATGATAATTTACACCCCTTAACTTCCTTTCGACGTGTGAGAAGATCGCATATGGATTGCTTTGGCATTCGTGAACTGACTACATTGATTTGTAGTATCTTCATATTGTATGATTTTGACGTTTTATCAGGGTTCCCACCCACAATTCTTATGGTTCTACGTTATTGTTGTTCTTTCAAACCCTTTAGTATACATTTACGTATTTTTCATTTATGGTAATAAATATTTGTTATTAATTCCCTTCTGCCTCCACTTGACGTTTCTTGAACTCCTGACCATGAGTCATCGATCCATTGTATAGCATTCCGATGCGTGCCACCTGTAGGGTGGAGATGCTTGAGGGTTTCATCCCGACTCATGGTACTTAAGGTTCACTTTCTTCGGAGAAGTATTCATTTGATTCTCTGCAAAGCAGTGTTTAGCTCTGGTTCTATTTTCCTGTTTTTTTCCTATGTCAACCATGCAAAATTCTACAAGTTCTTCCACACGCAGATGTTCACTAAATCTATCTCTCAGTAAGATTTACCTTTTCTATTTATTCCACCGTTACAAAGCATGTATATTCTTTCCTCTTGGACAGTTGAGCTCTGGTTTCCTTCTATTTTTATATACATTTTCTTTGTTCTGAATGTAAGTTGGTTTTAAGTTGTTGGTTTGCATACCCTGATAGGGTAATGGCGTTATTAAAATTTGCATTTGGATGCATATGTATTATTGCAGAGTTCATTTCGAACCTCTTGTGGATACTTCGTGGATTTTTCTTGAATCGTTCGTTTTTCACATCTTAAGTTTTGAGGACGTAGCAGAATGTCATTTTGTCCATTTATATTATCTTTAACTTGTTTCTCGTTGACATGGTTAAGGAACGTATTTCTATTCTTCCTGAATCAACCTTCCCATCGTAATTGACGGGTTAGGTTTTGCAATTCAGCTTCATGAAGGAATTCTACGCACGGCCATTCTCAAAGGTAATTCCTCTCGGGTTTGAATTTTTATGAATACATTTTTCTCATAATCATGATTCATAGCACTTTTATAGCTATTCCTATCCTTTTATTTGAGTAGGACTCTTATCTATTCAACATTGGTCTCAGTACCACTCAGGTAACTATCCCTCCTTCCTTGCAAGTATATGAAGTTGTTGACATTGTAATTTTTTTGTTTTGTTTTTGTAGCACATAGTTGAAGATTTTGTCATATTGACTTGCACACGTATCCTCACATTTTGCCTCTGTTCATGAACTCATTTATATGATTGTTTGAATTTTTCAGGTAGGTGGTTTGATTTAATATTTTCTCCGGTATATCAGGACACCCTTCACGTAGACTTCCTTGGAATTCTCACGAGGGTTTCGGCGTTTACTCCTGATATTCAGATCTCACCCCTGTATTAAATGAAATTAGTGAGTTTTCCATAGCATTGTTTTCATGACTAATGTGCTCGTTTTTACAAGGACTTGTGGACCTTGTTACTACATTCAACATATATTTTATTTCATATTGTTATTTGTTTTGACATACAAATCCTGTTCAGATTTGAGTTATAATGGGGAAGAGTTTCTCACTGGTTTCTATACCAGGAGTATTCACCTCTAATGGCTATTTTGATAAAAAGTTAAACTGTGGTTATGTACCTCCCTGTAATTTCAGAAATAGGTTGATTGTCTACACATGTTTTCTCTATATGTTAGATGTTTATTTTATATGATTACACAATTCCTTCTCTTTGATTATCAATAGTTCTTCCCAGGAGCTAAGTACCTAATTTCATAGGCTGATAGAAATAACTCTTCTCTCTTTTTTTTCCATATATACTATTAATATTAGGTTAATATCTTTGTATCTTGTAACAAATTTTATTTACAACAGTTAATTAATCTTTCACCTGTACATGTATCAGGGGCTACTTTCAGTTTACATAAACTACTTTTAACTCATATTTTTCCCTTCCTATTTAATCTATACACTGTTCATGCACTGTCCAAAATACAACACAAGTATTTAAAATACATCTATAGGGATAAAATTCTATACGCACCTAATGTCAGTCCTCACATCTGTTTAGGCATATGCATACTTTATTGAAATCCTGGAAAGGGTTATTATCACTTAAGTACATAGGTGTACTTAAGATTTTTCCCTTATATTTTCTAGAAAAATCTTTCATATTATTTTCCCATAAGTTAATGTTCAGCATAGACTATAATAGAATGAGTATCTATTTTAGAACTTCAAATTTTTTTATACAGTGTACATATATAAAATTTCACTTGTTAAAGTTTCATTTTATTTTTATGTCCTATATCATAGGGTTTTAGTCTAATAACTGATAGTCTCTGAATGGAATTTACTTTCTAAACTTCATAGTACTTAAGATGCATGTTCATATCAACCATAATGGAGCATTTGTCAGTTATCTTACTTCCAATATTCTGTCCACAGTGCTGACATAAACTATATCTATTAACAATTAGCCTTAATTTGCAGACTTTGGTTAACTACATATATTTACATGCAGATTTCTAAAGGAAATTTAACTGTTTTAACACTGTGCAGTCCGCTTTCATGGCATGTTCATATCAACTGTAACCTTTATTTACATTATCATTTCTATTTAAGTAATTCATGTATGTTGTAGTCAATTATACCTTCACTTGTATAATTTTATGTCTATAACACACGAAACAGGTTTAAAGTATGTCTAGTTTCAATTATATCTGTTACATGTAAAGTTATCCTACTTTCTTTTCCTATATGCGACAGTTATTTTATTAGTCCAGAAGCAGATTAAAGTTAGACAACAAATCATCTTTGGGGTAAAATGTATCTTTAAATTTAAACCAACATTGGTTCAGAGATTCTGATGGATTCTCCCCATAGATTTTATTCCTACAACTATACAGAGTTGAGAGGATTAATTTCCTCTACACAATTCTGTTAAATGTAGGGAATAAAAACTTCAAAATTTTAATCTAGCGTAACATATATAACCATTAACAATATTGCACAATAAAAGGTACTTTAATCATTCATAAAACTTATGAACATACCACTTCTGCAATTGACCAATCTCCCAACCTTAGAGTTCTTCTGTCCTCCAGAACTCACCCCCGAGCTGAGATCATCTCCTAGAACAGATCAACCCCAATCTATTCTAGAGTAGCTTATTTAATCTTATGCTCCCCAAAGCCTATTTCTAATTCTGCGTCCAAAATTAGAGGAGGCTTTTTATTCCTATTTGCCTAGGCTTCCCTTATTTAGGGACTTTTAAAGCTGCTTTCTTCTTTTCCAACATTTTACCTCTTCCCAACTACTCTCCACCTCATTGGGGAAATATATATTTTTCCTCAAAAATATAAATTAGAAATAAATTCTTTCAAGTATTTTTGAAATGTTTTTGGGGAAAGTCTTAGCCTCTTTCCATACCTCATGGATTTGGCAAGTGATCTCAAAATTCTCATTTGGTCAATATGCAAAGATGGATTTTATTTATTTTTCATAATTAAATAATTAATTACATCCACACAATAATTATCCATTGGGGTCCACTCCCCTTTGGATTGAAGTTCAAATTTCTAACTTGAAAAACATAAAACTAGGGGTGTTACATTTCCCCCCTCTAAAAACAAACATCATCCTCGGTGTTAACAACTAGCTACCAGAGTTCATTTTGAAAATAGATGTGGATATTTTTCCATCATCTGAGCTTCTCTTTCCCATGTAGCGTCTTCAGCAGCAAAGTGATTCAATTGCACCTTTACTCTTGCTACTGTTCGGTTTCTCAATTCAACTTCTTCCCACTCCAATATTTTAAGCGGCTCTGGAAGGAACTCCCCTTCTGGTTCCACCTGTATCACATTCCAATCAACAATGTGAGAAGCATCATGTACATATATTTTTAAAAATTAAACATGAAACACATCATGAAATTTAACATTGGGCGGTAGGGCTAGTTTATAAGCCACTAGTCCCACCCTTTCTAACACCTCAAAAGGCCCACAATATCTAGAAGCCAATTTTGCACAACTTCCAGCATAAAGTGTGCTCTTTTTGGGTTTAATATGCAGGTACACATGATCCCCCACTCTAAACTCTCGATGCACCCTCTTCTTATTAGCATAGTTTTTCTATCGGTATTGTGTTGTCTTGATATTTCTTTGTATTTGTTTGATAATCCTTTCCATTTCTTTTAAACTATTTGGCCACAATACTACCTTATCTTCAAGTTGGCTCCAACTTAAAGGAGTATGACACTTCCTTCGATAGAGTACTTCAAATGGGCTCATTTTGATTTGATTTGTTCTCTCTGTTTGACCGTCTATCTGAAGGTGATAGGTAGTACTAAAATTCAGTTTAGTGCCCATGCCCCCAAACAGACCTTTCCAAAAGGCTGATGTGAAATTAGCATCTCTATCTGAAACAATCATCTTTGGGACCCCGTGTAGCCTTACTATTTATTTTAGGAACACATCTGCTACTTGGGCTATCCCAAAAGTAGATTTTATAGGTATGAAGTGCGCAACCTTTGTTAAAGTGTCTACCACTACCATCGCTGAGTCATGCTGGTACTTTGTTCTGGGTAACTCGGTTATGAGATCTATAGAAACAATGTCCCATTTCCATTCTGCAATTGGCAAGGGATTTAAAAGACCAGCTGGATGTTGATGCTCAACTTTAAATAATTGACATTCCATGCATCTAACTAAATATTCTGCTACATCTTTTTTCATTCCTGGCCAAAACAATTTCTTTTTCAAAGCTGTTAGCATTTTTTGATATCCAGGATGTCCTAAATATGGCTATTTATGATATTCATCTAGGATCTCTTTTTTTAAGGACTCTACCTTGGGGACATACAATCTATTTTTATAGTAGATTATACCTTTCTAGTTTTGGGTGTACTCAGCCATTTCTTTTTTCTCCATTTTTAATTGCAGATTTTCATAATTGGGATCTTGATCCGCTACCTTTTTAATCAGCTCTTCTATGTCAAGGCTAGCACTACTCCCAATGTTGGTTATGTTTTGGCAAGCATTTCTACTTAGCGCATCAACACTTATGTTTTCCTTCCCTTTGATATGTTTTATGTCCATATCAAATTCACTTAGAAAAGACAGCCATCTGTCTTGTCGAGCATTCAAATCTGTTTGAGAAAAGAAATACTTGATACTAATATGATCAATCATCAATGTAAATTTTTTTCCAGGAAGATAGTGTCACCACATCTTCAAGGCATGAATTACAACAACCAATTATAGATCATATACACTGTAATTCTGTTCATGTTTCTAAAGTATTCTAGATTCGTATGCAATAACAAAATTTTCTTGCAATCTTCAGTATAGGGACTGTTGTGAGTTTTAATTTTAGTTGTTCAAAAATGTTTTGGAATTTTTCAGTCCACTCAAATTTGGTGCATTTTCTCTGTAGTGAAGTTATGGGATATGCTATTGCAAAAAATCTTTCCACAAATCTTTGATAGTAACCTGCAATTCACATAAATGATCTCACTGTTGAAACATCAGTTGGCACCGACCATTCTCTAATAGCCTTTATTTTTTTAGGGTCAATAGCCAATACTTTTTTAGAAAGAATATGCCCCAAGTACTGTATCTTGTCTTTATAAAATTCACATTTACCGAGTTTGGCATATAACTGATTTTCTTTCAACGTTTGCAAAACTATCCTTGAGTGTTCTTTGTGCTCTTCCTCACTTTTTGAATAAACCAGAATATAGTCTATGAACACTAGTACGAATTTATCCAAGTACTTGTTCAAAATGCTATTCATTAATCACATAAAAGTGGCAGGGGCATTTGTCAACCCAAAAGGTAGGACTACAAATTCATAGTGACCATACCTGGTTCGAAAAGATATTTTACTAATGTCTTCCTCCTTAATTGTGAGTTGGTGATACCCAGTCCTCAGATCAATATTAGAATATACCGAAGCCCCTCTTACCTGATCAAAAAGGTCATCAATTCTGGGCAATGTATATATGTTGTTAATTGTTAACTTATTTAGCTGATGATAGTCAATGCACATTCAAAGGTTCCATCCTTCTTTTTCATGAAGGATACACACTCGGTCTGATATAACCTTTATCCAACAATTCTTGCAATTGCATTTTCAACTCCATGAGTTCATGGGGGCTCATCCGATAAGGGGCTGTGGAAACAGGTGTTGCTCCAGGCACCAAATCGATAGAAAAATCAATCTCTCTTTTGGGGGAAAGATGAGGAATCTCATCTAGAAAAACTTCCTTCAACTCTGTTACCACTGGGAGAGTGTCCAACAGGTTTTCTTCAGGTAGTTGTTCTAATTCTTCAACATGTACAGAATATACTTGATACCCTTTCCTAGCTTTTCATTTTTAATTGCAGAGCTGATATTTGTCTTACAAAAATTGGTTTTGGTTTTCCTTTGAGTATAAAGGGTCTCCCTTCCTCATCTATGCAGTGCAAAGTTTTATCCCAACAGTTCATCATAGCCTTTCTCTTTTCTAACCAGTCCATTCCTATCAGCAAGTCATATGATTCTAAGGGAAAAATGTTTAATTTTACTTCTATCTAAAAATCATTTAATTTTATTGCTATTTGAGGTAACTTATGAGTTACTTTTCTCTTGGTGTCAGTGGCTAACTGGACCAACCAAGACTGTTGAAATTTTTCAATCTTGAGATTGCATTTCTCTACAACTTGTGGACTAATGTAACTCAAGGAAGCACCCAGATCAACAAAATTGTAATAGATTGGTTAGCAATCTTACCTTCAATCTCAACCATAGTAGCCTGGTGTTCTGCTTGTCGGTTCTCCAAGGCTGCACTGATAGTGGGTATATTCCTTGCTATATCATTCACTGTGGTAGCTTCTCGATCCCTCATAATCATCTAAATATTTCGGTGTGGACAGTCCCTCAACAGATGAGGTTCTCCGCAGCCCCAAAATTTCAGAGGCTCCCGCATTTTAACTGTTCCTTCCTTTTTATTATCTCCATCTATTTGTTTTGAACTGACTTGGGACTCAGCAGTTTGAATTTCCTTTGGTTTGTTAAATTTCTTCCACTGATGATCCCTACCAAAATTCTTCAAGTAAGCTGGTTTTTGTTTCTTTCCTTTGAATTCACCCTTGTTTACCTAGCTTTTCCCATGCTTACCCTTTCCTTCAAACTGTTGGTAGCATAATCTAGCTTTCCTCACCGCTTCATTCATATTTTTTTGGTTATCGAACTCTATTTTGTCCTTGTACACCACAGGAAAACAGTTCAAAAACCTTTGTACCTTTACCTTCTCTTCATGAATATAAGGAACATGCCTTAATAGATTTGTAAACTTGGTGACAAACTCATCTATGGTGAGCTGTCCCAATCTGATTTCATGGAACTCCTTTGATTTATCATCATAATAACATTTGTTCAAATAGCGGTTTTTAAACTTGACTTGGAAATCTTCCCAAGTCACTATTTTTTCATCAATGGCATGGACCATTTTTGTCTCCTCCCACCACAAGGTAGCCTTACCCTACAACTGGTAGACAAATAACCTGGCCTTTAGATTGCTCTCGTATTCATAGACCTGGAAATACTTAATCATATTCAACAACCATGCATCAGCATCTTCCTCCTTCTCCCCATCATAGGATGGAGGCTTAATTTTCTAGAATTCCCCTTGTAATTCCTTTCTCTATTTAGACAGGTGTCTAGTAGTGTCATCTTCCTCAAAATCATCAAAGAACTTGCCTTTCTTCCTCTTTTCGGAACCTTCAACTTCTTGGCTGTTCTACGAAGTCAGTTCTCTTATGAGCTTTTCCTGCTCCTCACTGGCTAATGATAGCATGTCATTCTAGCTTCTTAACTTAGCTATCTCCCATTCTAACCCATGCAACATAGCCATCAAAGGAGCATTGGGATATAGCATGTTATCTTCATCACGCAGATCAACATAAATTTCATCTCCTTCAGCCATTGACTTTTTAGTTCTAGTACCACGGTGCACTAAACAAAACAACATGAGTAACAAATTTATTTTTTTCCAACAAGAAATAATTTATACAGTGAGCACAACAATAGCCCAATTTTGCTAACATGAGCTCTGATACCATTTGTAATGTCTCCCAATTCACACAATTTTTTTTTCTCCATATATATATAAAAATTACTTTCTTCATATTTAAATAAACGTCTCAACCTTAATGAATATAATGATGTTTTCTAATACTCCATATAACCATATGGTTATTATATTTTTTCCAATATAGACCTTCCACCTTATTATTATTATTAAGAGGCAACCTATTTGTTTATATATATATATATATATATAGGATTATGTATATGTATATATATTGCATATTTATAATGTGAGTATTGTATAGAACCATATGGTATTATTTTGTTTTTCCCTTATAGCCATCATATTTATAATTTGTAATGGTCCTCATGGCTTTCTCACATTATCTCTTTGTCATCCAACACCATATGTATATTAAGTTTTGTTTTAAATAATGAACCATGATAATTTACACCCCTTAACTTCCTTTCGACATGTGAGAAGATCACATATGGATCACTTTGGCATTCATGAACTGACTACATTGATTTGTAATATCTCTGTATTCTATGATTTTGACTTTTTATCAGGGTTCCCACCCACATTTCTTATGGTTTTGTGTTATTGTTGTTCTTTCAAACACTTTAGTATACGTTTACGTATTTCTCATTTATGGAAATAAATCTCTATTATTAATTCTCTTCTGCCTCCATTTGACGTTTCTTGAAATCCCAGCCATGAGTCATCGATCTATTGTATAGCGTTCCGATGTTTGACACCTGTAGGGTCGAGATGCTTGAGGGTTTCCTCCCGACTCACGGTACTTAAGGATCACTTTCTCCGGGGAAGTATTCATTTGATTCTCTGCAGAGTGGTGTTTAGCTCTAGTTCTATTTTCCTGGTTTGTTCCTATGTCGACCATGAAAACTTCTACGAGTTCTTCCACATGCAGATGTTGACTACGTCTCTCTCTCAGTAAGACTTACCTCTGCTATTTATTCCATAATTATAAAGCATGTATATTATTTCGTCTTGGAAAGCCAAGATTTGGTTTCCTTCTATTTTTATATACATTTTATTCGTTCTGAATGCAAGTTGGTTTTAAGTGGTTGGTTCGCATACCCTGATAGGGTAATGGCGTTATTAAAATTTGCATTCGGATGCATATGTATTGTTGCAGAGTTCATTTCAAACCTCTTGTGGATACTTCATGGATTTTTCTTGAATCATTCATTTTGCACATCTTCAGTTCTGAGGGCGTAGTAGAATGTTATTTTGTCCATTGATATGATCTTTAACTTGTTCCTCGTTGACGTGGTTAATGGAAGTATTTCGATTCTTCCTGAATCAACCTTCCCATCGTAATGGATAGGTTAGGTTTTGCAATTCGGCTTCATGAATGACTTCTACACATAGCCATTCTCAGAGGTAATTCCTCCCGGGTTTGAATTTTTATGAATATAATTTTCTCATAATCATGATCCATAGCACTTTTACAGCTATTCGTGTCATTTTATTTGACCGGGACTCTTATCTATTCAACGTTGGTCTCAGTACCACTCAGGTAACTTTCCCTCCTTCCTCGCAAGTATATGAAATTGTTGCCATTGTAAATTTTTTTGTTTTTGTTTTTGTAACATACAGTTGAAGATTTTGTCATATTGACTTGCATAGGTATTTTCCCATTTTTCCTCTGTTCATGAACTCATTTATATGATTGTTCGACTTTTTCAGGAAGGTGGTCTGATTTAATATTTTCTTTGGTATATCGAGACACCCTTCACTCGTACTTTCTTGAAAGTCTCATGAGGGTTTCGGCGTTTACTCCTGATATTCAGATCTCACCTCTGTATTAATTGAAATTAGTGAGTTTTCCATAGCATTGTTTTTATGACTGATGTCCTCATTTTTACGAGGACTTGTAGAATTTGTTACTGCATTCAACATATATTTTATTTCATATTGTTATTTTTTTTTACATACAAATCCTGTTCAGATTTGAGTTATACTGGGGAAGAGTTTCTCACTAGTTTCTATTCCAGGAGTATTCACCTCTAATGGCTATTTTGATAAAAAGATAAACTGTGGTTATGTACCTCCCTGTAATTTCAGAAATGGGTTCATTTTCTACACATGTTTTCTCTATATGTTAGATGTTTATTTTATATGATTACACAGTTCCTTCTCTTCGATTATCAATATTTCTCCCAAGGAGCTAAGTACCTAATTTCATAGGCTGATAGAAATAACTCTTCTCTTTTTTGTTCTTCCATATATACTATTAATCTTAAGTTAATATCTTGGCAGCTTGTAACAATTTTTATTTATAGGATTTAGTTAATCTTTCACCTGTACATGTATCAGAGGCTACTTTCAGTTTACATAAACTACTTTTAACTCATATTTTTCCCTTCCTATTTAATCTATACATTGTTCATGCACTGTCTAAAATACAACACAAGTATTTAAAATACATCTATAGGGATAAAATCCTATATGCACTTAATGGGGGTGCTCACATCTATTCAGGCATATACATACTTTATTGAAATCCTAGAAAGGGTTATTATCTCTTAAGTACATAGGTGTACTTAATATTTTTCACTTATATTTTCTAGCAAAATCTTTCATATTATTTTGCTATAAGTTAATGTTCAGAATAGACTATAATAGAATCAGTCTCTGTTTTACAACTTCAAACTTTTTTATACACTGAACATATATAAAATTTCACCTGTTAAAGTTTCATTTTATTTTTCTGTCCTATATCACAGGTTTTTAGTCTAATAACTGATAGTATCTGAATGGAATTTACTTTCTAAACTTCAAATAATTAAGATGCATGTTCATATCATCCTTAATGGAGCATTTGTCAATTATCTTACTTCTAGTATTCTGTCCACAGTGCTGACATAAAATATATCTATTAACAATTAGCTTTAATTTGCAGACTTTGGTTAACTACATATATTTACATATAGATTTCTAAAGGAACTTTAACTGTTTTAACACTGTGCAGTCTGCTTTCATGGCATGTTCATATCAACTATAACCTTTATTGACATTATCATTGCTATTTAAGTAATTCATGTATTCCATAGTCAATTATACTTTCATTTGTATAATTTTATGTCTATAACACACGAAATAGGTTTAAAGTATGTCTAGTTTCAATTATATCTGTTAGATGTAAAGGTATTCTGCTTTATTTTTCCTATATGTAACAGTTATTTTATTAGTCTAGAAGCAGATTAAAGTTAGACAATAAATCATCTTTGGGGTAAAATGATTCCTCAGATTTAAACCAACATTGGTTTAGACACTCTGATGGATTCTCCCCACAGATTTTATTCCTACAACTATACAAAGTTGAGAGGATTAATTTCTTCTACACAATTCTGTTAAATGTAGGGAATAACAACTTTAAAATTTTAATCTAGCATAACATCTATAACCATTAACCATATTGCACAATAACAGGTACTTTAATCATTCATAAAACTTATGAACATACCACTTCTGCAATTGACCAACCTCCCAACCTTAGAGTTCTTATGTCCTCCAGAACTCACCCCCGAGCTGAGATCGTCTCCTAGAATAGACCAACCCCAATATGTTTAGGAGTAGCTTATTTAAGCTTATGCTCCCCAAATCCTGTTTCTAATTCTACGTCCAGAATTATTGGATGCTTTTTATTCCTATTTGCCTAGGCTTCCCTTATTTAGGGACTTTTAAAGCTCCTTTATGCTTTTCCATCTTTTTACCTCTTCCCAACTACTCTCCACCTCATTGGGGAAATCTAGATTTTTCCTCAAAAATCTAAATTAGAAATAAATTCTTTCAAGGATTTTTGAAAGATTTTTGGGGAAAGTATTAGCCTCTTTCCATACCTTATGGATTTGGCAAGTGATCTCAAAATTGTCATTTGGTCAATATGCACAGAAATATTTTATTTATTTTTAATAATTAAATAATTAATTACATCCACACAATAATTATCCATTCGGGTCCACTCTCCTTTGGATTGAAGTTCAAATGTCTAACTTGAAAAACATAAAACTTGGGGTGTTACATTTATTAGCCCATTATTTAGACATGCTATGGGGTTTATATTGAGGGGATGCTTCACCTGACAGTGAAAATGTACCCATATGGGTGAGGTGATGATGTACCTCTATTCTTACATGATATTCTACACCTGCTTCTGTTATGTGAGGTACGTGTCCCAGGGGCCATGAATGTGGCCATGATCTTTTGCTTATTTTAAGAGTCACTAAGAAAGAAAACAAATTTACTAGTCTTGGAGATGATCTTGTTTCATTGCTTAGTATATCTCAAAGAAATGGTTGTAGGTGGGGCTACCTTCGGTATCCTTTATAGCTTATTTCCTAAAGTGATAATAATAGCGCAAGACGTAGACTCATATACCACATGAAGCTTCCAAAATTATGGTGTGTATAATAGTACATCACCAACATCGAGAGGAGAATTACAAAGTTACAGAATATTAACATTAGATTTTGATTCATATCTCTTGATAACTTCAATCTGTTTGGTGTGGCATTGGAAAATCATTACAAAGTCACATAAGCATTAGTTTTTGATTCATATCTCTTGATAACTTCAATCAATTTGGTGTAGCATTAGAAAAAAACAACGCTGTCAAATATGCATGAGTTATTTATTTGTTAAATTGACAAAATAAATCCATATTATTGGATTTTGAATATAGGAAATATAAGCATATTAACATATAATATCAATATAATTTATGAGGATTAAATCTCACATAATTTTTTCTTATATGAGGATTAAATCTCATAGAATTATTGTTGCTTTTAATATATTCTTTACATGCAATATAATGTATTTTCCTTTAAATTATACACACAAATCCTTCAATGAATTTCCAAGTAAAAAAATAAAACATTATATAAAATAATATTACAAAATTTGACATTTTTATATTAAATATATATTTTATTTTAAGAATTAATAAAACTAATTTAAATGTTGTTTGTTTGTCTAACCACTGTTATATTGTTTGTTTACATTTAATTTTGATTATTTTTATACCATCATTTGATATTATTTATTTATTTTTAAGTGGTATATATATATATATATATATATATATATATATATATATATATATATATATATATATATATATATTCTCTTAAGATTAAAAATGGGAAAAATGATCTAGATTATCCACAATGCTATAAGAAATCCATTGACATTTCAAATATGGCAAGGATGCATTTCAGAATATTTTCGAATGAATCAACTAAAGTAGAATTTTAAGTAGTGTTAATTTTTTTTTTTAGTATTTTTATTGACTATCATGTTTATTTTATTAAAACAAAATTGAATAATATCCTAAAGAAATACATATGAAATCTTTGTAAATACGATGTGTTGTAGGTAATGATGTGAATACTGGAGTTTCAACATATATTTTAATTTTTTTGGATAATATTTTTTTTTTTTGTCTTGGAATACATATTTCATAATACTCATTAACAATCTTATATCATCTTAACCCTTGACCTATCAAGTGTTGGGGGGGGGGGGGGGGGGGAGGGATGCGGAAATCTCTTGGTGCAAACATCTTTTTTGAGTTCATTTCTTCAGGAAAGTTTTTTTTAAAGGAGAATTTTGATAGCTCTCGATGTGATTGATACGAGATTAAAATGGATCTAACTTTGTTTTATCTCTCTTTCTCTACTCTCCCTATCAATATCCTCTCCCTCTTTCCTCCACTGCGCTCTCCCACAACTATCTCTCCATCTCTCCCTTATCACTCCCATCTCTCTCTACTTCTATCCCTCCATGTATTTCTTCTTCCTCCCTTTCTCTCCCCTTCCAACTCCATATTTATCTCTCTCTATGACTCCTGTATCTCTTTTATATTCTATGTCATTCTATCTTGTCCCTCTATCCTAAGTCTGTCCTCTCTCTTTCTCTCTCTTCCTCCCTAACTTTCTATCACTACCTCCCTCTCTCTCTTCCCCTTCTCTCTTTGTCTCTCTCTCTCCTCTTCTCTCTCTCTACGGTCCCTGTATTCCTCGGTCTCTTTCTCCCACTCATCCCTCCCTTGCTCCACCCTCTTTTCTCAACCCATATTTCCCTCTATATCTTTTGTTTCCTCTCTTTCTGCCTCTCTCCTTCTCTCTCCCCCTCCTCTTTGTGCTCTTCCTCTCTCTGTCTCTCACCTAAAAAAAAACCATTTGGTTGTAAAATATTAATCATATGTTTTGGATCAACCATGTCAAAGAAACTAAAATAAATTTAAGCTTCCAAAACAACCACACACTGCTTTCTATATTATTGTTAGTCAATTTTGTTTGTTTCTCTCATCATACGATGCTTGGTTACTAAAATGTATTTTATGTTGCTTCTTAGTAATATTATTTATATTCTTAAGTAATATTATTATACAAAATTATTCTCATTTTTAATTTGATTGAAACTTTTTATTTAATTTCTGTACGAATATACGATATAGGGTTTATATATATCTCCCAAAGTAATGATCAAATTTTTCCTTTTAAAATTAATTAAGAAAATGTTACTAAATTAAATTAAAATATAATTAAAGCTTTTAAAATATTTTGATTGTGAAATAACTTATGGTTATTGGCCATGTGGTATTGATAAACCATGGTGTTGACCCATGATATTATAAAAAATCCTATTTGTACACTAATGTAGAGCCATAAATTGGGGCTGAATTTCCATGATTAAAGAATAATGTCATATTGTTATAAAATGTTTCCATTGTCAAAGTGACATTGTATTGAAGCAAATAGCATCGCGCAAAACATATTCACAAGTTAATAATAAATTTTACATATAATAAATTGATTTTAGGATTTTATCTTTTTATTATTAATTGGGCCAACCTTTAAATGTTTATGAGTTTTATATTCTTATTAACATTTTATTTACTACTTTTAACTTTATTTATTACCTTTTTTTAATAATTTGGTGGACATGTAAATATTAAATGTTAAACATTTATGCTTGACATTTGTTACCCATTATAACAGAATTGAGCACCTCTCAATAGTCATTGATAAATAATAAGTGGATAATATTTAATAGTAATCAAGACAAAGGTTTAAGATTCAATGTACTTTTTCTTTTCAATTTAATTAAAAAATGATGGTAATATAATTAAATTAACGAGAAAAATATATATATATATAATATTTTTGAAATATAGGGATCTATTATGGTTATGAGAGTAAGTGGTAATAATAAGCCTTGGTATTCTAACAAGTGGAAGGCTTATTTATAGCTTATGAGTCTCCATGATAAAGTGGAAGTAACTTGAGCGTTAAGAATGTTGTTAGGGTTGAGAATTTCCATCTTCAAATTTAGGAAAATTCATAGAGATTGAAAAGGGTTTGTACATTGATATAATTCATATATATAGTTATGTAAATACTTATTTTTTAATAGGTCATTTAGTAGGTTTGATTCTTTTTTAGTTTATTGTTTATTTTGTTAATTTATAATTATATATTTCAAATAATATTTCTTATGTTGACTAAGTTTTAGTCTATATTTAGTTTTTTGATGTTATTTTATTTATATGTCCATTTTTTTTTTTATTTCTTTATTTAGTCTTTATTTATTATTTTGTTACCTTACATTATTTTTGCAGTGGTATTTGATTTTGTTTTCTTTTATTTATTTTTTGGTTATTTTATTTTGAGGGTTGATGGTGTTTGAGAAGTTTTCCAAATGTCTAATTTTATGGATTTTTGTTTTATAAGATGTATAATATTTATTTAACATTTCTTTAACATATATTTTTCCATTTATTACTGGGCATTTCAATGTCATATGCTATGTCTATGAGTGTAGCATTTCCATCATCGTAAATTTAGAAAAGTTGTTGATGTGAGAAAAGGCCTTGTTGGTTTTCATTGTTGGATCCTTTAGTTTGTGCTCTCACTAGGGTTCCTTTTTCCTTTCTCTTGGTGTTTTTTTCCTCTCTTTTTATTTTCGTTGGTTTTGTAGCAAGTAACTGAATAGTGAATGAATAGATGAGTCATGTAGTAGATGTGATGTTTTTTAGGTTTCTTCATTGATTTTGTTAATTTGTAATTATATATTTTAAATAATATTTCTAATGTTGACTAAATGTTAGTCTATATTTGGTATTTTCTTATTTTTTATTTAGTATTATTTTTATTTATGCGTCTATTTATTTATTTATTTATTTTATTTATATAAATTTATTTATTATTAATTTTTTACATATTCTTTGTGTGTTTTATTATCTTATATTATTTTTTATGACGGTGTTTAATTCTTTTTCTTTTATTTATTGATAGTTGTTTTTATTTTGAGTGTGTGATTTTCAATGTCTAACTTTATTTATTTTATTTTATAATATGTATAATATTTATTTTAATATTTCTTTAACATATATTTTCCCATTTATTATAGAGTATTTAATGTCTATTCTACTGTTTCTATGTGATTTGGTGAAGATTTATTACATGTTATGATATGGATCACAAAAGCTTACACTGCGAAATGTTGTTACATGTTTTTTTAAATGTAAGTATGTTTATTATTATTTTTTTTTAATTTATGGTAATAATAATAGAAAAATAAAGTTATATTCTAGCCTGAACTTTAATAACTTTTAGAAATTTATCAGACAAAAGCTTTTGATGGTATTGTCACATTCATAAACCAATTACTACATTTTTTTTTACCATTACCTGAGAAGATAATAATTTTTTTTTTAATAATAACACAAATAACAATTACAATAGTCAATTTTAACATTCAATTTGTAACATATATATATGTAGCTAAATCACCATAACGACCTTACAAATAACTTTACGTACGAGTGTGGTAACTTTACTCATATGTAACCAATCCATATGAGATATTATTGACTATCATCGCATTTGACTTAACTATAATGATTCATACGGCCCTTCACATAACTTAACTATGCAATTAGTTTACTATGCACATAATTTAAGGTGGTTCATAAGTTAAGTTAGACTTGATATTGATTCATAATAATAACGACATTAATATTAATGTCCTTATGACATGGTTTGGATATTAAGTCAACATGAATCTTGATTTAATCTACCGGATAAAGCTTTAAATGCATGCGCAATTGCTATACCTATCTTCATATTCCAATGGAGATTGACACTCCGCCATTTGGCACAACAACCCATTGTCGTTGCACGATTGTCACCCTCCAGAGACCTTTGTCGATTACAATATATCGGTGCGGATATAACGCCGCGTAATCCCATCTTGATATCATGAATTTTAGAGAAAAGAGCGAGGTAAAAATGTCTGTCGACCTTGTCTCTCTAGGCCTTATCATTTCCTCTTGAGCGCTCTTTTGTTCTCGTGGCCGCTCGGTTTGCATAGCGGAATTTAGTCAGGTGAGTAAATTTGCGGTTAAACCCTTGTTAAATCTTCATTGCGGTGCTATAAAATTTTCCTAATGCTCTTACGAATTTCAAACGAGCTTGGAGAAGTTCTCGTTCCGGGGTTGCCTTGTCGAACATGTGGCTTAACACTTGACTCGCCTCTCGGCTGGAGAAAACTTGTCTTTTCCTCTTGCGGTATGTATGCCACGGAAGTTTTTAGTTGTAACACCCAAGTTCTATGCTTTTCCAAAATGAGACATTTGAACATAAACCCAAAGGGGAGTGGACCCCGATGGATAATTATTGTGTGGATGTGGTTAACTATTTAACTATGACAAATAAATAAAATATGGTGTATGCACTATGACCAGATGAGAAAGAAAGTGGATATTACTAATCATGAGGATGGATAAGAGGAAAGACACGAAGATATATCAAAAAAATCCTTGAAAGAATTATTTCTAATTTAGATTTTGAGGAAAAATCTAAATTTCCCCAATGAAGAGGAGTAGTTGGGAAGAGGTGAGAAAAAGCTGGAAAAGCTGAGGAAAAGCTTAAAGCAGCTTTAAAGAGTCCCAAAATGGGAAGCCTAGGCTAAACGGGAATAAAGCATCCTGAAATTCTGGACGCAGAATTGGAAACAGGCTTGGGGAAAGCACAGCTTAAATAAGCTGCTCCAGAACAGATTGAGGTTAGTCTGTTCTTGGAGGATCTCTGCTCGGGGGTGAATCCTGGGAGATAAAGAGGATTCTAAGGTTGGGAGGACTAGTCATAGTGGGGGGGGGAGTATGCATGCATAATTTTGGAGATGTACGCAAGTACATTAAATATATCCCTTCTTTATGGTGTGATGTTATGGTTCATTATGCAATTTATGAATTGTTATGTTATAGTGCATTATGCAAATGTTAGATTGATTAATTGTTCAGTAACTCATGTAATTTCAAACTAAAGCTATTGATAACAAAGACAAAGGGTTGGGTTGTAGGGATGAGTACCTTGTAGTAATGAGGTTAGAGATGATAGATCAATTGAACAACAAATCTAATAACTATGTACAGGTGTAGCTTGCTGTCTTTTAAAGGAATATTTAATTTCTGTGTGTATAGACAGAAAATGTTAACAAAACAGTACCCATGAATAACACGTACCAAACAACTAAACCTATCATAACAATATTGATGGCACAGAATTCTCTGTAACCAATAACAGAAAGTAGGAAACAACAACCTTGTGATAGCAGTATGGGGTTCATTATGTCAGCTGTGTTACAATGGAAAGAATTGTAGAATTAAGAATTTAAATTATTCTATTAAATGTAAGTGCAAACATATGAAAGCAGAAGTTGAATCCTAACTAAGTACGAGGTTCTAACACTAGGGATTCTAAACTATCCAGTTCAGTATTCTCTACCTCCATTGGATTGAAGCAAGAGGATCTGTTTTCCTAGTTTTCCCATGGAGTAGTTGAATCTGCACCAGCGTGTCAAACATGTTGAATGGGAGAGTCCTATTGAAAATGTAATTGTGTGATAACAGTCTGTGTGAGAGAAGATTTTAAGCCTGGTTAAAAATACTAGGAAAAGAGCATCCATTTACCTTCCATATAAACTGCTGAAAAAGTGGTTTAGATATAACGAGGTCAACCGAGTATAGATAGATATCATTGGGCTGCATCCTTATCTTGAAACTTTAAAATACTGAAAGAATCTATGGAAATACAAATGGAAAGTTTGAGGAAAGGCTATTAATCGGTGGGAAGTTGGACAAAACTACGAAAGAAAAACCCCGTACATATATATATATATATATATATATATATATATATAGATATATAAGTCTACTCGATGGACTGAGAAGAGTGGAGGTCAAGCCTACAAAAATTCTCATGGAAATTGTTATATTTCCATGGCTGCCTATAATTACGAAAAAGAAATTTAATACCGGATAACAGTATGTATTTGTAATTGATTCAATAGAAATTTTTAAATGTTATCTGGTGCATAAAGCAGAGCATATCTGAATACATGTTATATGGGTAAGAAGCTGGGTCTGGGAGACGTGACAAATGGTATCGGAGCCAAAAGTTCAAAAATTGGGCAAGATATGTGCTCACAAAGAAATAATAAACTGTTATAAATTTTATAAATATTAAAAATATTACTTCAAGTATAAAACATCTTGGATATACTTTCAGGTATACTTGCAGGACAATCACTTATCCCTGCAAAAATTTAGCTAAAACACGGGGGGGGAAATCATGTACTCACACAGAAATAATTGTTGTTGGAAAAATTTTGCTAAAGTTAAAAAATTTTGAACAGTAAACAGTCTTGAAGGATATAGCGGCAAAACGTAACCAAAGGAAAGCGTAAATGCTTCTAAACAGTAGTCTAAGAAATTGGTATGTGCACAAAACTAATATGTTTTAGAGTTATATGGAGTTTCTCATGTGTAAATAAAGTTTTTCTGTAACGAGTTAGTTAAAACTTTGGGATGTTGAATTATTCGATGTCCATACATGTAACAGATTGTGATGAAGTAGCAACATTTCAAAATTTCTGTACTGGTATGGGAGTAGTATGACGAGGCTCATATACTAGATCATCCTTATGTAAAAGAAATTTCAGTGTTCATAAAGTTAAGATACTGAAACCATCTTAAGACAGCAGAAGAGAGTGATGCTGAGGTTAATGTAGAGGAAAGGTGAAAATGGTACTACCATGAATATGCATAATTTAATCCCATATGTCGAACGAAGACTGCAAGTAGTATAGAAGAATAAATTTCTATTTTTAAATTGCTAAACTAAGTGTTTCTTACTGTGATGAAAAACAATAGAGAAAACAGTAGTACCTAACTGATATATCATCTAGCTGGCCTTGTTGAGCATCAGAAATTTCATATGGATGTATCATATTTTCTATATAGAAAAGGGTAAGGGAATATATAAACAATATATTCTATAAATGATCTAAACATATATGTAGTTTGAACTCTTGTTAAACCCCAAAGTAAATCTACACTATAGAAGGGTTATAGCACTTATATTTTGTATTCAGTTCTAAACCTTGAAGTAAACATTAGGGTAATGGAGTTTAACTATGCTCAAAGTATATCCCTAATTAAACTATCGAACACCTATACATATATGCATTTAAAAACCAAAAGTGTATATATATTAAAAAGCATCGAGTATTATACATATTTGATCTTATTAGCCTCGGCTGCAAATGAGTCATTTATATATATGAAAGTTATATAAAAGTTATATGTTACATGTTACATGTTACAAGGGCGATATATAAACGCATGAAAATTATATGTTACAAGGGCTATATATAAACGCAAATTCGATATTTCAACGATATATGTCAAAAAGGAGGATACCAGAACGAATCAATGAAATACACATGATTACTATCGTTAATGGAATGCAAGTATAGTGAAATTATAATAATGCGTGGTTAAAAATTAAAAGACCTATATTCAACGAAACTATCGAACTGTATCACGGCACAATGATGCATCACGGCACGGTGGGGATCAGTCCACGTTAATTAACACGAACCGTGGTGAAAAGTAAAACTACAATACGATGCGTAACCAACAGTTCTAACCATAATCATTACGCAATCGCAGGGAGACCTTCACAGTTTTAACAAGAGTTATTATGAGACAGAGTGGAGTTCTAAGGGGCCGAATATATGATTCCACCTTCTGCAGTTGTTCTGAATATCATGATTGGAAAAAAATAGTAAAAGGCCAAAAACAACTATATGACGGGGCGCAGTGTTAACAGGAATAGAAATATTTGAATCTGTTCCTGCAAAAAACCCCAAAGGCCGAAGCCCAGCACCCTGACGAGAGTAGAAAAACAAAAATAATACGATTTAATAACACGATTTAATAACTGTGAGAAGTATTTATGCGAGGGCGTAATACGTTTAACTCTGCCTGTCTACCAATAAAACGATTTTATGTGGGGAACTTGGTAATGCCGAATAGATCAAAACATAAGGGATTTGTTATTCATTACAGTAAGGATAGAAAAATGATTTTTACGCCGAAGGGTCGGCTAACGCCTAGACAAGGAAAAGAAAAACAAACGATAACCATTACTTATAGCCACGACCGAGATAGGTGACTTGTGCGACCTTGAGTCATTACACCTGCGTAAACATTAAAGCCAGGTAAAATAGGGCGTAAACATTAAAGCCAGGTAAAATAGGGCGTGCCTGTAAATGTTAGCATTGTAATAACCATAGGGTTCAAAACAAAGGAAAATCGTTCAGTTAACAAGGGACGTGGGAACTTTGGTACTGGCCACAAAAACCTTGGGACAAATCTGTTAAAAATAGAATAAAAGAGAGAGGAAGTGGCTGGAAAAGAAGTCTGTGTAATAAATGAACAGAAAAAAAAAACGTATTGATAGAGCCACCATTACTCTCGGAAAAGCAAGAAAGGCAGAGTAGCGAGGTGCTACGGCCGTTCAAAGGATATTGGCTGAGGAAAGTCCCCGGGCCAAATTTCGCAGAAAATTTCAAGCCCGAAAGAGTAGATCGTCGCTTTGGAGAGCATCTGGCGCCCTAGCTGGCAGGTTGAAACGCGTGTAGAGCCTTCTCTTCCAGCTGATGCTCGGCGGAGTAGCTGGCCATGCGCACGGCGATGCAACTAGTCGAACCGATCGACTAACAGAAGAGGGCTTCAGAGCTTCGAGTGTTTTGGGCGAGGGGGAAACTCTGAAACAACAACCCCAATCGATATTTACTGGGATACAAATTATAGCAAATACAGATCTCTGCAAATACAGCAGCCGATTTAGGGTTTATACGTTCGGAAAATTAGGAGCGCAACCACTCCCAAAGACTCGAACACATAACACATTGCATGCAATATCACACTCAGTCCCTTCTCACCTCTGGGTATAACGAAAGAGCAAGCGGTTTTAAAGAATTTTTTTTTTTTGGGCAGAAAACCCTAATGAATCTCATCCCTAAAACTGGCACGAGATTACACCGTCTCACGCGGATCCAAGAAAGCTCGAATACTGGGAACGGTACACCTTGATGTGATTTCACCGCAGAAAGTAATGCAGGAGTTAGAAAAAAAAAAAATTAATATCCCAAGCGACTGTAACAATGACAACGTGATTCGAACTTCCAACACTCCGTCAGAGACTTGGGTAGGCCGCAAGCCCTTGTCAAGATGCCACGCATGTAGTTTGAAAATTTTACGGGGCTCGAGAAGGTGATTTGTGAGCTGGATTCCTCAACTAGTATGGACATGAAAATTGATTTCATCATAGAGACGTGTAAGAGGGAGAACCTTCAGCTCCACGACGACATAGTCGCGCCGACGAGTGCATGCCCAATATATTATATGCAAAAACGATATGTCGACGTGTTATTGAGAATGAGGCGGGTGCAATCATATCATCAAATGATATATACAAGTGTTTACAGCTATACAAATTTCGTGCTAATATAAAAAGGAAGTTTTATAAATATATATATATAGTTGACAAATGGTATGCCTTCACGTATTAAAGGGAATGTGTTATATAATAGTATTGATGTGTTATATAAAGGTAGGGGTTATATAATGTTATCAAAGAGCGTACTCTATATATATATGGAGAAACGAATATATCTTTAAGAGCATATAGAAAAGACTACAGTTAGTAAATATGTTAGTTAAGTATGGCATCATATGCTTTTGAAGGAAAAAGTGCTCTTGGTGAAATTAAATAGCTTTTCAAATTAAGTTGAGGGTGAGGTTAGGTGTAAAAGGCTAACATGTATATAATTACTATGCATATATATATATATAGATGTAGGTGTGTTTACAACTCATAGTACGAAAGGATAAAAATATGTATGTGTCACATAATATTTGCAAAGTACGTGGTATAAATATATGTAGTATATATATGTGGATCCACTATCTTAATAAGAGGTATATTACACATATGTTTGGAGGTTAGAAGGACTCAAATGATGTAGTTGATAAATATATATATATCTAGGTGATATATGTATAGAACCCAATATCTATGTAGTGAATATATATATATGTCTTAGATGGTGTTATTGAAAAATATATAGGGGAAATGGTCAATGTCTTTAATAGAAGAGAAATATTAGAGAGTAAATGAACTTTAGTAAGAGTGAACTAAAGTTAAATTCTTGAACTCATTATTCAAGGTGACCAGTGGTACTTCTATATGCACATGGGTTTAAATATAAAGGCTATTAAGAAGGAACGGAGTTCAGACAACCATGTGCCTAACTATAGAATCCAAGTATAAAAAATAAAAAATAAAAAATAAATAAAAATAAATAAAAAATAAAAAATTATACACCTATAAACCCCACTAGAGTGTAGTGAAATTGAGTATAAGTAATTATGTGGGCAAGAATATATATCTATAGGAAAATAACCTTCAGGATAAGGTTAAGAAATGGATATATGTAATTAAGACTGAAGTTAAAAGTTGGGAGTGTTAAAACAACTAAAATAGAATTTTATTAATATTCTTTATAACAATAAGTTGATTTGAAGCATGAAAAGCTATAAAGGAATAATTGTAGGGTGATATATGTTCCTAATATGTTATATAATACTATGTGTTACCATAGTTATTGGAACAAAAGAAGAAGGAAAGTTTATATTGAATATATAGATAAAGGTGGATAATAGGAAAAGGACAATTTATATTTAATAGAGGTATGTTAAATATAAGTTGTAAATTCTTAATTAACTATTAAATATATATAAAATAGTAATAATTATCATGAGAAATGATAGATTAAAAGGAAACAAATTGCACGTGAGACATAAGTTAAATCTACAATTAACATTATAAATAAGGTGATTTTGTTATATGTTATAATGTTAACTTTGTTGAGTTGTATGAATATAATATCTTCATACATGATAAATTTAGTTCAGTTAGTAAATTTCCAACTTTATACCCACGGGATTAAGGGAGAAGAAAAAATATTGACATTGGAAAAACTTCCAAGATGATTTAAGTCATGACTAGAGTAATTTGCAATAAGCATATTTTAGTTCATGCAAAATAATGAAGTGGTAAGCTTAAATACGAGTTATAAACACAGTTAAATAGTTGGTTTAGTAATTGTGGGCCCTTGCATATTAGATAATATATTACAAATTCATTTCATTGAGTATGAATGAATGAATGAAGGGATAAATCAAATTTTCCCAGGTAGGCTAGCTAGGGTAGAATGGAAAACCTATATAAACCATGGATTGATTTTTAATGATTAGTGAAATTCACATATAGATATAATTGGTGAATCATCATTGGAATTAATAAAGCATGAACATACAGTTAAGAGTAAATGAAAAAAAAAAATTCTAGTGATTCTTTGAAAAAGGGGAAACTGCGTCAAAATTACTTTTGACATTATCAAGTAGTAATACTTGTGAATGTGAGGAATCATAGTAATTACATATATCACTATAAAAGAAATATGTATTCACACTATAAAATTTTGTTGGTGTAAATTTTATTAAATTTAAATTCCCTAAGTTTTAAATTCAAAATAGGGAAATAGTGTGAAATTATACAGCTACCAACTGAGAGAAAAGAGAATGAGATGCATTTGGACTTGTGTATGGGGGAAACCCATCAGATCCAAAATTATTCATGTAAGTTTTGAACTAGTGGATACAATTCCTAAAAGAGGTTAGAGGAAAAAATTTCATGTGTGAAGCAAGAATTGAATTATAGAGATTATTAATGAGTCTAGTTATTACTAATTAAATTGATTGACTAACAAAAGAAAACAATGAGAAGGTGTTGAAAGTACAGCAATGAACTGAGAAAGGGTAAACATAACCATGCATATGATACAGTTGTTCTCTTTCATTTATGAGTACTAATGAGAAGTTGTAAAAAAAATTTTAGCCAGGTGTGTAACAGGAAATTGTACACTCCGGAAACAAGGAGAAAAAAAGGTGAAGATAAATCACCTAGAAAATCAAGAAAAGTTGAACTGGACCAAGTTGAGTGAGGAAAGAATCTCACTGAAAAGCAAGAAAGGATAAGTAGGGCACTAAAAGTGCACTAAACTATTATGAACCTGAACGGTTTGACTAATAACTGAATTTCTTAAGTTTATTGAAATGCAGAATGTTGTTGTGGATTATCAATTGTATGTACCTGACATTACTTACATTGGTATGAATTGTGGACAGAGAAAACAGAATAAAATATCTTCCAGACAGACTTCTTGCAAAGAAGTAGGAAGAAAACCAACTGCATAAAGCATCAATAAATAGAGTGGAAGCAGAAGAGTACTCTGCTGGAAACTAATCAAGGACGAAGAAGAAATCTTTGTCACAGTTGAAAAATCAACGTTAAAATGTAACACCGAGGAAGGTGTTGGAAAGGAGGGAAACTAATGGCTTATAAACTAGCCCTACCATTGCATATTAAATTTCGTGATGTGTTTCATGTCTCCTTGTTGAAAAAAGATAATAATAAATTTTGTACATGATGCTTCTCACATTATTGATTGAAATGTGGTCCAGGTAGAACCAGAAGAGGAATTCCTTCCAGAGCCGCTTCAAATATGAAAGCGGGAAGAAATTGGATTGCGAAATCGAGCAGTAGCTAGAGTAAAGGTGCAGTGGAGCACTTTACTGCTGAAAAGCTACATGGAACAGAGAAGCTAAGATGATGGAAAAGCATCCATATTTATTTTCAGAATAAACTAAGTAGATAATTGTCAACACCGAGGACGGTGTTTGTTTTCAGAGGGGGAATATGTAACACCCCAAGTTCTATGCTTTTCAAATGAGACATTTGAACATAAACCCAAAGGGGAGTGGACCCCGATGGATAATTATTGTGTGGATGTGGTTAACTATTTAACTATGACAAATAAATAAAATATGGTGTATGCACTATGACCAGATGAGAAAGTGAGATCACATGCCTAATCCATGAGGGATGGAAAAGGAAAAGACTTTCCCCAAAATCTTTCAAAAATCCTTGAAAGAAATTATTTCTAATTTAGATTTTTGAGGAAAAATCTAAATTTCCCCAATGAAGAGGAGTAGTTGGGAAGAGGTGAGAAAAAGCTGGAAAAGCTGAGGAAAAGCTTAAAGCGGCTTTAAAGAGTCCCAAAATGGGAAGCCTAGGCTAAACAGGAATAAAGCATCCTGAAATTCTGGACGCAGAATTGGAAACAGGCTTTGGGGAAAGCATAGCTTAAATAAGCTACTCCAGAACAGATTGAGGTTAGTCTGTTCTAGGAGGATCTCAGCTCGGGGGTGAGTTCTGGAGATAAACGAACTCTAAGGTTGGGAGGACTGGTCATAGTGGAGGTATGCATGCATAATTTTGGAGATGTCTGTAAGTCTGTATTAAATATATCCCTGTTTTATGAATTGTGATGTTAGGGTTCATTATGCAATTTATGAATTGATATGTTATGGTTCTTTCTGCAAATTTTAGATTGATTAATTGTTCAGTAACTCCTGTAATTGCAAACTAAAGCTACTGATAGCAGAGACCAATGGTTGGATTATAGGGATGAGTACCTTGTAGTAATGAAGTTAGAGATGGTAGATCAATTGAACAGCAAATCTAATAACTATGTACAGGTGTAGCTTGCTGTCTTTTAAAGGAATATTTAATTTCTGTGTGTATAGACAGAAAATGTTAACAAAACAGTACCCATGAACAACACGTACCAAACAACTAAACCTATCATAACAATATTGATGGCACAGAATTCCCTGTAACCAATAACAGAAAGTAGGAAACAACAACCCTGTGATAGCAGTATGGGGTTCATTATGTCAGCTGTGTTACAATGGAAAGAATTGTAGAATTAAGAATTTAAATTATTCTATTAAATGTAAGTGCAAACATATGAATGCAGAGGTTGAATCCTAACTAAGTACGAGGTTCTAACACTAGGGATTCTAAACTATCCAGTTCAGTATTCTCTACCTCCATTGGATTGAAGCAAGAGGATCTATTTTCCTAGTTTTCCCATGGAGTAGTTGAATCTGCACCAGTGTGTCAAACATGTTGAATGGGAGAGTCCTATTGAAAATGTAATTGCGTGATAACAGTCTGTGTGAGAGAAGATTTTAAGCCTGGTTAAAAATACTAGGAAAAGAGCATCCATTTACCTTCCATATAAACTGCTGAGAAAGTGGTTGGAGCAACGAGGGTCAACTGAGTATAGATAGATGTATACGTGGACGCATACATCTATACCTTGATGCTGAAACTTTAAAATGCTGAAAAGTCTATAAGGCTTACAAACTGGAAAGTTTGAGGAAAGGCCTATTAATCAGCTAGAGTTGGACAAAACTCTGAAAGAAAAACTGACATGAGAAATACAAAGTAATATATATATATAGATATATAAGTCTACTCGATGGACTGAGAAGAGTGGAGGTCAAGCCTACAAAAATTCTCATGGAAATTCTTATATTTTGGCGAATGCCTATAATTACTAAAAAGAAATTAATGTTCTGATAACAAAGATGTATTTTACAATTGATTCAATATAAATTTTTAAATGTTATCCGGTGTATAAAAGGTAGAAAGAAGTATCCCAGTTTGCGGTGTTATATAAAAGAAGTCGGGTCCTGGGAGTCGTGACAAAGACTATTAAAGGAACATAGCACTTTTTCTACTCTAACTCTAGAGAAATCACCTATATTGATGTTGTGTTTTCACTAACACAGACAGTGTATGTTGGTGGTCTTATGATAACAAACATAGTGAAAAACTTGGATGTTTCTTTTTCAATAAGCCATATAAATATTCACGAACCGCAGAAGGAAAATGATTCCATACTTGGTCATTGTTTTGCTATTTTCATTAGGGTTTGATTTCAAGGTGACCTTTTGAAATTAGACTTACATACTACTCGAGAACCCCTTATAAAAGAAACTTGCCTAGTATGAGTCCCAAACTTATCGACTTCAACTCATACCTTTGATATGACTTTTAATTTCTGCATCGAACGAACGAGGAGAAGCTCTCTGCTCACTGTACTAAGACTTACAAACTAATATCCGATTAAATAAGACTGCGATACATCAGTAGCCCAATCCACACTTAAATGCTAGCTCAAAGAGTGTGCATGCTCAAATTACGAAGGTATATTCAGATTAGTACCCAATATATGCTTTTGTGTGTACTATACAATTATCGTACGATTAATAAAATTTAGAAATTCATCTAAATACTTAATCCATTTCGGTAAAACTAAGAAATCCTCGTCCCCGTTTTTCTCTACCTCACAAACCACTTCGTCAACAATATCACAAAATATTTTTTGTAGCAAAGCTTCATTTAGATGGAAAATTTTTCTTCGTTATGGAGAGAGTCCATAAGAAGAGTCGATATAATATACAATTACCCACACGATAATATATATTACGCTTGTCTCACTGTCACACATGAGTGGGGGTTGGGTTTATAGCGGGTCAAACTATTATTTATTAAATCCAATAAAATGAGTTAAACATATTAACACCGCAATTTTATAGATCCAATTTTTCCCCATGTAATATCTAGGTTACTCAATTCTTAAATATTAGTTATTGTTGTCCATGGTGCCATTTCATATAGGTCTTCCTAATAATTGTCACATTTTGACCGTAATATTTATTTTCGTACAATTCTCTGTGTCTTATATTCAATGGTTCCTCGAAGTTTTTCACTTTTTAATCATGTGATATCCTTGAAATGTTTTGCACTTTTCAAGTTCAAAGAACCTATGAAGTATGATAACATATCTTACCTTGCAATAAAAGAATCATATGTTAGAGTTATTAATGTTACAAACATCCTCATTTAAATATACTTGTAGAAATAATGTACAAACACAAACTAAATAAACTGGCTGAATGAAGGAATGATGAGTTTAATAATGGATATTTTTTAATCTAGATATGAAATCATTCCCAAAATATTATCGATGACCTCAGGTTATTCAATTTTGCGTGCATTTATGAAGGTCATTGATAGTAGTTAATGGAGACATTGAGTAATCGAAGATTTTGGAGAGAGCTAAAATATAGTGGCAATTACCTTCACAAATAATTGTAAGATATGTCGTAGCACTGTGAGGTTCTTTCAATTTTAACATGTTGGAGGGAAGAATTTTTGGAGGTGGTTATTTCATACATTGAGTGAAACAGAGAAGGATGTTAGTTACTTTATTGGGAAATGAGCCTAAACTATTTGTGCCAGAGACTTAGAGCCTACCACTGACCCGTATGGTCACAATTCCATGAAGATCCAAAGCGGAAAAGAGAAAACAAGATATATACGAAAATTCAACAATCATATAATCACACAAGAAAATACTTATTTGAGTAAGCCTTCAATCAAGTGAAAGGAAATTTTTTAATAAAGACAAACAAGACCGTATCTCACCATAATAGAGAGACAAGTAGATGGATAAATTCTAAGTAAGAATCAAAATAAACAATTTGCATATTTTGCAGAACTAGTGTATTTGAAATTGAATGACACTTTATCATGGAATTTTCAACTTATGAGGACATTCAACGCTTGAGAGTGTTTCAAAGGTGGAAATTTTGAGTATACAGCCTAAGTGAGCAAGGTTTTAAAACTCATAAATTTTCATCAAAATTCACAAAAAAGGGTTGTTATAGAGGCAAAATTTGAGAGTGTGATGTAGAATACAACCTTATACCGTTGATCCGGGAGACATTATTAACTTATAAAATATTATAACATATCATTAAGCCCCTAAGATCAAGAAATCAAGAAAAATTATCACACTATGGCATTCTCGTACCACAATGTGCTCGGACATATCATTTCAACCGTATTGCAAAAAAGGTAGTGTACTTTTCAGGACATATTATCTTAGATCGAGAAAAATAATCGATAGGTTCTTTCTTCTATTGAGAAAATTGTCCAAAAAATAAATATGTCAATTGATTTTGAGGACATTCCACACAATGGCGAGGCATATGTATTTCGTAATGCGTGAAAAGCTAATAATCCTTACATGTTTCTCATCTTACATTATGGATTTAAGACATTGTAAAACAAGATGATAGAACTTGTGTATTTGAATAAATAAAAATGTCTAGTGTACCGTATATGAGTAATGTAATGATACAAAGGGTATCAAACTAATATTACTCAATCCAATAAAATGAGGTAAAACATATTAACAACACACCTGAGATGCACATTTTCCCCGCAGAACATCCGTTACTTCACTCCAATTTGTTAATAAGTTGTCCAAGAAAAGTTATTTCCATACATTCTTCCCCATCATCGTTGTTGGGTCGAGAATAAGGCAGTACGTTTCACCCTATCTTTTACAACAAATTGTTATGCACTTCTATGAATTTTCCCATCATCTTTGCAATAAAGGAAAGGGAATTAATGTAAAGCTTAGAAAAAATGGACTAATGATAAAGGAATGTTTAATAATGAAAATGAATTGTGGTATCTTAATACACAGTGAAACAAAGTGTACTGGAACAAGCATAACCAAAATACAATCGAAGCAAGAGAGGTAAAGGTATCATGATGGCTCCTATGGCTTCGTTGAAGATGGAAAGGTACATCCACTTGGGGGAACTCAAAATGATAGCAATGAGTAGCATGACTCCATGTGAAAGTGACCGCGCTCACTAGTTAAAGGGATGAAGACGAACAAGACAGACACATCAAAACAAAAACTTTTCTTCCGTAATAGACGTATGAGGACAATTGTCTAGTTGCATTAATGTATTAATTCCTCAGCTTAACAACAATTTTAGCATTTTTTGAACAGTCAATATCTGAGTTTTTCCTTATAGGTAGACATCCGTGCTTTTGGGCTCAGCTCGGAAGTTTCTTCACTATCGTTTATACGTTTAATTATAGAACTTGTGTTTCTAGTCATCTAATGCATTTCGTGAGATATCATTTAATTGCTGAATTGTGAAAATAAGACGTTGCCGTATTTCCGCCTAAATAGAATAGTTCATCATTCATGCTTGCTTCCAATCAATGTCATAATTGCTTAGATTCTTTCATCAGCTTCTAATGATTTATACTCATTCGATTAGTTTTACCATGATTTTTGTTCAACTTCGTATATAGTTAAAGTCGATATTTTAATTATTATTGTGTGATGCATCTAGTTGTTGTTTGATTTTAGGAGATGTCATATATTAATTTAAAAGATAATTCCATTGCAAAACTTAGATAAACAATTTCTCTTCAATTTATTAAACATCGTTCAATTTATTGTGGATCACCATTCAATTCATCAAGTACCGTTGTTCAATCGTAGTTTTTCTTTTTCACTCGAAGGAATATTTTGTGTATTTTCTTAATAGGACATTCAGAAGAGAATTTTATAATTCCATTTCACTTTTTCGATTGGAACTTTCAAGAATTATATAGTCTTCCTTATGAAAAATTAAGAAGCTGATATCACTGCGTATATTGTGCTTACACTTTCAACAATACCGTTCGAAGTTGATAATTAAATGAGAAGCATAGAATTTTCCTTTGTAAAACAATTTATCTTTATGACCCAAATATTTTTTATGATGTTGTTGGGGATAAAAGTTTAAGAGTGATGTCCTTTATTTATTTTTTTTTTCCGTGAGAATAATTGGATATTGCAAAACGAGAGGTACAAGAACATGTGTACCTTTTCACAAAAGGCTTGTTTCTCCATCCTAATTTTAATTGCAGACATAGTAGACAGGTGCTCTTGTTTTTGCGCACTGAAAGAAAAAGACAAACCAATCAAATCTCTACTGAACTATCGAAACTCAAAGGATCACCGATCTCACAATACAGACAAAATCATTAAGAAGGTTGAATCCTAGGTATCCATAGACCTGCAACCATTCCTACTTTAGTCATACCACACCCTCACCAATAGCCTCATCATCTCAGGATGCCATCGAGATTCAGAAATAGAAGGCCCGAACAACCCTTCGTACTACCCATCACGAAGTGTCGATCCTTCGAGAGAGGGATGGCCTGAAATCTATAGGAAGGGGAAGGAGGAAACCACAGCCTTGGGTGACAAGTAAAAAACTCATAGCCAGAGATCTCAAGAGAGTGAGTGAAATAGAGAGACTTAGTATCCGACATTTTGAAGCATTGGTAAAGCTTCCCTCCGCATCCACTCCCTAATTCCACTAAGATTATTCTTCGAAACAATAAATCCCCAAATATTATTAGAACATTTTCACTAAATGGCAAACAATTAGAACTAGAAACCACAGACATCAAAAATTAGAAATATCCCATTGTTGATCCACCGCAAATGCCTTATGAACTATCTACGAAAACATCCTTACCTTCCAAGGTTTTCATTTTTGAACATCTTCACATTATTATTTGAATTCAATGTCTTATGTAGGGGATATGAACACACTATTGGACCCTTAGAAACTCCAAATTATTTCCCTCTACCTTGAAGTGACAACATTACGTTATCGATGTTTGTGAGCAAATCATTAATAAATGGGACCGTATGAAGAACACTTTTTTCTAAATATCAAGACTATTTTGACCTTAGAATTAAACAGAAATTTTCAACATGCTCGTTAAAGGGCAATGAGACATTAGAAGAATACGTCGAAAGACTTAAATATAACATAAAGGTCTCCACATACTACACCGTTCAAAGATATCTTAAAGGCAACGATGATTAAGGAACAAAAGAAGAATGATTGAAACACTAATATAATGTAAGAAAAGGGGACATCTAAGCCAAGAAGAATATGATGATATTATTTTCTACTTTCTATCGTGTGTTTCGGTAAGGTGATGTTAAGTAGGCTAATCGCAGGAGACTCAAAATACAAGTAATCCTAAGTCATTCAAAGGGTAATGTGGTAGAGAAAAATTTTGAAAATATTAGAAGATTTCAAAATTGGATATCTTCAAGACTCTAACAACACAACCTAGATTTCCAAGGCCGAGAAGAAGCAAGCTATAGCAAAATAAAACTTGTCATTTTTTTCCCACATTGTCTAAGAAGCACAACCAAAGTTGAACAACAGATGTTTGTCCGGACATGTTTCTATTTTTACCAATGACTGATACACCCATCATCGCTTCTTCACTTTTATTTAATCCAAGTATTTAAATAAGCACAAGAAGAGAGAACTAGTTCATATAATGAACCAACGTTGACAACAGGCTCAACCATGTGTGCCACAAGACCTACCTCAGCTTTTTCTTCTACGCAATGAATCAATAGAACTCCAATGGGCTTCATAACTAATCACCCTTCTTTCAGTTGGCCATCTCAATAATTTCTGATGCTTCCTCTCAATAACACAACCCTACCTGTGTAATAATTGGCAAAGTTATCCTTGTTCTCCCTCATCGACAAAACAACTTATCAATCCCAATGGTCGACTCTTCAAAAGCCACAAATTGGCCTCGTAACTGGTAACGACCTATGGAATGACCAATTTATCAAGGGTAGGGTGAAAATCAACCCATATTATCGGCTCTGTATACCCACTCCAACAAAACCCCACCATCATGTGAGACCTTCGATTTTATCTTTAAGCAATCCTTATCCTAAAATGAGGCCAAATAGCTACTTCAAAATTGTTGATTTCCCCAAACCCCCAAAACTTAATAAGCATTAATGAATGAAGTAATGAGAAAAGGACGTGTCATTTTACCATAAGAAGATAAGACTAACACAACTTGAATATGGAATCTCCGACAGAGCCTAGACAAACAAATATGACCGAGAAATAGAGGTAGAGAAGGGGAGGAAAACATAGACCAAGGGAAACCTAAAAACTCTTATGATTTCTCCCCCTTCATTCCCCGGAAGACGTTCAGCGATTTTCTAGATCGATAGCTTCCCTAGATTTCGATATCCTAGGGGAACTAAAGAACCTTTGGTATTAAAACATGGCTTTTCCAAAGCATACAAGTCATTCCTATTCATGCCAAGAAAAATTAAAGAGTTGTGCGGGAAGAAATAGGTGAGAAAAGAAAAAAATGTACCTATTGTTCAAGTGGTAGGAAGAATATCGACTTTATCACAGTAGGGAAACACCTTGAAATATGAGGACTAGGGGAAACCCATAAAGAATCGTGCTAATCTTCACCACTCCTTTCCAAACACATTGGTTGATTTAGGGGAGGGCCATTAACATCCCAACTACAGAGACTTGTGAGAAGTTAGCATAACAACAAGTTAGAACCCACAATCATTTTGCTCGAACTTTCAGTCGATAGATTTGTTATTAGACCAAAAGCATTACAACAGATCCTTGTTTCTATGACTCATGGGAATGTCCAACCGAATTTTTAGTTATTAACCAAAAATAGTGATGGATGGACAAACCCTTGATACTTGTCGACCTTGGTTAGAAAGAACGATGATTACATAGTCTCGTTAGATAGGCGTATGAACATTAATAGAGGTGATTCCATAAAAAAAAAAAAATATCATTTACTCCTCCTTCCAAACCACGTCTACCCACAATAAATATTCACAGTACCCACATACACACTGAACAAATATTTGCTCACCACCGGGGAAATATTTAAGCCCGAATTCAACACTAAACCTAAGATGATGAAGCATACCTATGAACCAAACACCGCATCCAAAAACTTAAAATTCCAAATGTTAAAAACAATTCTTGATTATTAAACACAAGAAGACCCTTACATGCATTACACCAATAAATACCTATTTACCTTTTGTTCGCAATAGAATACTAGGTTTAAATTGAGCCATGGAAAGTTTTTGAAATATTAATGCATGTACTAGACAGTAAACAAAATCAAAAGTCTACAAATGTTTTACAAAAGTATCATGGAGAATTCTTTCCGGACCATTTCAGACATAAAGTGGCATAGACCCTCAACTATGCACCCATCACATCTATACTTCAACAAGGAGTGTTTGCCTATTCAAGAACCTCAACTAGAGGCTAAATTAATATCCTAAAGACATTGTAAAAGATGAATCGTAAAATGTTGATGTAAACTTCATTTATCCTATCTCAAACAACAAATGGGAAGTCTCTCTTTGTAGCCACCCCAAGAAGAATGGGAAGTGGATATCAGTGGATTTCTCTGCTTAACCAACAAATCAACACACAGACCCTACTCTTCCTTTCATCGACTGTAAGTCCTCAACACATCGGGCAGAAAACTGCTTTTTTTATCGATGGGTTCAACGATTACAATCAAATCCGTATAGCACCCGACACTGTGATAAAACAACCTTTACCTACCTGCATGGCACATTTTCCCATAGGGTAATACCACTTGACCATAATGCCCTTAACCTTCCAAAGAGCCACCAATATTTTTTCCGATTTCATAAATGAAGGAATTGAAATTTACATGGACGACTTTACCCTACAGTGAGATGATTTTGATCAAGAACTAGAAACGTTAGAAACAATAGTCAGAGTGATGTATTTGTAACAGACTATGTTTAAGCAATGTAGCACTGTCACAATGACACATCAAGGAGTAACCCCAGACACTATATCTCTCTCGCAACTAGAATACAGTAGACTCGGCAAAAAATTCGTTAACTCTTTATTAGCCACAATTTTGTAATGCAGACGGAGGCACGCATTTTTCTTGTATATGTAGGCAATTACCTGAAAGTCGATAAAGAAATTTTTATAAATTGTTGTGCCCTTGTATGCATTAACTGGAATGTTGAATTCCATTGGTCCGATAAATGTACAATCGTACTACGTATTTTCACAAACCGGGTTCCCGACAAAGACCGATATTACGTGTCCCAACTCGAAGTCGCTCTTTCAAATTTCTTTTCGATGAATCAAGCACAACGATAGGGGTGTTTCGGTAAAGAAGCAATAAAAAGCCCTATGCTATTTATTACACGAGAATCTCACTCTTTCTAATTAAACTATATAGTGACCTAAAAGAGTTATTGGATATCATTTATGCTATCAATAAATTTAGACATTATATAACTAGTTATCGATACTCCTTCGTACACCGACCACTCCGCCATTAGACATTTAGCCAATAAGCAAATCACAAATGGGAGAACAATCAGTTGGTTGTCGCTAGGTGAATTCGACATAACTATCAAAAGATTTTCCAGAAGGAGAACAGGTCACACTTCCCATCCGCAGTTCCCGTATCATATGACACAAAGAGTGGTGATTTATCAGCTTTCGACGAACATACGTTCGATGTACTGGGTGAGAAACACCATGGCGTACAGAAAATTATTTAGCAAAAGAGAAAGCTACCCGTACATTTAACACTGGCGAACATAAGTTGATCTTCAACGTAAAGAAGCTCTCAGATCAATGGGATATCTTTCATACAAGAGCCTATATGCATATACGTACGCATCTAGAAGACGAGATTATGACATTCTCACGAGTCCGTCATGATGAACCTTTGTGGCCATTTTTTCTCCAAAAATGTCGCCGCCACCCCTTGGACCACCCCCGGCATCGATGAAACTAAAGACGACATTTCCCCCACCCCCCCGTTGAATAGGTGTCCAAACACGATGACACAACTAAACAAAGAACATAATCAAGATCCACACCCAATATTATCATTATTCAATGTATAAAGTGCTGTCATTTTTCCTCGAAAAAATAAAGGATCGTGAAGGTGAAACACTTGGTGATGTACCATTTTTCCAACAACTTCTGTAGTATCTAAGTTTAGTTATTTAGGTATTCTCGGGATTTTGACACCGGGGTTTCTCCTTGAGTTAATTCTATAGAACAACACCATTTTAGAAGGTAACCTTGAAATTTCCTCTAAAACAGTATCAACGAACTTCTTAAGCAATTTATATATATTCCAACGAAAGCATTCATCTCTTAGTATTGGTATAGCCCACAGTAACAATGTATACTTCTGACAATACCTTCGATGCACTTTCTCAACTCCAAGAAGGCGATAGGTCAGTTAATGGTTCATTTAATCCATTGAACTCATGTCTAACACTGAGCCATGAGGATACTAGTGATATTGTCTTTACAATTCACAAAATACTAGTCTTTCTAGATAGTCCATTGCACCAATACATCATAAGATCCCCAAGGGAAACGTGTTTAAATTTACTTTAATCAATTATCTCACTATATTAATAGGACAGCTTCCGCATTAAATTACTCTTCTTTAATTTCAAAGAGTCAGTCAGACTAGCTAAGGGTTTTTAAATTTAACAACTTACAAATGACACAATTCAAATATTTTTAGATTGACACAACTCTCCATGCTTAAAATTGGTCTACCAAAATAAAAAAACTTTTGTTAGCTAATTTACCTTCACATTATATCATCGCAGCGATTTTGGCCCAAAGAATCTCAAAGCAAAGATAGTTCGTTGGCATAGTTATTTTCACTCTCACCAACCGTAGAGGTTTCTTGATTTTTATAAGTCAACGTTGTCCTGCATGATGAGGGAAATTTTTATAATAAAGTGATTTTCCCACTACCCCATCACTACAAAAGAGGTTTTCTATGATTGTAGCCATGGTTTACTTGATACCAACTTATGGTTTCACTTTGTGTCAAAATTTTTGTCGATTCTTCCACAACTCGATTCTATTATTTTTTGAATGTATCTCTAACACAAACATATTTTTCTATTCTTCAATATTCGGGAAACTTTCTCTTCTCCATTCTTATTTCACCAACATCCTGCTACTTTCTTCGCTTTACTTTTATTTTCACGTAATTTGGGCTTTCAAAATAGATTCATCAATTGACTTAGAATTATCAAATTATAACTTTTCTTCTACGAAACTGGGTAAACTACCGATAAAAATGTTGCACCTTGACTTTCTTCAAGGATATAGGGAAAATATCTAAATAGACATGTAAACTTGGTTACAAACTCACCCATGGATTTTTTCCCTAATTTCAAATCATGGAACTCATATTTGGAACTTGAAATGTTTTGGAAAATTGTCTAAAGTTACATCCCACCTTTTTATCTCCTCACACAATTGTAATTTCTTCTCAATTTAGCATGGTTTTCATATTGCAACCGAAAAATTTCAATCTAGCCTTAGATTGTCATCATATTCATAAAAATGTAAATGCTTGTTCATGTTTATTGCCATGGTTCAACAACTTCCCTCCACTTATCCATGAAATGTTGAGGTTTTAATTTCGAACACTCTAACCAACCTTTCACCTCTTGGTCCCATTTCCACCCATAAACATCGAGATCTTTCTTTCACTATCAATTCCTAATCCCTTTATACATCAGGTTTCCTCCTTTGTTAGTCTATTTAGGCTCATTTCATCAGAGGACCTTATCTATCTCTCTTTAGTTATTTTTATCATATAGACTTCTTAAGATACTTTCATGTTCATTTTGTATTAGAGGCCTTTCCAATTGAACCTACATTCTGCATTCACTTCAACTATTGGCATAGGTTGAGATCCCATCAATGGTCTCCTGCTGAGTGATTCTAATTACTCTCCCCATGTTTCTTCCACTCTATGCATCATTAACAATTTTTTTATTTCCCAATTGTCCAAATAGGTGATAATGTTAGAAAGCATGATGCTCGATACCAATTTCAATACACTTAAAATAACTAATTAAAAAAAATTATATTCCTTATTTTACCTTAACCTTTCAATCTTGAGAGTATGATATTTTTCATTATTCTTATTATGGTGAGTGTAATATTGAAACACCACTAGATTCTATTTTTTTTAATAAATTAATGGTTACATGTAATCACACGTGAGCATAATTAGGATTATCATGAACATCATTATAAAATTAATTATTTTCAAATGATATTATTGGCACTCACCATTACCAAATAATGAGACTTACCATGCTACATAATGGCACATTCAAATATGAGGAAAATTAATATCTTCTACAATTTCTAGGTTTACGCGGATGTTTCTTAAATTCCATCTATTGCATCACCTAAGTACTATAGCGAGGGAATGTTACACAACTAGTTGTATCTATGATATTTATCTTATGGTGCTTAAATTTAATGACTTAGGGTTTTTCTAAGGTGGTTAGGGTAACAACCTTCCAACGCTCATCGAGAGACAATCATTTACTATAGCTTTTTGTTCGAGAAGAGTAGCTTCACAACAACCCTAACCTTGCAATCTTTCACATGTTCAATATTGTTTCTTCGAAACACGTCATCCCTAATGCAATTTTATTTTTTATTTGCAATTATTACCGGTTATCATGCATTCACAATGGCAGAGTCTCATTTTTTTCTTTTTCTATTGCTAATACAAGGAATCCTTCCTTGCAAACCCATAGGCTTAGGACCTTAGGTGAAAAGGTTTAATTTTACGTGCCAACAAACCAAAAGTAGGTGTTTAATTAATGAATAATAATTTTAACCGCATTAATATTGGATAACTAGACTTTCTTGGCATTTAGGATACATGGTCGTTCAAGAAATCAATCTAACAACCCCTTTTTTTTCTCTTCCAATTTTTCTTTGCTTCTATTCTTATCAGGGTTGTATGAGGTTTTCTTCACGTATAAAATTCACTTTGGTTGCAAGTGAGTTCTCATACAGATTCATTTTAGGATTCAAACTAGAGTTATTGTTTCTCTATCATAACTAACTCCTATTTTCCTTTTCTTAGTTATTTCTACACCGAACTCTCGCTATGGCTAAAATTATGTTTTTGACTGTCATAAGTACTCATGTTCTCATCAATTTTTTTTACCTTACCTTATCCATTACACAAGCGTTAAGGGTTTGAATTAGATGGAATCTTCCTTGGTGGAGGTTGACCAAAATTCAACTTGTCAATAAATTTTGTAAATTAATTAGACCTTGAAGGATGTTCGTAAGGTACCAAAATTTGTAATATTTTTAGAATTGTTGAGAAAATGGTGTTGCTGAAAAACCTTCCTTAAATAGAATGTAATATTGTGTTCTGTTTAAGAGTTTATCCTTTAGGTTTTTTCTTCTTCTCCAAGCTTCTTTTCACACGTGTTATGTCATGGCCTCTTATAACTATTTGGAAGTATTTTTAGTGAACGAATTTGGTTTTTTTTGTGTAATGGCTCATTTTTCTTGGGATTTTCACTTATTCCAACTCATGTGTAAATTAATTCCTCCTTCTTAGGGATTAATTTGAACCATGTTTTTCCTAATTGGGTTTCGCTTTATAAGCTAACACATAATAACTATTTATTAATTTAACCACAAAAATTCAAAATGAAGAATCATTGTCAACATTGGTTAGAAGCATGGGTAGAAACATTTTTATTTTACATTACCATGATATACACTGTGGTTTTTTCCAACATTTTATTCTCGTTACTATTTCTTTACAACATGGTTGAGGTTTTTGTTATAAACTTCTTAAAAAGGGTTCCTATTACCACCGTGTATTTGTTTTAGAAATCCTGTGCTTCTATGTAACCTCACATCTTCGGAATTTTCTCTGTACCCCCACTAGATTTAAATCCTTTTTTTCTTGGTGGATACATGACTCTTCTAGATGTATTGGCTCCACCCTGTCACCAAAACTAACCTAAATAGATGAGAGTGAATATTCCCAAGTTCCCCAAATTCACTTATTCATGGCCGGGATACCGAGGAGCCATGGTCTCATTTTATTCGATTCATAGGAAACCTCTCACAATAATTTACTATGTAAGGGTTAGTTTCCATTTTTAACAATATTTCAACTCGTTAGTCTTTGATTAAGAAAAATAACATCACTCATCCTTCTTCCTTTTTATTTTTTGTAAACTTTCATTAATTCACCGATATTAATAAAAACCCTCCTTAACAACACGTAATTGTTCGTAGACAGAGCATAAAACAATTTACAAAGTCAAGATTTTAATTTCATACCAACTACAATATTTGCATAAAATGTAAGTTTAAGAGAATTAAGCACATCTATCTAAATGGGATTTAGAGTCGAGGAACTCAACAAAGAAAGAGACTCGCTTCCTTCCAATGAAAAATTTAAAATATGGGGTTTAGGTTATCCTTAAGCTTCTCAATTCTAGGGTATGAGTTTGAGAGTGATCTATCAAGGATAATTCACAGGCATCAAGACCAACGTTCAGCCTAGAAATTGGAGACTTATGTTTATCTTGGAGTTTGTCATTGGCTCTATTCAAGTCAAGAAACACCCTCTCAGTAGCGTCCTACCTCGCTTTCGCAACGTCCTATTTATGTTGATAAAATTTACTCTCTATTGCAAGGTGGTTTCAACTTTTTCCTTATTGTTTCTAGATCCCTTGTTTTCTTCAAAAGATATTTTTACCTCTAGGGTATGAGAGAATATAATTTTTCTAAATCGTTCGTAAATTGAAAACTTATTTAGGCTATTTTCCAGAACTAAAAAGGCTCATCATAAAACAAAAATACTTAACAAGTTTCAAAGGCCATATGGCCTACCAGGATTTTCATCACAGTCCACAGGTTAGGTTTAGTAAAAGTAAATTAAAGTAAACACACAAATATCTACAACAAATGAGGGTGTTAGAAATGGGCACTCAACCCATCATGTGATTAGTTTAAGCATCGATGCACTTTGAACCTTACAATTAACAAGTCTTGCTGGATAAGCTTTAACAGAGAGACTATAAAACCCTTTCTCTGTTATTAGGGACACAATTTATGTACATAAGAGATGTCTCTTCGGGGATTAAATCAAAATCCTTGGATACACCAAAATTTCCCAAAACGCATACTAGTGTCAGAACTAAATTTGGTACCAAGGCCATTACTAGCGAGAGTTTTTTTGGAAGAGATTATGTAATCGTTGAATATTTTTTATATTTTTTATTTCTCATAATTAAGGTAAAATATTGGAGAATAACCAAGATTTTCAAATATCCTATGTTTGTCAATGCATGAGGGGAAAGTTGAGCAAGATTAACATAGAAGCATTTTTGCCGTATCCGGACTCGAAGACAAAAATGAAACAAGACAACAAAGGTTACTAAATACATAATGAGAAACCATGAACCTAGTGTTTCTCAATCAATATACATGGAATTTTGGTGGGTACTAAGGCTACAAATAGAAATTAAAGAAAACAATAAATTAGCAACACACATTCTACCACCAACATGTACCTTTTAAACTTGTTTAAGCCATGGAGGCCTTATGAGCAGTGCATTTGTGAAGGAAGCATGCCTAGAATAGGTCGCCATCTTCTTCTCCAAAATTAAAACTCCTTTATAACATACCATTTTTGCATTCGTAGTCACCACAACAACATAAAACGCACTACAAAACATCGGTGGTTTCCCCTTACCGCTACGGGTTTGCTAAAAAGTTGTTTCGGAAACCACAAAAGAATCCCTCAAAATCAACTATTGGTATCGTATTCCAAAAAGCCACGCAATTATTCTGTAGCTCTTTATCAAAATGTATAGAAAAATTCAAACACAGAGACATAAATAGTGGAATCAAAGAAATACAAATTAACAACGAAGAGCAAAGAATTTGACTTAGTTGATGTATGTGGTTTGAGTCATCCAAATGCCTTGGAGCCTTTTTTATGACACTTGTTTTATCGCCATTTTTTTAATTTTGATGATTTTGGTAATTTTAAAAGGAAATTGTAATTAAAATTTTAATTAAATAAATAAAAATATAATTTTCTCAATTTGCAGATGATAGGAAAATATTTTGTGTTTTATAATAGAAGCACTGAAAGCAGATAAATTTTGGCAAAATAATAATTAGTAGTGATTCTCGGAAAATAAATATAGATAATCGTATGCAAAGAATAATGTTTTCGTAATCCTTCAAAAAGAATAAGATAAAAACAAGTCTATGTATGCATTATTGAATTATATTGTTGGAGATCACATTTTATTGTGTTAATATTCCTTTGGAATATTATTTAGAGAAACACACACATTCTGTATGCATGGAAAGTATAGTTTTGGTATTATATTTTGGTATAAAAGGAAGGCAACTCCATAACACTAATTGTGTTAGCCTTATTTTGGGAAAATAACATGAATTTTCGTTAACGTAAAGGAATTAGAAATGGTGTTAATAGTTTTCTCTTTTCGGGAGAATATTATTTATAGTTAATAACAGACTTTGGGCAATAGGAAAACATTTTTGCATGAAAGAATAAATGTAAGGCATTTGATCCTTTGAAAAGAATTTGTGGCTATTTTTCCATGCAATATTTAGTTAATTTTCCTTGAAAAGAACATGGGCAAGCCATATGTATAAAGAACAAGCTATCATGTTATTTTTTGTTGGAGAGGACAATAATTTGTATGCACGAAATTATAACCATTATGTTAACTTTTTGAAATAGATCATTTTTAAGTATAATAGATATTGTGAATAGTTTTCTCAGAAAAAGATGATTTTGAAAAGAACATGCATTCACATGCTTAAGTGTAGAATCTATTTCATTAATCCCTTTCAAAAAGAAAATATAATATTATGCACAAACAAAGTTTCTTGTTGGGCTACTTTAGTGCTTGTTATATTTTCATGCACAAGAAAAATATATATTATGTTAGCTTTCCTTCGAAAGTATATAAAAGTGCATGAAATATTATGCTAGTAGTTTTTTTGGAAAATATGATGCTTGATAGTGGCTTTTATTATTTATGAATGTGAAATTACAAAAAGGCATTTAGTGACATTTTATTTATGTTTTCTTATTCATGAACATGAACAGACGTTGAAGTGTCACTAATAAAATTTTGATTGGTTAATTAATATTATATGTTTTATCCGATGATGATATCAAGTGTGTTGATGAAAACCGCCAGAAAGGATGGTGACTTTTGAAATGAATAATTCACATTTAACATTTTGGTAGATAAATATTTGTTGGTCCATGTAGATTTAGGAATGCTAACTGTTTTAGCAATCCACATCAAGGAAGAATCGTTGTGAATACTTAACGTTAATGGCTTTTGTCCCTTAATGATATCAGCAGTGATTGTAATGATCATAGCTAGTTATGCTTAAATTGCATAATAATCATTTGTACTATTTTACAATAATTAATGGATGGACCCTATAGCAAATCGAAATAGATCAACACTTACCAGTGTTTAGTAACAAAATTAATCATTTGCTGGTTTTCTACCCTATAGGTTTCATGTCATGAATGACTATTGATGATTGTTCTGCCATTTTGTATGATGTTTATTCTTACAAGATATGAAATTTATATTATCATGAATGTGATTAATTATCCAAGTTAAAAAAATATGGAATTGATGCAAGGTTACATCAAGAAGTTTAAGCACATGCTACAGCAATGGAAGTTAATGGTTGTGTAATTCATTATTATTTTAATAATATTTTTTTATCTAATGGTTATGGCTTATCTCATGGTCATTAAAGGAAATATGAAAAGTAAATTAGAAAGTTACATAATGGTAAATATTGAAAAATTTTTCCTAACTCCATACCTTTTTCCCCGTGACATTACCGTGGGTGCTAGAAGTGGCATTTATAGCAAGGTTGCAACATTGGACATTTTTGGACCCGTTTAATAAAAATAAGAGGTATGATGCTAAAGGACTATCTGAAATGCATTTAAATGAACCTAAAATATACTAAAACTCACATGAGATGCATGATTCATGATTACTGATTGCATGAAAGAATAAAAAGTGATCATAAGCCTGTTAAAACAGCCAGAAATTCTGAATACATGGATATAATACAATAAAACCTTTTTTCCACTCATAGTGTAACAATTTAGCACTCATTAATTATAGTGATAATACTCACTAAATATTTTCATACATATTATTAATAATAATGATTATGGTGTGCATAAAAATTAAAAAAAATTAAGGACAACATTTACAATGCACTACTTATAATGGAATGACCATGCATGGTTTGTGTGGTAGCCAAATAATGTAGAAGTTGGGGTTGACCCTTATGAGAATACGAAGAGTGATTAAAAACATTGAAACAACCTCTTTTTAGATGTTAAAAATAACAATGAGTCAAGTGGAATTATATAGTGAAACTTAAATTCAATGAAAAAATTAGATATCACAATCTTGGTTTGTATTTCTTCATTCAGAGTTATGATTAAAGCTTATCTCCATGTGTTCGACAAAAAGTCGTAAATGAGATCCAAAGTTTTTTTGTTTCAAAGAATTGTATCCTTGGGAGTTTTGGATTTGATTCTAACCAATATCAGGGGGTATTTTTTTTATATGGTCATCAAACCCCTCTTGATTCCAAAAAAAGTTTCATATCTTTATTCCATAATTTGGTTTATTTTTCTCAATTTTTCATTGCTCGTAGGGTTTGTTAAATGTGTTATTTTGTAAAACTTTTACCCTTGATGATATTAATATGATTAATGCTATTTTTTAAATATTAGTTTTATTGTCTCCGGGTAGTTTAAACATCATTATGGAAATTTATTTCACAAGTTGCTAACCATTTGTTAAAATTCTCGAACGGTGGTAGATCACATGCTTGAAAATTGTTTTCATTAAAAATGCTTCGGTTGTATATTTCACACTAGTAAACAATTTTTTAAACTTCCTCAATGGTTGCATATTGCATGATTGGCAAATTTTTGTGCAAAATTTCAAATGGTTGTAGCTATATGTTCTGCAAGCCACTGTAAGGAAAAAAACCGTACTTCTTATGTCTTAGTGTTCAACGGCACTATTACTTATATATATAATATTGTTTCATATGTGACCCTAAAAATTGTAATCATATGGTATGCAATATATGTTAATGTTTTTTTTTTTCTAACTTGCATGATTATTATTATGTGATTTTTTGGAATGTATACCACATGTATGACATGTGATCATTTTTCGTCAATGTACTTTTACAAATTTCCGGGACCTATGTTGAGTGGCCTATATGGACATGATGTTTATAGATGTTCCTTTATTTAATGGCAATATGCAAAATGGAAAGCATAAATTATACTAGATTTTTAGACGTTGAATACTTTTATACATTGAATTATTATTGGATTAATAACTATGGAAGTCAGTGAACAATGATGTGATGATGTAATATTTGATTTGATTATTGAGTCAATGAACAAATTGTTTAGGATATATCGGAAATAACTCTAGAGTTTTAGAAGACTTATTTTTACCTTATGAAAAAATATTGGTGGTTAAGTAAAAAAATGGACCTTCCTTAAAGTTCTCAAAATCCCCTTTTAATGAATAGTAAAAGAGCATATTAACATAATGGGAACAAATATTATGTTAATCACTGCTCTGGGATGTAGGAACACCAAGTGGGTGGAACATACTGTTAAATGGGAGAGAAAGGAGTTCTTTAAATTAAAAGAAAAAAATATGTGTTCAAAAAAACAAAACAAAGAGACTTAGGAAAAAGCTCGCGTACCTTTAAAGCAGACACTACTAAAAATTATCTAAGAAGAAAACACCAAGGAATTAACTATGTTATTGATTCTAAATCCAAAGCAGACCTGCCGAGCCATTTGGGAACCATTGGGAGACAGTTCGTTCGCTTTTTGGGTGGAATATGCTCGGTTCCCAACAATTCACAATAATTAACTACTATTAGATGAAATTATGTCTATATTTTTTTTATTGAGTTTCAAATTTTCAAAGATTTTGATGTTAGAAAACACGATAAATTGCATGTCTCTAAGTTTTCGTTTATGTTATGTTTTTAAAACGTACGATCCACTAACTTATCTAAGTGAAAATTTCAAATGAAATATGTTTTGTTTGTAGGTTTGGTGAAGTGAGCGACCTAATATAAAGCGTAAAATGAATTATATATATGCATGTACAGAGAAAATAAATTTTTAATGTATATACGTGTGTTAAAACTTATGATGAAAATAGTCGACCAAGAGGAAAATGGTTGGAGATGAATGCCAAGAGTTTTAATTTGATTGAAATATTATGGAGAGAAAGACAATAACTTGAAAAGAAATAATGCTGGCAAGAAATAATCGGCCTAACGCCTAAACAAAAGACAACATCCACCTACAATATGTTTTTTTATCATTTTCAAGGATTAGAGGCTAGTTCTTTCAATATCACAGAAGTAATATGACTAAAGTATTACTTGACATTGGTATAAACACGATAATGAAACGTATTTTACCATTAATAAATATTATTAATTCTACTTATTAAACATAAAAACAAATTTTAAAAATCCTTCATTCTGAAATGGAAAATGATTCTATTTTTTATTATTTAGATTGTTACAATATGAAAGACAAGTTAATGTTCCAACAATACAAGAACACAGACATTTGCTTTATCTTTAAGGTCGGACTATGTAATATCTTCCCATAAGATACCATAAAACTCTATAAAAGGTGTTGTTGAATAATTAAACATTATTAATTATTTTATGATTTTTATGAAGAAGAATATTCTTCTAATTCTTAATTAAAGAATAAATTCTTAATTATTATATTGAGAATAGTTCATATTTCTACATTCAACAAATTATATTTCCAAGTTGATATATTTTATGAGTTTTAGAAATAATGGGTAATATTTTTAGAGAATATGTGATAAGTTATATTTTTTTCATAAAGAAAAAATAAAATCTACCTTTGAAAAAACATGAGAGGTTTATGGATGACTAAGTATGATTTAGAATTAGGAAAATTCTTGTTTATGAGTGATTTATGAATGCTTTTGTGATTTTGGCAAAATATTGTATTTTATTAATTTTAATTATTATAATACTATGGGAAAATAGGAAAAACAATGACCTAATACATGTATAGAACTTTCTGAAAAGAGAGAGGAACAAATGATTGCACATGATAATCCAGTAGCTCTAGAAATGTCTATCACTCAAATAGAGACTCATAATGGGAAGTTCAATTTTCAAAATTAAAATATCATTAACACTGTATTGGGTTAATATTTATCATTATGAGACCAATGGACATAAACATACCTTAATTGGAGTTCGTAATACTCATTTTATGACCATCAAAAGTTCTCAAGTCGCAAGGGGATGTGGGACAACACCACTATGTAATGAAAATGGATAATGAGCCTTCGACACATGCTATCTCAACAATGGCCTCTAGCCGTCCACTTCCATACAAAAAAAAAAATATTAAAAAAATATCCAGAAAAAAAAATTCATATATATATATATATATATATATATATATATATATATATATATATATATATATATAATACAAGCGATACAAACATAACAAAACAAAAATAGATAATATGGTTAATACAACCATATAAAAACAAATTAATAAGATTAAATTACATGGTTGTGCACAAATTTTCATGCATATGGGTTTACAAAACCAACACATGCTACATATCCTAACAAAACAAAGGTTTTTTAAAACAAATGAAAATTTCGAACAAAGCATTTTATTTAATGGTTATATTAGAAATTATGATACGTGTCATTATAACCACAACAACAATGCGAATGTGTTTGTTTGGGTTATAAATTATATATGGAGAGTGTTAAGCATATGGTTTAGAGCAGCGTAAAATAAAAACCACATATTTTATGATTAAAATAACATCGCAGAAGATTCAAACTGTACCACCACCCAGACTACACCCTGCTGAAGAATAAACCAAATGCTCAATGGGCCCAATGTTGGTAATTTCACCAACATAAATCTATATAAGAACAATTCACCTAGCAATATAAGCTCAATGTCAAAATGAAGTTACTTAGGAGAGTCAGAACTGCAATGTAACACTCCCAAGTTTCTATGCTTTTCAACTTAGACATTTGAACATAAATCCAAAGGGGAGTGGACCCCAATGGTTAATTATTTATTTATGAAAAATAAATAAAATATTGTGTATGCACTATGACCAAATGAGAAATTGAGATAATATGCCTAATCCATGAGGTTATGGAAAAGGTAAAGACTTTCCCCAAAATCTTTCAAAAAATCCTTGAAATAAATTATTTCTAATTTAGATTTTTGAGAAAAAATCTAAATTCCCCAATGATGAAAGTAGTTGGGAAGAGGTAAAGGCTGGAAAAGATTGGAAACGACGGCTTTTAAAGGCCCTAAATAAGGGAAGCCTGGGCAAACGGGAATAAAAGAAACGGGAATAAAGCATCCTGAAATTACGGACGCGGGGGGAGTGAAACAGGCTTTGGGGAGAGCATAACTTAAATAAGCTGCTCCAGAACAGATTGAGGTTAGTCTGTTCTTGGAGGATCTCAGCTCGGGGGTGAGTTCTGGAGATAGACGAACTCTAAGGTTGGGAGGACTGGTCATAGTTTCGGTATGCATGCATAAATTTGGAGATTTATTTAAGTCTGTATTAAATATATCCAGGTTTATGAATTGTTATGTTATAAATTCACATACCGATTTTGAATTGAATGGTTGTTGATTACCTTAGGCAATTACAATCGGATCTAATAAGTGAAAATCTAGTATGTTAATAGTAGGGACAAAGGTTTGTTTCTGGGATAAGTACCTGCAGTACATCTAGTTAGAGATGATAAGTCATCTTAATGTTAAAACAAATAGAAAAATTTCAAAGGAGTAGCTTGCTTTCTTTAAATGACAACCTTAGTTGCTGTGTTGTCGGAACAAAACAATTTAATAAAGCTGTAGTCAGAAACGACAGTAGGAAAACAACTAAGGCTTTTGTGATAGAGGTATTTATTTCTACAACACTATGGATGCGCAATGGCAAAGATAAGAAGAATTAAGAATTTAAATTGTTCTATTACATGGAAGTTTAAATATATGAAACCAGAAGTTAAATCCTAACTAAGTACGAGGATCTGAAATTTGGGAGTATAAAATATCAATTTCGGTTTCATTTCTTCCATTTGATTGAAGCAAGATGATCTATATCCTAGTTTTCCAATGGAAAAGTTTAATATGCACCAGAGTTTCAAATATGTTGAATATTTGTAACAATAAAATAAGGTAAGAGTCCTATTGATAAGCTACTTGTGTGATAAAAGTATGTGTGAGGGAAGATTGTAAGCATATTGAAACACTGGGAAAAGAGCATCTAACTACCTTCAATATAAACTGCTGAAAAAGTAGTTGAAGCAACGAAGGTTAAATAATATAGATAGATGTATATGTGGATGTATACATCTATACAAAGATGCTGAAACTTTATAATTATAGATGCTGGAAAGTCTATAAGGTTTGCAAACTGGAAAGTTTGAGGAAGGGCCTATTGGTCAGTTAGAGTTGGACAAAACTCTGAAGAACTGACCTAAGAAATAGATATACATATATATGTAAGTTGACTAGATTCACTGATTAAAACTGACGAAATTTCTCATGGGAATTCTTATCTTCGCACTACTGCGTATAATTACTAAAGAGAAATTTAAATACCGGATAAAATTATGAACTTGTAATTGATTCAACAGAAAAAAAATTTGGATGTTATCTGGTGCATACTGTAGAGTATATATGAGTTAATATTATGTGGATAAGAAGCTGGGTATGGGAGACGTGACAAATGGTATCGGAGCACAAGTTCAAAAATTGGGCAAGTTATGTGCTGACAAAGAAACAATAAGCTGCTATAAAATTTATAAATATTAAAAATGTTACTTTCACTGTTTTCAAGTATAAAATATCTTGGATATACTTTTAGGTATACTTGCAGGACAATCAATTATCCAAGATTAAAACACACCTGCAGAAATTTAGCTAAAACACGGGGCAAATCATGTACTCACACAGAAATATATGTTGTTGAAATTTTTTTGCTAATGTTACAAATTTTGAACAGTAAACAGTCTTGAAGGGTATAGCTGCAAAACATAACTAAAGGGGATGAGCTACGCTAGTAAGGAGGAAGACATAATCATAAAAGGAAGAGTAAATGCCTCTAGACAATAGTCTAAGAAATTAGTATGTACACGAAACTAATATGTTTTAGAGTTATATGGAGTTTCTCATGGGTAAATAAAGTTTTTCTTTAACGAGTTAGTTAATACTTTGGGATGCTAAGTTATTCGATGTCCATACATTTAACAGATTGTGATGAAGTAGAAACATTTCAAATCTGTGTACTTGTATGGGAGTAATATGATAAGGCTCATATACCAGAATGTCTAAACCTATAATAGGTTTAAATCTGGAAATCGATATCTCTCAGAAAAATATTACTTCTATGTAAAATAAGAGTGTATTATTGTTTCTTCACTTGGACTATATATCCCTGATGAAAATAAAAATAAAAATAAATCTATAAGTTTACAATGACATATTTAGCTATTGTCCTACTATCATCATTATGTAAAAGAAATTTCAGTGTTCATAAACTTAAGATACTGAAACCATCTTAATACAGTAGAAAAGATCTATGCTGAAGTTAATGGAGAGGAAAGGGGAAAATGGTACTACCATGAACATGCAGAATTTAATCCCATATGTTGAACGAAGACTACAAGTAGTATAGAAGGATGATTTTCCATTTTTAAATTGCTAAACTAAGTGTTCTTTACTGTGATGAAAAACAATAGAGAAAACAGTAGTACCTAACTGATATATCATCTAGATGGCCTTATTGAGCATCAGAAATTCCATATGGATGTATCATACTTTCCATATAACAAATGGTAAGAGAATATATAAACAATATATTCTATAAATGATCTAAACATTTTAAGATCCTAGATTATATTCCAAGATGAAGCATAGTAATAGTACAACTTCAACGAAATAAGGAACTTATGACAAGATTAAACAGACATTCCAAGAACAGAAACTCCAGGAGTAATTATATATATGAGTTCATGGATTTCTTCTAATATTGCTGAAATACTTACATAATTTAACCTCTCACTAGAAGTCTTCCAATTATGAGGGTAAGATCTTTAGTATGGATATAACATACAAAGAGAAAAATGAATTTATATTTATTTCCCTATATACATAGAAAAGGGAACTTCTAGAGATAAGAGTAAAGTTTTCTTTTATAAACAGTAACGCATTCTAATATGCTTAAAAAAATCGTTCAGTTCATAAGTACAAAAGGGAATTTCTGTAAGGACTGTATAGTTATACAGGTAGTACTGTTATACATATAAATTTAAAACTGAGAAATTTTAATAAAGTTCGACAGATCAGTTTGAGATACAACTCGATAGCAAATTGCTAAAGTCACTGGAACATCATAAAATAGCCACCGATCTTAAATCTATAGAAGAGATCATTTTCGAATATGGCCACGAAACCCTGGTACCAATCTGTTAAAAATAGAATAAGTCAGTAAAGAGAGAGAGAAAGTTGCTGGAAGAGAATTCTGCGTAGTAAATGAACAGAAAAAAAAAAAGGGCACTAATAACAAGAAGGATTGGAAAGAGATAATTTATCAGAGTTTAATCCAATATAGAAGATATTCCTGAGAATGCAGGGAAATCTATACCTGGTAACTTTCATGCTAATGGAAAATGTAACTGGGAAGATAGAGTATGACTAACCAAACCAGTGGAAAGGGGACTTGTTTCAAAAGAAGGAAAACTGTACCTGTAGCCTGATGGAAGAGACGTAGTTCTGAACCTTTGCCTTGAAGAAGAAAAGGGTATAAGCGAAAATATAATAGAGTATGACCACTTCCTCATCCTCTTATGAGAGATAGATTTTGGTCTTCATTTTTCAGTAAGAATTTCACAATATGCCGAGAGAAACCTCGGTTGAGAAATTAAAACAATAATTACCAAAACGAAAAACAAAAGGGAAATTTCCTAAATGTATAACAAGTTGGGACAATGCTTAAATGATCCAAATCGAATTAGGGGTTCCAGAAGGTATTACCATTTCACTACGAGGGGAACCCAAGACCTCAATGTAACTAAAACCCAACATGCCAAAAAGTTTCGGAATGAGAAATTAAGTTAAACGATACTGGAATTAAACAATAGCTCCCGGCAAGGATTGAACTAGCGACCTTTCGCTTACGAAGCGAACGCTCTAACTCTAAGCTACGGAAGCAAGGCACAGGAAAAAATACAGGAAGAAAACATGAGCTTGATATCATATGGTAAAAATGTAATAACTATTACATAGCAGGAAAAAAAATTAAACTATTAGAACCATGAAAATTACCAGTTGAATGTGGGTTGAATTGGTGTAGGTTCAAGCCATTCAACGATCCAGAAAAACGTATTGCTAGAGCAACCAGTTCTCTCAGAAAATCTAAGGAGAGGAAGGATAACAAAAGAGCAAACGGTTTAATAAAAATTGGGGCAGAAAACCCTAATGAATTTTATCCCTACAAATGCCAAGAGATTACACCGTCTCACGCAGATCCAAGAAAGCTCGGAGACTGGGAATTGTACGCCTTGATGTGATTTCATAGCAGGAAGTACTTGGGGAGTTGAGAAAAAAAAAAATTTAATATACCAAGCGATTGTAATAATGACATTGGTAATTTCGAGAATTTTCCATGGCTCGAGAAGGTGAGTCATGAGCTGGACTCCTCGACTAGTACTAACATCTAAATGGAGGATAGGTAAGTAATTAATGAAAATTGATTTCATCGAAATGAATGATAGGGACGTGTAAGTGGGATAAATGATGGTTAACGTCATATGGAGAAACGAATATATCAATTTTGAAAAGAAAAGAAATATATAATGAGACTCTAGGTTTAAGAGCATATAGGAAAGACTATAGTTACTTAATACGTTAGTTAAGTATGGCATCATATGCTTTCACATATTTAGTTGAAGGAAAAAAGTGATCTTGGTGAGATTAAATACCATTTCAAATTAAGTTGAGGGTGAGGTTAGGTATAAAGGTCTAACATGTATATATATAATTACTATGCATAGTTATTAAGTCAATACATTTTATGATGAAGTTAAGTGGTTTATTAAAACTAGTGTCCATGTATAAACGAGAAGGTGAAGAGTAAGGAAAGAAATACATGATTCCAAGATAGGAAATAACACTATTCAAATGGGTAATTAAATTTCACCACATTGCGAGAAAAAAAAAAAAAAACATAGTATAGTGAAATTTAATTTGTGTACCAGAAATTGATGATTAGGAAATTTAAGGAGTGTTAGGATGTGATGGGTAAATAAGGATATCATAGTTGGAAGCGGAATTCCTATGGTTTAATCCTATTAAAATTTAATTAAGATGAAAAATTAATACACCTACAAACCACACTAGAGTGTGGTGGAATTGAGTATAAATAATTATGTGGGAAAGAATATATATATCTATAGGGAAATTAACCTTTAGGATAAGGTTAAGAAATGGATATATGAAATAAAAAAATGAAGTTAAAAGTTGGGAGTGTTAAAACAACTAAAATAGAATTTTATTAATATTCATTATAACAATAAGTTGATTAGAAGCATGAAAATATATAAATGAATAATTGTGGGGTGATATATGTTCCTACTATGTTATATAATACTATGTTTTACCATAGTTATTGGAACAAAAGAAGAAGGAAAGTTTATATTGGAATATATAGAGGAAGGTGTATAATAGAAAAATGACAATTTATATTTAATAGAGGTATGTTAAATATAAGTTGTAAATTCTTAATTAACTATTATATATATATATATATATATATATATAAAAATAATAATAATAATTATCATGGGAAATGATAGATTAACGTGAAACAAATTGCACCTGGGACATAAGTTAAATCTCCAATTAACATTATAAATATAGGTGATCTTGTTATATGTTATAATGTTAACGTGGTTGAGTTGTATGAATATAATATCTTCATACATGATAATTTATTGCAGTTAGAAAATTTCAAACTTTATACCCACGGGATTAAGGGAGAAGAAATAATTCACTAGGGAATATTAAAAGTGAATTCACCTTAAAAGTTGCAAGTAAAGTGGAAGGACATATTTTACCATATGGCCGGAATATTATTACTCTAATTATGGTTAAAGGAGTAATAAACACTATTGTGGTAGATTAAGTGTTAAAAGTATAATCGGAAAAAAAAAAAAATTGGATATTGATATTGGAAAAATTACCAAGATGATTTTCAAGTCAAGTATATTTAAGTCATGACTAAAGTATTTTGTGATAAGCATATTTTAGTTCATGTACATGGAAAATAATGAAGTGGTAAGCTTAAGTACGAGTTATAAACACAGTTAAATAGTTGGTTTAGTAATTGTGGACCATTGCATATTAAATAATGTAATGCAAATCCATTACATTGAGTTATGAATGAATGAATGAAGGGATAAATCAAATTTTCCCAGGTGAGTTAGCTAGGGTAGAATTGAAAACCTAACAATTTTTTTTTTATACATGGGAAAATGATTATGAAAATTATCATGCATGGATAAAAATCCAATGGAGCATAATTAATTTCCTCAATTTATCAAGTGAAGCATGGGTTTAGGATTAGAAAAGGTTTTTGTTACAAACCATATGTTGTTTATATAAACCATGGGTTGATTTCTAATGATTAGTGAAATTCACATATAGATATAATTGGTGAATCATCATTGTAATTAGTACAGCATGAAAAAAAAAATTAAAGTAAATGTATAAATTATGGTAATTCTTTGAGAAAGGGGAAATTGTGTCAAATTCATTTTTGACATTATCAAGTAGTAATACTTGTGAATGTGATGAATGATAGTAATTACATGTATTCACACTATAAAATTTTGTTGGTGTAAATTTTATTTAATTTAATTTTCCTGAGTCTTAAATTCAAAGATAGGGAAATAGTGTGAAATCATACAGCTACAAACCGGGAGAAAAGAGGATGGGTTGTATTTGGACTGGGGTGTGGGGGAAACCCATCAGATCCAAATTTATTCACGTAAGTTTTGGACTAGTGGATACAATTCATAAAAGAGGTTAGAGGAAAAAAAAAAAAAAAAATTCATGTCTGAAGTAAGAATTGAATTATAGACATTATTAACAAGTCTGGTTATTACTAATTAAATTAATTGGCTAACAAAAGAAAAGAAAAAAATGAGAAGGTACTGGAAGTACAACTATGAACTGAGAAAGGGTAAGCATAACCATGCATATGATACAGTTGTTTTCTTTCATTTATGAGTACTAATGAAAAGTTGTAAAATTGTTTAGCCAAGTGTGTAACAGGAAATTGTACACTCTGGAAACAAGGAGAAAAAAAAAGTGAAGATAGGTGCAGATAAATCACCTAGAAAATCAAGAAAAGCTGAACAGGACCAAGTTTGCGTGAGGAAAGAATCTCACTGAAAAACAAGAAAGGATAAGTAGTGTACTAAAAGTGCACTAAACTATTATGAACTTGAACGGTTTGACTAATAACTGAATTCCTTGAAATTATTGAAATTCAGAATGTTATTGTGGATTATTAATTATATGTACCTGATATTACTTACATTGGTATAAATTGTGGACAGAAAGAACGGAATAAAAGATTTTCTAGACAGACTTCTTGCAAAGAAGTAGGAAGAAAATCAACTGCATAAGGCAGGAGAGTACTCTGCTGGAAACTAAGCAAGGACGAAGAAGAAATCTTTGTCAAAGTTGAAAAATCAACGTTAAAGTGTAACACCGAGGAAGGTGTTGGAAAGGGGGGAAACTAATGGCTTATAAACTAGCCTTACCCTTGCATATTAAATTTCATGATGTGTTTCATGTCTCCTTGTTGGAAAAAAAATAATTTTTGTACATGATGCTTCTCACATTATTGATTGGAATGTGATCCAGGTGGAACTAGAAGAGGAATTCCTTCCAGAGCCGCCTCAACTCTGAGAGCGGGAAGAAATTGAATTGCGAAATCGAACAGTAGCTAGAGTAAAGGTGCAGTGGAGCACTTTACTGCTGAAAAAGCTACATGGAACAGAGAAGTTGAGATGATGGAAAAGCATTCATATTTATTTTCAAAATAAACTAAGTAGATAGTTGTCAACACCGAGGACGGTGTTTGTTTTCAGAGGGGGAATATGTAACACCCCCAAGTTCTATGCTTTTCAAATTAGACATTTGAACATAAATCCAAAGGGGAGTGGACCCCAATGGATAATTATTGTGTGGATGTGGTTAATTATTTATTTATGAAAAATAAATAAAGTATTGTGTATGCACTATGACCAAATGAAAAATTGAGATCACATGCCTAATCCATGAGGTTATGGAAAAGGTAAAGACTTTCCCCAAAATCTTTCAAAAATCCTTGAAAGAAATTATTTCTAATTTAGATTTTTGAGGAAAAATCTAAATTCCCCAATGATGAGGAAAGTAGTTGGGAAGAGGTAAAAATCTGGAAAAACTGGAAAAGCAGAAAGCAGATTTAAAGTCCCTAAATACGGGAAGCCTAGGCAAACAGGAATAAAGCATCCTGAAATTCTGGACCAAGAATTGGAAACAGGCTTTGGGGAGAGCATAGCTTAAATAAGCTGCTCCAGAACAGATTGAGGTTAGTCTGTTCTTGGAGGATCTTAGCTCGGGGGTGAGTTTTGGAGATAGACGAACTCTAAGGTTGGGAGGACTGGTCATAGTATCGGTATGCATGCACAAATTTGGAGATTTATTTAAGTATGTATTAAATATATCCAGGTTTATGAATTGTTATGTTATAAATTCTTATGCAAATTTTAGATTGAATGGTTGTTCAGTACCTTAGGCAATTACAATCTAGATCTAATAGCTGAAAATCTAGTATGTTAATAGTAGGGACCAATGGTTTGTTTCTAGGGATAAGTACCTTGCAGTAATATCGTTAGAGATGATAAGTCATCTTAATGTTAAAACAAATAGAAAAATTTCAAGGGTAGCTTGCTATCTTTAAATGACAACTTAGTTGCTGTGTTGTCGGAACAAAACAATTTAATAAAACTGTAGTCAAGAACAGCAAGTAGGAAAACAACTAAACCTGTGATAGAGGTATTTATTTCAGTATAACAGTTGTACTGCAATGGCAAGAATGGTAGAATTAAGAATTTAAATTGTTCTATTACATGGAAGTTTAAATATATGAAACCAGAAGTTAAATCCTAACTAAGTACGAGGATCTGAAATTTGGGAGTATAAAATATCAATTTCGGTTTCATTTCTTCCATTTGATTGAAGCAAGATGATCTATATCCTAGTTTTCCAATGGAAAAGTTTAATATGCACCAGAGTTTCAAATATGTTGAATATTTGTAACAATAAAATAAGGTAAGAGTCCTATTGATAAGCTACTTGTGTGATAAAAGTATGTGTGAGGGAAGATTGTAAGCATATTGAAACACTGGGAAAAGAGCATCTAACTACCTTCAATATAAACTGCTGAAAAAGTAGTTGAAGCAACGAAGGTTAAATAATATAGATAGATGTATATGTGGATGTATACATCTATACAAAGATGCTGAAACTTTATAATTATAGATGCTGGAAAGTCTATAAGGTTTGCAAATTGGAAAGTTTGAGGAAGGGCCTATTGGTCAGTTAGAGTTGGACAAAACTCTGAAGAACTGACCTAAGAAATAGATATACATATATATGTAAGTCGACTAGATTCACTGATTAAAATTGACGAAATTTCTCATGGGAATTCTTATCTTCGCACTACGCCTATAATTACTAAGTCAGAGAATTAATATCTGGGATATAAAATTATCGAACACGGATGTTATACAGTGCATAATGTAACGTATATGCGAGGTTAATGTTATGCGGATAGACAGTACAATTATGGAGACGTGACGAAATTGGTGAACCCAAGGGAAAACCATTACCCAACAAATTATAAACCAAAAGAACTAATAACCCAAGGGTTCAATATTAGAAAACAAAGGAATTGGTGAACCCAAGGGAAAAATATTAATAACCTAAGGGACCAATAAGGCGAAGGGAACATTATTAAACCAACAAAATAACATTGAAATTAACATACTTTAAACAAAAAACCTAAGAATTTAATAAACGATAATATTTAATATTTTAAACTCAAGAGATTACTAAAGCCGAGGGATTATTAATAATATAAACCAAAAGAAATAATAAACCCAAGGGTTTAATATTATAAACCAAAGGAATTGGTGAACCCAAGGGAAAATTATTAAAAACATAAGTTATCAATAAGGCCAAGGGATCAATATTAAAAATAGAAGAGCGTAACAAACCCTAAGAATAAATATTTTAAATTCAAAATCCTAAGAAAATAAAAAACCATAAGAACCAATATTTTAAAAGAAACTAATTAATAAATAGAAGGGATTATTAATATTATAAACCAAAAGAACTAATAAACCCAAGGGTTTAATATTATAAACCAAAGGAATTGGGGAACCCAAGGGAAAAATATTAAAAGCATAAGAGATCAACAAAGCCAAGGGATACTTAAAAAAAAAAAAATAGTAAAGTCACATGATTATTAATATTATAAACCGAGGGGAATAAACATGGTTTACCATGCTTGATTTAAACATTGAGACAATTGTTGTCACAATGCGACGTTGGACCAACTATGACCATGGTTGGCCATGGGTGATTTTCATATTGAGACAATATTTGTGAGAATGTGACATTTGATCAGGGATGACATTGATCGATTATTCATATTATAAACCAAAAGAACTAACAAACCCAAGGGTTTAATATTATAAACTAAAGGAATTGGTGAACCAAGGGAAAATCATTACCCAACAAATTAGTAATAGAAATAAAAATTATTAACAAACTTAAGTGATTAACAAAGTATTATAAACCAAAAGAAGTAATAACCCAAGGGTTTAATATTAGAAAACAAAGGAACTGGTGAACCCAAGGGAAAAATATTAATAACCCAAGGGACCAATAAGGCGAAGGGAACAAAATTTTAAACTCAATGTTTAAAATGAAATATTAATAATGTTAGTAATTCAATATTTGTATTTAAATTAATGTCAATGTATATATTAATTTTAGTCGAATATTAGTATCAAATATAAATATCTTGTCATTGAACCAAACCACAACATATTTAGCAAACCACATTGATAAATATTTTTAGTTTCATGTAATAGGGATATGGACTTCAATCTTGATTTTTAACGAATGGCTAATATAAATGGCTGTATATGTCTGAATGGTATATCACAAACAAAAGAATAATAGGACACAAAAGAATAGAATTGAACAACAGCTTGATGTAAGAAATTTCTCATATATTTCTATATTGCATCTCATGAATGTATTCATTTAATTAATACATGAAAAAAATTATTATACTAAATGAAAAAGGAGACGACAATAAAAATAATTATAAAACATTCTAATATCAAACCAAAAAAATAACATTGAAATTAACATACTTTAAACACAAAACCTAAGAATTTAATAAACGATAGTATTTAATATTTTAAAATGAAGAGATTAATAAAGTGGAGGGACTATTAATAATATAAACAAAAATATATAATAAAACCAAGGGTTTAATATTATAAACCAAAGGAATTGGTGAACTCAAGGGAAAATTATTAAAAACATAAGTTATATCAATAGTCCCTTCTGTTTATATTAAGTTGAGTGAGTGTTTTTCATAATGTGAAATTGGACAATGCATTAGTATTAAACTCCAAGACTAATATTAAAACCCCAATATTTGAATTTAATAATGTGAAGGGAATATTATTACAAACCGAAAGAATCCGAAAAATCAAGGAATCAATGTTATAAACCCAATTGATCAACAAATACAGTGAAATATTAATAGTATAATCATAAAACATCAATAAAGCAAAGGGACCATTAATATTATAAAAATTGAACATCAATAAATAGAAGGGATTATCAATATTATAAACCCAACAAATTAGTATTAGAAACAAATATCATTAATAAAATCAAGTGATAAATAAAGTTGAAGCATTAAAAAAATAATAAAAAAATACTCAAGTTGAAGAAATTGATAAACACAAATAATTAACCCAAGGGATTATTCATATTATAAACCAAAAGAACTAATAAACCCAAGGGTTTAATATCATAAACCAAAGGAATTGGTGAACCCAAGGGAAAAATATTAATAACCCAAGGGACCATTAAGGCCAAGTGAACAATATTAAAAACACAATAGCTTAATAAAGAATACGACCCAATATTTTAAATAGAGAAGAATTTTAAAGTCACATGAATATTATTATGATAAACCACAAGTGATCAATTAGCCTTACTGATTGTTAATATTATAAACTGAATAAATAAATAAACTAAAATGATACTCAATTCCGCCATCAGTGAAACAAAAAAAAAACACTGAAATTAACATATGTTTTTTGTTGTGTTTACATAAAGAAACCCCACCACAAAAATGGACTCAAAACACTCCATCAAATGTCATTTATCAAATAGCCTCTTCAAGAACACAACCAGAGCGGCCACAAAAGGAACCCCAATTCAAATCAACAGGATAATGATCACGATACTTAACGCTTTCCAACCAATCCCTTCTTGTTTTTCTCCCAGCCTCCCTCATGTGCACATGCAACAGGTATTTTACATTCATTTTCATTTTATCAAGCACACGAAGATGCTCATCAATAAAAATAGGATGGAACCCATGTTTTCTATTGAGATTGTTCTGAATGTAAGAAACAAGACTGATGAGTCTAGAAATATTTGCCACCGCTTGATTATAATAGATCCCATCATTATTATCCATGCCTGCATTTGAAAGGAAAATGACAAAATAAAAATTAATACAGACGTCATTATATAACACCCCGTTTGTATTGTTTTTAAAAAACTTAATCTTAAAAACGTCATGCTATAAACCTCATTACAAATAACATAAACCTCATTAGAAATACATACTACACACATGAAATGAGTGATAAAAATAAATGACTGATATGACCCCTATTACAATAATCAACAAGAAAGCACAAAATTTTAAACTCAATGTTTAAAATGAAATATTAATAATGTTAGTAATTCAATATTTGTATTTAAATTAATGTCAATGTATATATTAATTTTAGTCTAATATTATTATCAAATATAAATATCTTGTCATTAAACCAAACCACAACATATTTAGCAAACCACATTGATAAATATTTTTAGTTTCATGTAATAGGGATATGGACTTCAATCTTGATTTTTAATGATTGGCTAATATAACTGGTTGTATATGTTTGAATGGTTTATTGTAAACAAAAGAACAATAGCGACTAAAAAAAGGAGGTAAATTGAACAACACGAAAAACGATGTAAGAAATTTCTCATAGAATAATATTAATATATTTTTAATGATAATAATATTATTGTGTATGTTTAATATTGATATTTATTCCCGAGTACAACGGGTGATTAGGGGCGTCCGGAAGGATGGCATGCCACGGGAAAGCACGTGGCCTCGCGCTCGTTTGCATTTACTCCTCGCAGCCATGCCTACTGCGAATTTACTCCACCCAACACATCATTTAAACTGGTGGGAACGCCGAGGATACGATCCTCCCTACATGAATGCTCGTCCTCACGCAATGTTCATCCGGCTATTTCATTCCTATCTCCGTCTGGTTGCTCTGCAGCTTAATTCCCCTACCATTCTGGTCTGTCACACCCTCCGGCGCTTCATGACTCGGCAGGTCAAGCCGCTCAATTTTAGATGCCCTGCGGAGGCCTCCTCGCCCAGTTTCCGCACGCAGGTTGGCCGACGTTGTCCGCTCACTTGCTGTTTCGATCTTTATCCCGGCCTGCATTTCTCCCACAGTCCATTTTGCTCTGGTCTGGTCGCTACATCGTCTGCTCTCTGGAACACGCCGCCTCCTCGCCTCCTGTCTGGCCCTAGTCTCGACCATTGCCCCACCATGCCCAGATTGAGGCATAGGCTTCGCTGCCGTTGGGGTAATACGCGAGCTTCTTCTGCCAGAGGTTGGCGTTCTCCCTCTAGTTCTTCGGAATCGTCTTCCCCTGCAGATAGTTTCGAAAGGCCTCGAGTGAGGCGCCACTCCAGCAATGTGCTCAACCGCAATTCCCCTGCCTCGCGCAGACCCCGTCCCGGTTCTTCCAGGTCTCCTGCTGTTCCCCACCCTGTCACGCCCCTCCACAGTCCCTCATCCGCCATTTTCCACTTTCAAAGTAACACCAACAAGCCTTTGATCATCGCCATTGTCACTGTCTCTTTCAAAGAGGTAGCTGAGACCACTCCCGCCCCTCCGCCTTCCTCCATCCCGAACGAGGCTGCGCTCTCTTCCTCTCCGCAATTCACCCTCCTTACAGGTATTGATGAGGCGCGTAAAGCTGGAGAAGGCTGCTCCGCCCACTAGCATGCTAAAGATTCACAAGATGGCGTTCAAGATGCTGAACCAGCTGCATTTCAGAGCAACCCGGCCCACACAGATGAAAGCGCAAGATGGTGCAGGATAGAAGAGGAGCAACCTTCAGGCGACTACGGCCTCTAGATGATCTGCAAATCCATGTAATCCTGCTAGGACTCTTTGATTTTTTGGCTTATACTGTTGCTTCAGTTCTCAGTTACAAACATAGAATGAGTCGGTTTCCTACGTGGCGCTTGGATTTTGTTTATGTGTAAAAGTGGTTTCCTCGGAAGGCGGCTCTTATACTCTGCTCGGCGGTTTCCGTACGGGGCGGCTCTATTTTGTCATTTCAATGAATATGCTGTTGTTGAGGCTGAATCCTTTGTCTGTTTTGTTACTATATGTTCATATAATAGATTTAGAACTTATGAAAAAAAAAAACAATATTGATATTTATTATTTATTTATTTATTTATTAATTAATAATAATAATAATAATAATAATAAATAATTTGCAATAATAATAATTAATATTAAATTGATTATAATAATAATAATAAATTAAACCCTAATATTAATATATTAAGACCCCAAAATTATAAAATTTTAAAATTAATATATTAAACCCTTACATTAATATTAAAATCCCTGAGATAAAAAACCATAATATTTTTTTTCTAAATAAGACTAAATTCTATTACTGTAATAAAATATGGTACATACAGAGGTGCATTTTCAGCAGTAGGACTAGTTTCAGCAAAATAATAGGAAAAGCGCTGCCCATAGAGGGAAACCAGCGCGAGGAGAGTTTAGTTGCTGCCTCAAGGGAGGAAACCAGCATTACATAGAAAATATTAAAACTGTAGCAGTATGAACTATCATAAGACTAAGGCCTAAAACTGTAACAGAGATTGTTCAAGCCCGCAGGCCAAAAATTCTGAAGACTCCAACCAGACAAGAACTCTGACCTGAAAGATGCAGTGAAAATGGAAAATTTAAAGACCATAATCATCGGAGGGGGGTTCTTCCACGATTCGGCATCCATAACCGTAATCTTCATCATTCTGCATTGGAATTGCTGCCTCGCTTGCGTCGTTCTGCTTCGGGGGCGTGCCGGTGAAAATGGTGCTGCCACCTTCGTGCGCACCTCCCTCCATGTTGCGTGAGCAGTTCAGCCGAACTGAGTGGGGGTCCTGAACAGACCCGGGCGCGTGGAGATGAGTCCCTGGAGGCACAGGAGGAGGGGGCCCCGAACTGAATTGAGGGAGCTCCTTGAATTGAACAGAAATGGTCGCCACTACCATGGGCTGGTCAGTGACACATGGAAAGTGGAACAGAGCTGTAGACGGGTTGGCCAAAAGAGCTGACTCGGGATTGCGAGGTGCAGAAGGAGGCGGAGGGAAAGAGGCGCCGCGCGGAGAAGAGGGAGGGTGGTGGACCGGCGGAGCTCTGCGCCTATGCGAGGCTCGAGTGGAAGGGCGACGCTGGAAATCAGAATTCGGAGAGCTCGAAGGGCTGGAGGAGGAGCGACGCCTGGAGGCAGGCCTGGCTCGGGTGCTGCCTCTGCGGCATCTGAGCCTGTGCCGAAGCCGAGGCATAATCTTGCAAGGAGGGTGCAGGCGGGGTGGGAAGAGAAGGAGCGAAGCTGGCGGAGAAGGAAGCGACGAACCAGATGAGAAATTCTGGGGCGGATCAGCAAGAAGCCAGGGGCGCAATGAGCTTTGACAGTGGTGAGAGCCGGGGTCGAATTCCACACAACAGTAAAGGGTGCACCTCCGACCAAGAGCCGTTCGGGAGCTGGCGATCTTGGCTTCCGGAGGGCACACAGAGCCGAGAGGAACAATGAGCTGAGACATGTTGACAATCCAGATGATATATAGAGCGCGGCGAAGAAGCATCGAGAAGGCGGGAGTGCAGAATGGAGGACGGCGTCAAGTTATGGCAATGGCCTCGTCCTCCCCACCGGCTTGAATGCCGAATTGTGTGATGCGCCATAGAGTTAATGCGTCCAGGGCGAAGTGAATGCAGTCGGTCGGCTGCCTTGTGGCCTTGCCACGCATCAACCAAGCCTCCGCGCAACCCTATGTCAACTTTGATCACCCGCATCCTAGAA
>JAXQQM020083946.1:0-20270 GCA_034641835.2 Pinus albicaulis | reverse complement strand
TGTGCTCTAGCTCCCAAAATTTGTGGAGGGACTAGAGTACATGAGATCTCTCGTTTGGTCAATTTAGTGTGTCATAAATTGCTAACATAAATTATCAACCAGGGATTCGTAAACTGACGAAGTGTGGCGCACTATATGTGCAAGATAACCTATCTCTTACTTTTTGTCGTTTTTGGATTTTTATGAAATTCTAAAAGACAAGTATGGTTATGGATATTCAAGGCAATGATGTCCTTTATAATGTTTTACCAACTTGAAACTGAAAAAGGAATTTGAAACATACAATGACAAAACTTGAAAGGAAATGAAAATGTGCTACTGAAATGAAAAAGGTGTTGCTAATCTAATAAATCAAAACAGTGAACTAGTGAGCATGAAACCAAACTATTCTTGCTGCTGTCTAAACACAAAAGAAACTATGCCGAAAGAAATCCAAAAGTTGCAATAAAGTAAATCTAAATCAAATTACATCAACTTGTCTTCTGATCCCTCATCATTAGTCCAGCTATGATTTTTGGAAGTAACCATAAACAACTTGAGTAACTGATATCTAACTTGCAGAAAGTAAACTAATATCAAACCACACATTCATAATTCAATCCCTCACCATCAGTCCAGCTGTGGCTTTCGGAGGTAACCGAAGATGTCATGCACAATTTAATATTTCTAATTTGCAGAAAGGAAACTAATATCAAACTACACATCCATAATTCAATCCCTCACCATCAGTCCAGCTGTGGCTTTCGGAGGCAACTGAAGATGTTATGAGCAATTTAATATATCTAACTTGCAGAAAGGCAACTAATATCAAACTACACATTTCATAATACAATCCCTCACCATCAGTCCAGCTGTGGCTTTCGGAGGCAACTGAAGATGTTATGAGCAGTTTAATATATCTAAATTTGCAGAAAGGAAACTAATATCAAACTACACATTTCATAATACAATCCCTCACAATCAGTCCAGCTGTGGCTTTCGGAGGTAACTGAAAATGACATGAGCAATTTAATATATCTAAATATAACTACTGAAGCAAATGTGCAAGACTGAAATAAACAAAGCAATACCGGAATTAAACAAAAACTAAGAAAAAAATAAATTAACAGCAGAACAATATTGATTCCATGTCATTAGTCAAAAGATATGCAAATGCCCGGGCTGCCATGAAAAATTATGCTAAAAGCTATGATTGCATAAAGCAATCTAAGTAAGGAAATATGACAAAACAGAATTGAAAGCAACTTATCTAGAAAACATGTAAAAAGCCTCCTTGGATAGCAGGGGCCCTCTGCTACCAATTTGGTGAAGTCCTTCAGCTCCTTAAAGTTGTAATCAAAACAGCATCAAAGAACTGAATTTCTCTATTAAAAAGAACTCACAAATCTACATCCCATTCCATCTTGAACTTTGTTACAAAAGACTTCTCTACTACTTTTTCATTACTTCTTCATTACCTATGATAGGAGAAAGCTTCTCCTATTTATACAAAATATGAGGAGTCATCTCATTAATGGGAGTCCATGAATCTCTCTCTCCATCTCTAGAGTTACAATCAAAATAGGAAATGATAAGACACATGTCTTTCTAGAGTTTCAACACAACTTGAGGAATGAGACACATATCCTCTTAGAGTTTCAATACAACAAGGAAGTGAGACACATATCCTCTCGATCCCATAATCTTCTCCAACCAAATTCGAATTTGGCCTTAGAGTGCCACATAAGGGTCTTCTAGAAGTCTCCTTTTGACCTACACATGTCACAAAACTCATAACACATACATAGATATATGAAACTATGTTAATTTTCTAGTTTCTAATCATAAATTCACTTAAAATACATAAAATAAATAACTTTGGAAAACAAGGATCCTAACCCATATATTTATGAAAATGGTTACTAGATGTAGGGTTTTAGGTCAAATGGTTATGAAATAATAGCTAAATGGTTATGACATAATGGAAATATGTATGAATATGGAGAACACTTTTGAGACTCAACAATCTCCAAGATATCCAAGACCCGTAAAAGGATTTGGAAAGGATTTGAGAAATTACATCTTGTTCACAGATATTTAATTGATTAATATTTTTAATTAAGGACCCTAAGTCTAACTTACGAAAATTAAAAGATTAAAATTAATTAAATTAAACATGTGATGAAAATGACTTAAGTCACATGGATCAAGATTTATTTTAATCTTAGTTGTCGATTCAACATTAGATCACTATCGTTGGTTCCCCAATGAAAAAAAGTATAAAGGAAAGGCTTGGGTTCAGTTGGAGAACACACACGAGGGCAGAGCGCTAAGACTAAGCTGGAATTCTAGAGCATGGTTTGCTAAGAATTTCCAGAAGTGTTTCAGTTGTAGTGAGGGGTAGTATTGGAGAAAGGGATGATCTGATCCCAGGCCAAGAGTTCAACAAGAGGCAGAGAAGTAGCAGACTGAACAACGCAGAGGGAGAAACAATAGTGCAACGTAGAGGCTTCAGGTGCTACGCAGAGGCTACGCAGGCCTAGAAGGGGTAGCACAGAGGTAGCAGGAGGCCAACAGGGCTAATGCAGGCCTAGCCAAGGTAGCGTAGGGGCAGCATAACCCAGTGTGGGGTGATGCAAGTCATTCCCGAGCAGTGCAAGGGCTGACGCAGGCTAGTAGATCTAACATAGTGGGCTTCAGAGCAGCGCTAGTGTTTCTGAAGACTGAAAAGGGCTGAGTTCTGTAAATCCTGTTTGAGGGTGTGAATCAGTTAGTTTTTCTATCTTTGAAACAGAGGTGTTGTTGTAGATTACTTCTTTCTTTGTCGGGTTAACTAGTTTGGTGCCCAATTTTTTTGTACTTATAATCTACTTAATAATAAAACCCTCTAATAGCTAGACGACTGATTTTCCCGCATTCGGTTTTTCTGGGGGCAGTTGTCCATAAAATCCTTGTGTGTCAGTTTTTCTTTGTTCATGTATTCAGTTTAGATTTGTATGTGTAGTTTGTTATATGTATTTACTTCGATGTTGTTTTTTAATATTCAGAATAATAACTTGTAAATGTAATCAAGTAGGAGAATTAAAATCAAGAATTAACAGTAAGATTTCTTAGGTTAAGAAATTTTCACATGGTATCAGAGTGATTGCAGATCTAGCCTAGATCACCACCAAGAAGACTAAAGAATTCTTACTGTAGAAAGGAATAGAGAAAGCAGCAACAGCCACAGAAAATCAGATCAAAGAGGACATAGTAGTATTTAGAAGGAAGCAGAGCGACCTAGAGGCTAGAGTGACGCAGCCTCCACATAGGCCCATGTACTTACTACACAAAGGCAGCAAAGAAGTTGTGCTGAGACTGTCTTCTCATGCAGAGGCCAACCGGGGTGACACAGTACTGAAGTACTTAGTTGATTCAGAGTACTGGAAATGGTGCTACAGACCTTCAGTAGTTGCTGGTGGGGTTAAATTTCTGTCAGTGCATAATTTAGCCTAAGGGAAGTTGACAAAGAACAGGAGGAGAACAACTTCTCAGTATATTTCCAGCCAAACAAGTCTGAAGATTGATCAAAGGATCGAAGAGAGTTTATTCTTGTTTTATTTAGCAGACTTCTAAGAGAGGAAGTCAGTTGTCAGAGGGAGCATATGGTGTATGTTTCACCAAGGACCCTAGATCCAAGTCTCTAGCATAAAGAGGAGGATTCGTTCTAACACATTTTCTGTGCAGATGGCACCTCACGGATTACGTGATTAGGATAGGTTGGATGCCTTGTCCAACTTTGCAATCTAGAAGGCCGAAATCTTGGTAGTCATGGAGGCATACGGTCTGAGGGAGCATGCAAAAAAATTCATGGCAACACCGACCAATGCAAAGCTCCTGGAGAAGCATGATGAAGCAGCGGCATATGCCAAGCACTTCATCATGGACAAGATCAAAGATCATGTGGTTCCTCACATAGCTGAGAAGACAATGGCTCATGATATGTGGGTGGCTCTAACCACATTATATGAAGGAAGATCCGTCCAAAGGAAGATGCTTCTGGAGAACCAGCTGAGGTTATTCATGATGGCTGAGGGGGAGGAGATCAATCCTTTTCTTTCCAGACTACAAGAGATCCAAGATCAGCTGACTGGCATGGGGGTGAAGGTGGAGGATTATTTTATGGTGAGGATGGCTCTAAATGTTGTCACAGAGGACTGGGAAACCCTTTTTCCAAAGTCTCTTCGGTAGAGCGGACCTTCCCAACTGGGAAAATATGTGGGTGATCCTACGAGAAGAAGAAATTTGTCAGATCACCAAGAGACAACACAACGCCAATTCGAGCAAGATGAATAAGAAAGAAGAGGAAGATGTAGCCTTGGAATCAAAGAGGCATCAAGGGAATGTTAGTCATCAGTATTTTTCACTATCTCTAGATGACTATAGGGTGTTTATAGATTTATGAAAACAATATTCCTTGAATATCTTGAGTTTCAGAAATCTCATTGCCTTCATTATCCTTATAAAAACTTTTTCACTTTTCCTTAGTTGGCCTTCCCAAGGCCACCCTGTTTCTCCTCAAAGACTCATCATAATATTATACCTCTCATTTTCATCCTCCTTTCATGCCTATAACCTCATTTCCATATTTTCCCCTGTCCATAAACTCCACTTTCCCTCTAGGGTTTCCTATAGCTAACTCATTCCCATGTTCCCCATGTTAACCATGCATTGATGGTCTCAAAACTATCTCTGTAGTAATTTTAGATAAATCAAGTACATTGGATTTTGGAACTTCAATACGGCACTTTTGACCATACTCTATTTTCACTTGGAGATCTCCAGGTCAAAGGACCCTCCCACTAGGTCATTAGGGTTTTAGCAGATTTTAAGGTCATCATTGGATGTTTCAGGCACTGCTTTTCCTTTGCCATAATTTGGCTTAGATGTAATATAATTTCAAGACATGGTTATTTAAGAAGGACCTAAAATATTTCCAAAGAAGATTACCTCATTAGTTCAAAGTCTACAAATGAGAAAAAAGGACAAAGTTTGGCACTTCTGCAGGAGTGTTGAAAGTTGTGTCAGCAGAAGGTGTTGATGAGGTAGACTATACACGCCTAAATGAAGACAACTTACAACAAAGGAAAGGGAAACAATTTGGTCTTGAAGAGAACTAGGGTTTTGAACTTGATGGTCCAGTTGAGTTCCAAAACAGTGACCACTTGTAGAAAATGACATGTAGGAAGTGCACAAGGCCAAACATGTAGAAAGTCTGTCAGAAGATATTGAAGAAATATGGAAAAAGGTGAGGTGAATTGGAAAAAAATGAATGAACCTGAAAGGGCTATAGAGAACTTAGAACACAACATTGATGATTTTTGTAAAGCACTCCAGACACCTAGGGTTTGAAAGAAGTGGCCAGACAAGGTGAAAAGCATGAGTTGAGCTCCATGGTGAAAAATACACAAGAATTAGAATATGCTAGTGTGTGTAATCACCCAAAGTTTCCAAAATGAGCTTGTCATGTGTCAAGGAGAAAAAGAAAGGTAAAACTCATCATTTCATTCACCTGCAAAACAAAAGTGTCAAAAGGGTGTTAGTAATAAAGGAAAAGGACTTTTAACCTTAGAAAGTGGGTTTTCATAATTAAATCAAATTCCTCTTAACTATAAAATCTCATTTTGCACTCCATATGAATCATTAATGCCTTGCAAAGAGTTAGAAGTTTAAAGGAGAGAAGGGTTTTTGAGTTTTCAGGAAACATTTGGCTAAGTTGCCTCAGCACTGCGCCCTTAGCTTGGCGTTGCACTCCTAGGAAGTGGTATTACGCCCTTGACCTTTCTCCGCCACTAAATTTCTGAAGGTGGTGCACGCTTGGAAGGTGGCGATGCGCTCTTACCTGATACACTGTGCAAATTTTACAAGGCACCGCGTGCTCAAAACCGGCGCTGCGCTCTCAGCTTTCACGTTGCGCCCTTGGCCAAGAAGGGTTTCTAAGCCCTCAAACCGTTGAAACCACTTCAAAACCCTTCCAAATTTCCTCCAAAGTCTTATAAATCACTGGGAAGAGGTAAGTACCTGATATACACTCATCTTCAAGTTATTTTGGTGATTTCTTAATGAATGGAATGAAACCCTAATCAAACCATAAATTTCAAGTTGGAGATCATTGTTCAAACCTCATTTCTTCTTCCTAGACAGAGTGTCAGTGATAGAAAGGGTAATTTCACAGCTGGAGGGTTGTCATTGAGTTGTTTTAGCCTCTCACTCATTCTCGTACACCTATACCCTCGCTCACTCATTCCCTCATTTGTAAGGCTACCTTTTCATTACCATCCCTTCATCTCATTTCCATTTACACTCCAAGATTTTATAAAATCAGAGTTCATAATGTCTGAGGGTGAAGATAGTGGTGTGGAGGCCCAAATTCCAAGGAGGTATGATCATAAAGGAGGCAAGATAAATAGATTTGAACCCCTTAATACAAGAGAGCTCATGTCATCTCCCCTTATTGTTTCTTGTTTCAAGCATGTAGGATGCTATGAATTTTGTGAAAAGGTGTAGCATGTGCAAAGCCACCTTGAGCTAACTAGACTATTTATCATTAACTTGCATGAAAAACAAGTTAATATTGCAAGGGCCACCTTTGAATTTTCTACAGATTCCATTGCCAATGCCACAGGCATACCTAGTGTAGGGGACAAATGGTTCGAGCAAGCTAACCTTGACATGAGTTACTTTGAGCCATACCTTAAGCCCAGGTATAAAGACCACAACAAATCCATCTTTCCTTTCTCTCACCTACTTGATAGACATGCACCTATGATAAAGATTAAAATGAAGTATTTTACATGTGAGGAAAGGTTTTCTCGTCTTTACACATACCACATCAGGCTGCTGATGCATTTTACTAGAGTGAGGATGTTGCACTTACCCTATTACCTTTACCAAACCATTGATAAAATGGCATACATAGTGCAAAAGAGAAACTACCCTCATCAGATGCAAAGCCTTTTCCATCACTCACTTATCAAAATGGTTGTTATGCACCAACTACAATAGAAAGGCATTCATGGGAGACCTTCATTGCCAATGAGGTTTTTACTACTCCACAAGGACATCATCAGCAAGATATACCTTCCTCATCCCATCCTCTAGAATCCATTCCTCCATCACTTCCTACTATTCACACTTTTCAACTCACTCACATTCCTTCACCCCACGATGGCCCTTCCACATCCCCATCCACTTCTAGAAATTTTTGAATCTTAATTCTTATGCAGAAATTATTTTTGTTAATCCGGTTAAGCTTCTCCTACTTATACAAGTTATGAACTAAATAAATTCAAGTTAGCGCCAAAGAAAAACACATAAAAAATCTCTACCAATTCAGATCTATAATAATCACATGCACACATAGAAAAAGTGACAGTTATTTCTGGACAAACTGTCCCCGAAAAAAAACCCAATGTGGGAAAACCGGTCTCTGGATGCTGAAGGGCTCTATTATTAAGAATATTTCTGAATGCACAGCTTTGGGTTCTAGATCTGGAAACACCTACAGAAAAAACTATATATCTATAGCACCTGGCTGATCTAATACCAACAATACTGAATGGTCCACACCCTCAAACAGGATTTATAGAACTTAGCCAGATCTAGGCCGAGAAACTTCAGATCTGCCCCTGAAAGACACTACATTAGCCTCTAAAGGCCTCCAAGTGCGCATCACTATCATTGGAAGGGACTACATTACCCCAGACTAGGTGACACAGTCACTACGTTGCCCCTAAGGGTCTCTTTGTAACCCCTGAAGGGTTTCCTGAAAATCACGTTGTCTTTGCTGCTGCTGCTACTGTTGTCGCTGTTGCTGCTGCTTCTGCCACCGTCTGCTGCTACTGCTACTGCCATCTTCTACTGCTGCTGCTACCGTCTACTGCTACTACTGCCTTCCTCTGCATTGTCTTTCCTTATCTCTTCTCTGCTTCTTGTGTATTCTAGACCCCGGGATTAGATTATCCCCTTGGTCTAAATTCCCCTCTCTGCAACTGTAACACTTGAGAATTCTTAGCAACCCCGCCCTAGAATCTCAGCTAACCTTCAGTGCTCTGCCTTTGTGTGTCTTACAAATGACCCCAAGCCTTTCCTTTATACTTTTCTCGTTGACAAAACAATGACCAAAATTAAATCTTTAATCAATGGCTAAGATTAAAAGAAAGCTTGATCCTTGTGACTTAAGACAATTACATCACATGTTTAATTAAATTCACTTTAATTATTTTATTTTCCTAAGTTTTAACTTAGGAAATACATTAAAATAATTAATTAATTTAATATCTCCTAAACGAGATGAAATTTCCCAAATTCATTTCTAGGTCTTGTAGATCCAGTTTACTATAGTCCTTCCTCAAAATTTGGGACCTAGAGCACAATTGATGCTACCCCAAATACGCAAAATATCAACACTCCCTCTTAGCTTCAAGGGTGTGCTATAACAATACATCAAACTTATGCATTACATGATTTTGGGAATTGGTTCTTTGATGTTGAAGCTTGGCCTCCTTCCACTCAACTCTGCATTACTGCTACCCATGTAATGTTCCAAAATTTTAGCCAAAAAGCTAAATACCAGGACAAACTGAGATTGAGTATTTCTAATCCTGGATGGGTATTATATGTATTTTTGTATATTATTTAATGTAGGAAATAAGGAAGGCCAAGTCGTTAGAATGAATCAGTAGCCTCTACCTCATCTCTTTTCTCAAACATCATACATTCTTGATAATACATTGTGATTTGGGGTATTCTTACTACGGTTTGACATAAGTATCGAACGACCTTTATTCGTGGCATTCTGCCTTTTATTGGTGTAACTGCTATCATTTTATCGATCGATATTTTTGTAATAGTTTTATAACTCTTCGTTAACTGAGTTTGTTCGTCTGCATTTTTTTCACTGTTGTCTTGGCTTGCAACTCCGACTCCTGGGCTCTGAAATGGGGCTACGTCAATCCCTAGGTACGAGGCTACTTTTCATAACGATTCCGGCTTCGGTCTGCTACAACTACGCAAAATTACGCGATTCTGATTTCAAAAAAAAATTTTAGCGACCCTTTGGGCCTCCTACCTACCCAACGCCTCTCCCTCAAAACTCTGCGCCCTCTCATTACATATTCACCTAATGCTCTTCCCAACCGACCCTCCCTTCTGCTCGTTCCAGTGGACTCTTGAATACAGCGCTCTGTCACATTTGAATACAGCGTTCAGTTTTTTTTACCCCCTCACTTCTAACACTCCTCAACCCGGTCTCTCGGCCTCCATATATCAACAGCGCTCTTATACCTGCAATGCACATCCATATTACGCTGTGTTTTTAATATATATCCATCGACTCACCATATACGTGGCCTGTCGGCCCTCCACCAGCGCTGCCTGTCATTTCAACGCTGCATAAGTTACAACGCGGTCCACATATACTATATCCAACGCTGTCTGCTGTCACCCGCCTGCATACTCCATTCAATACGCTCCATTCACGTTCAAAAAGATACAAGTCGGCTCTCTACTCGGCTCCCTTACGCCCTCGACTCTTAAATTCAGTTCTCTGCGTTATAATACCACTGCCCTTTGCATATACCACACCTCTTATATATATACCACGCTGTCATTACATGGTGTTATCGCTCGTTGTATTGTGATTTCATATACGTTGTATTGTGCTCCATATTTAAATGCTGTTGGTATCACATTACCGCCCTCCACGCATATACAGTCCGACTGTCATATAACAGTCACACCATTTATATATCACGTTGTTTTAATACACGCTGACATATTTTGGTTATATAAGATATCGTTTGGTTATATACAATACCACTTTGTAATATCTGTTCACCACTGTTTGCGCCCTTTTACCGCCTTACATATAACGTTGTCGACATATGGTATCAGAGTTTCCACATTGTAATACTGCCATTCATATACCGCCCATCATTCTAATGCCCCTCCCACATTCATAATTCCGCCCCCTCTTTTGAATACCATTTCACTCCTTTTATATACCGCCCCCCCCCCACCACCATTTCACAATATCGCCCTCCCTTCCATATCGACTTTTCACATACAAGTTTTTTATTCCCCAAACAAAAAAATATATATATACATATATATATTTTTTTATGCAAAATTCAGTTTATAGCAAAGAGTATTTTTTTTTTTTAAATTCAGTCTTCAGCAAGAGTTTTTGAGCAGAATTAGTTTCCAGCAAACAGTTTTTAAAACTCAGAGTATTTCTCCAGCAAGATTTTTTGTCCCCTTTATTTGAAAGATTTCAAGAGTTGAAAGTTTTTATAGCAGAAATTTTTTCCTCTTCAGAAGATTTTTTCCAGCAATCTAATGCATTCTCTCATCTCAATTGTTGGGGTGGTTCTCTCTGGCAAAGAGAACTATCTTGAATGGTCTCGGAAGATTAAACACACACTCATTTTTAATGAGCTATGGAAAGGAATTTGTGAAGGACAAGAAGAAAACCCACCAGAAAAGCCCACTTCAGACAAAGAGCTTGCCATTTGGGAAAATAAGAACTGCAAGGCCTATGCCTTGATTTCAGCCTCCGTCAGTGAAGAGGTGAGTCGCCATATTTCATCATTCTCAAATGCCTATGAAGCCTTGAAGAAACTAAAAGAACTCTATGACTCACATTCAGAATTAGAAAATGTTCAATTGATGATTAAGCTGTTCAGTCTTGAAATGAAGAATGATGATCCCCTTACTTTAGCTTCAGAAGTAAGATCTATAATGCATGACATTGAAAACACTGGTGTAAAAATGGACATACCTCTCATAGCATATGTTAAGGCATTATATCCGACTTACTCACATTATCTTGAGTCTTTGCAAGCAAGTGGAAACTTTGAGCATATCACCTTTGATAAACTTGAGAAAAAGTTTGCAGAAAGAGAGAAAGCTTTTGGGAAGATGACAGTCCCTTCATCTTCCGAAGAGGCTGCATACTTGGCACATAAAGAAAAGAGTCATACTCCAGATTCATCCAGAGGAAGAGGTGGCAGAAGAGGAAGAGGAAGAAGAAACTTCACAGAAAGGGGGGGCAGACAAGCTGACAAATCCAATCTTCATTGCACACGGTGCAATAGAGATGGACATGATGCATCCAAATGCAGAACACCATGGGACAAATTTGAGCAGCACAGAAATCAAGACAAAGGTAAAACCAATGACAAAGACAAAGGTAAAGCACCTGAATCCGCTCACTATGTTCTAGCACATTGTAACAATGGAGTAACTGAAAACCTCTTTGATGTTTCATTTACTTCATGGAGAGATGATTGGTTGCTAGATTAAGGAGCAACATGTCACATGACATTTAGAAAAGATTTTTTTGAAGAATTCACTGACAAAGTTGATGGAGCAGTATATTTCGCAGATAAATCCAAACTCAAGCCATCAGGGCTTGGCACAGTCAGGCTTAAACTGCCTGGTCTTCCTGATCATATCCTACATGAGGTTCTATACCTCCCTGAGTTGAAGAGAAACTTGTTGTCCCTGGTTGAAATCCGGCAGCAAGGACACTCAGTTCACTTGTTTGATGGCAAGGCAGAGGTCAGAAAAGCATCAGATCGCTCACTTGTCATGGAGGGAATAGAAGAAGGGAGACTCTTGAAGCTGAAAGGTTCATCTGCTCATGCTAAAAACTTTGCATTCAGTTCACATCATGATGAAGGTACATTCCCATCAAGTCTTTTATGGCATGCTAGATTTGGACACTTAAACTATGAAAGCCTTCGTTTGTTGAAGAAAAATGGTGTTAATGGACTTCCTACAATTCCTAGAAAACCTAAGGAATGTGATGCTTGTATTCTAGGAAAGCATAACAAACAACCATTTCATGATTCACACTCCAGAGCACATAGAAAACTTGAGCTTGTTCATTCAGATTTATGTGGCCTATGCCTATTGCTTCTACAAATGGAAATAAATACATGATGACATTTATTGATGACTACACCAGAATGTGTTGGATTTACTTATTGAAGAATAAGTCTGATGCTTTTCAAACTTTCAAGAATTTTCATGCATGGATTGAAAATGATGCACAAACACATATTGGCTCTCTACGTATTGATAATGGAAAAGAATACACCTCAAATGAATTTGAAAATTATCTTCGTCAACATGGAATCAAACATCAAACAACAGTGCCATATAATCCACAACATAATGGTGTAGTTGAAAGAATGAACAGAACCATCTTAAATATGGTTCGCTCCATGTTATTTTTCAAGAATGTAAAATTGATGTTTTGGGCTGATGCAGTTCTATGTGCTGTTTACATAAAGAATAGGTGTCCTTGAAGTTCAATTAGAAACAAAACTCCTTTTGAAATGTGGCATGGCCACATTCCTTCGGTAAAGCATTTCAGGGTCTTTGGGTCCACCTGTTATGCCTTGATACCTAAGGGTCAAAGGAACAAACTTGGTGCTAGAAGTAGAAAATGTATCTTTTTGGGGTACTCCAATACCTCCAAAGGATATCGTCTCTATGATGAAGCAAATAAGAAGTTTGTAATAGCAAGAGATGTCATATTCCTTGAATCTTCCAAGAGTGACAAGGTTGTTGAGTGGCAACTTGATCGCCTGGATAGATTCACACATGCAAAGTCCTTCCAAGAATTTGATAATGTGATTCCACATCTTGAAGGGGGGATTACGATATTGAATCAAACTGTGGAATCATGTCCTGAAGCACTCTCTCCCCCACATGAAGAAACAACCACGGATGACACATTGGATGATGTGATTGACGAAATTTGGAGATTGAATCTTGAATCAATCCCAACTCAGTCAAATGACCAGCCTGGGCCATCTCAGAAAGGTCCTCCCAAATGGCTGACAAAGACACTGGAGAATGTTCATCCTGATGAGGTTGGAAAAACAAGAACAAGAAGTTCCACTCAACAAATCGAAGGTGATGTAGATAATTATGATTCTCCTGTTGATATGGATATTGCTTATAACTGTGAATTGAGTTTGTCTACAGATCATGAACCAACTTCCTTCAAAGAAGCCGCTTCTCATGATGAATGGAAAGAAGCGATGCAGAAGGAGTATGATGCCTTGATAAAGAATGGCACTTGGAAGATGGTTGATCCGCCTTTGGGAACGAAACCAATTGGCTGTAAGTGGGTCTACAAGAACAAGTACAAAGAAGATGGCTCACTTGACAAGCACAAGGCCAGGCTTGTGGCAAAAGGATTCGCACAAAAAGAAGGAGTTGATTATGAAGAAACTTTTGCTCCCACAGCAAAATGGACCACCATCCGGACTCTCTTTGCCTTAGCAGCTCAGAATGGATGGAAAGTCCATCAAATGGATGTAAAAACAACCTTCTTGAATGGAGATCTAAAGGAGAAAGTTTATATGTCCCATCCAGAAGGATTTGTTGTAAAGGGTCAAGAACACAAAGTTTGCAAGCTTATAAAATCCTTGTATGGCCTCAAGCAAACACCACGAGCCTGGTATGAGAAATTAACCGAGCATCTTCTGAAACTTGACTTCAAACATTTTGATCTTGATGATGCAACTTTGTTTGTTAAGAAAGTTGGAAAAATAGTTGTATATCTTGTGGTATATGTAGATGATCTTTTGATAATAGGAAACAATGAGAGCTATATTGCATCCATGAAGAAAGAGTTGAAGAAAGGTTTTGAAATGACTGATTTGGGTCATGTTCATTACTATTTGGGTATTGAAGTAATTCAACATCCTAAATTCATATTTCTTTCTCAGAAGAAGTACATTGGAGATCTCTTGAACAAATTTGGCATGGATGAGTGTAAACCCTTAAGCACTCCAATGGAACAAAACTTGAAGCTCACATCTATTGAAGGGAAGGAATTTGAGGATGCAACTAAGTATAGACAGCTTGTAGGAAGTCTTATCTATCTGACCACCACCAGACCTGACATCTCATTTGCTGTTGGAATCCTCTCAAGGTTCATGCGAAAACCTTGTGAAGGACATTGGTCTGCTGCAAAAAGAGTACTAAGGTACTTGAAGGGGACTCAAGACTTTGGACTCAAATATACACAGGTAGGCGACTTCAACTTGACCGGATACTCTGATTTAGACTTTGATGGCGACAAAGAAACAGGGGTGGCTACTATAGGTTACACCATGAGTCTTGGATCAGGAGCTGTCTCATGGAGATCACGCAAACAGTCAGTTCCAGCAGATTCCACGACCGAGGCAGAATATGTGGCAGCAGCTGAAGCAACAAAGGAAATTGTGTGGCTCCGGAAAATCTTGGAAGATTTGCGGATGAAACAAATGTATTCCACTCCACTCATGATCGACAACACTTCTGCAATAAAGTTGGCCAAGAACCCAAAGTTCCATAATCGAACAAAGCACATCAATACAAAGTACCATCTAATTCGACATCATGTTCAGGCCAAAACCATCCATCTACATCATTGTTCCACAAATGAGCAAACTGCTGACATCTTCACCAAAGCACTTGGAAAAGAAAAGTTTGAAAAGTTCAGATCGATGCTTGGACTCACCAACATCCCTTCGGATTAAAGGGGGGAATGTTGACACCTAATCCTATGGATGGGTGTGCATATGTATTTTTGTATATTATTTAATATTAGGAAATAAGGAAGGCCAAGAGTCATTGGGAGACGAATCCCAATAGCCTCACCTCCCATCTATAAGAGCATGTACATTCTTCAGCTAATACACATTGTGATTTGAGGAGTTACCTCCTGGTTTGACAGTTAGCAACAGCTTTAGCTGTTGAATAAATGGATAGGAAAGCCCATAAGTCTCCTAAGGAGGATAGAAACACTCCAAATGTGAAAGGGGACATTATTTCTAGCCTAATAAAACACCTCCATGTGTGAACAGAGATAAAATCAAGCTTCTTTGACTAAGTCAACAACGCAGTTCTAGTGGAGAAGGAATCCATGGATGAATAACGCAATTTTGGAAGGCGATGTAACATGGGTTAGAAGAAACCTAATTGAGTGGGGCCAAGGGAAAGAAAACTCGTGTCTTATATAAGGAATAGGATGGTAGCATTATTCATCATGTCTTAGTTTATTATTCTTGTCTGCCAAGACTTGTTGATGCTTCGCTGCTTAGCAGAATTGCAGTGTTGTTTAGCACTGGGTGTTCCCGAGCAGGAATCCCACCTCTTTCATTTGAGGAGCCTCATTGGGAGAGTTTTCATTCATAATTCCACATCAGGTTTTCAGGCCAAGCTTTAGCCATCTTCATCAGCACAGCTTTTCCGGAGATTGTGCAGTGTTGTTGGGTGCAACAGTGGAAGGGATTGGAATCGCGGCTTCTGAGCTAGTTTCTCATTGGAGGAAGGTTTCCGTCACTTGAGAGATCTGTTTGGAGAGCCCCAGAGCTTATTTAAAATTTTTGGTATTAGACCACACATTTCCCATACATTCCCAGCGTTGTTTCTTCTAGGGAATGCGTTATTTTGGAGGCAGTGTTCATTGCATGGTTTGGTGGCTCCGTTGCAGTGTTTCCTTGTGATTGAGAGGTTCATCCTTTCATGGAAGGAAGCCCTTGAGGGATCTACAGAATATCAGACATATTTCATCCTTCTAAACTCATTTAATTCAGTGTTGCAGTGGTTATTCAATAAATTACTGAATTTCCCATTTTGTATGTAGAGTGTTTCACAAAGAAACCCTTGTCGATTTCTTTTGTATTTTGTATAAGGAGACTAGATCTCTGTTCTTCATCATTATTTATCAATAAAAGTGTAGATCTATTTTTCTCCTCTGATTTTATGTGTGAACCCTCTCTTATACTGCAGATTCCCTTGAGCAGCTGCTCTGGCATTTTGCAGTCTCGGGGTTTTAGCACTTTTTGGCAATCCTAGGTGTGGGAGATCAGTTTAACCCACCTAGTTTGCTTTGTTTCAGCTATAATCTTGGATTTAGAATGTATATTGACTAATATATGGGATCCAAGAGTCCATTTTACTATTTTATTGCATTTGTTGCTGGAAATTTATTTTTCATGCATGATTCATTAGTTGTTCCAGATTTGGAATATTACAGTGGTATCAGAGCATGATCTCTAACTCATCCTGTGAGATCTAGCTATCATAGGAAGGAGAGATGGATAGAAGCCAGAAAGCTTCAATATGTGAAGGAAGAAAGTGTGCATGGTTTTGCACATGGTTTTTGGGTACAATGGTTTTCAGCCCCTGGTATTTTAGTAGATCCAGTCAAGGGAACTACGGTTATGTTCTAATCCAGGGTTAATGGATTATGGTTCATGTATGCTTTGGCATGTGTATATATGTGTTGTAACACTAAAAGGAATATAATGAAAAATCAAGTTGGTAGTCCCGATTTGGGATCCAGGGGAAAATCTTTGTGTTTATCTGTTTTATGTTTTATGCTCTCGCTATTGTTTATTTTCTGTTATAAGATTTATGTGTAGATAATTTCTGTTCAGGGTTAAAACCTACATTTGGTATCGGAGTTGTTTTGGCTCTAAGGGGACGCCTTTGCTGTTGAGGGTTTTTTGCTCGGGCCTGAGGTAGACCCTGTTCAATGGGAGATATGCGGGATCGATTCTTGCAGTGAAATAAGATGGCGAGCAGCAGAAAGATAGAGATCGAGAAATATAATGGTCAGAGTTTTGAGTTGTGGAAGCTCAATATGGAGGATCTACTGGTGGATAAAGATCAGTGGATCGTGGTAGATCCAGGTACTAAACCAACGGCAATGTCAGATGAAGACTGGAAGAAACTGGATCGGAAGGCTAAGAGCACAATACGGTTGTGTGTCTCGGATTCAGTATTGTTGAATGTATCTGGGGAAGCTATGACGAAGAATTTGTGGGAAAAACTTGCGACTTTGTACCAATCTAAGTCTCTGGTGAATAAGTTGTTCCTGCAGAAAAAGTTGTATAACCTGAGGATGAAGGATGGAGACTCGGTGACAGAGCATTTGAACGCCTTCAATACTGTGGTAAGTCAGCTACCATCTGTTGATATTAAAATCTCAGATGAAGATAAGTGCATCATTTTTTTGTGTTCTCTACCAGACTCGTGGGACAGTCTGGTTATTGTAACATGTAGCAATACAACTACCTTGAATTTTGATGACATTGTCTCAGCCTTGTTGTCAAAGGAAATGAGACAGAGAAATATGGAGGGACAGAATGGAGATGCCTTATATGTACGAGGAAGGTCCCAAAACATAAACAAGAATAATGTTTTGAGTGGGAGATCCAAATCTAGAGGGAGATCTAAATCTCCTGGAAAGTTTGTAAAGGTATGTTGGAAATGCGGAAAGGAAGGGCACTACAAAAGGGAGTGCAAATCTAAAGTTCCTGAGAAAGGAAAGGGATCTGATGATTCTCCTTCTGTATAGGCAAAAACCACCTCGAATGAAGGTGGGGATGTGTATTTGGCTTCTTCTTCAAATAAACATGTAGATCATGAGTCATGGTTGATTGACTCAGGTGCATCCTTTCACTTCACTCCCCATCGGGAGTGGTTCTGTGAGTATGAGAAATATGATGGTGGTGATGTATTCCTAAGGGATGATAGGAAGGCAAGAATCGTTGGACGTGGAAATTTCAAGCTGAAGCTGCAAGGTGGAAGGATTAGAAAACGTCCTGGTGTTCTACATATTCCTGCATTGGCCAGAAATCTAATTTCTATAAGCAAGATGGATGATGCAGGTGTAAAAACAGTGTTCAAGAAAGATTCCTGCAAGATGGTTTGGGGAGCATTGGTATTAATGCGAGGAGTTCGAACTGGAACTCTGTACAAGCTACAAGGTAGCATTGTTATTGATGGGTGTAACAATTCTATGGTTCCTGAAAGTGGAGCAGAAAGCCTAACTGTCTCTGGAGAAAAGACCATGCTATGGCATCAAAGGCTTGGACATATTGGAGAGAAGGGCCTTCAGATACTGCATAGAAATGGTATGGTAGAAGGTATGTCTAATTTCTCTCTGGATTTCAATTTCTGTGAACATTGTGTATATGGAAATCAGAATCAGGTGATTTTTCCTTCTGGTGATAAGAGGGTGAACAAGATATTAGAACTTGTGCACAGTGATGTGTTTGGACCTGTGTCAGTTCCATCACTGGGAAATTTTGTGTACTATGTTTCATTCATAGATGAATTCTCAAGGAATACATGGATATATTTCTTGAGGAATAAATCTGAATTCTTTGACATATTTAAATAATTTAAGGCTCTGGTGGAAAACCAGACAGGGAAGAAGATAAAGGCGTTGAGGACAGATAATGTTGGGGAGTTCTGCAAGAAGGAATTTGAAGAGTTCTATAAGAAGTGTGGTATAGCACGACAGAATACTACTCCATACACACCTCAGAAAAATGGAGCTGCAGAAAGAATGAACAGAACACTGATGGAAAAGGAAAGAAGCATGCTCAGTGGTACCGGGTTAGGACAAGAATTCTGGGCAGAGGAAGTGGAGACTGCATGCTATCTAGTTAACAGATCACCTTCATCACTGTTGGAGGATAAGACTCCACATGAGGTATGGACTGGTAAGAAACCCTCTCTTTCACATCTAAATGTATTTGGATGTGATGCATATGTACATGTTCCAAAGCAGAAAAGGACCAAGTTGGATAATAAATCTGAAAGGTGCATATTTATTGGATATAAGGATGGTTTAAAAGGTTACAAGCTTTGGAACCCGGAAACAAGGAAGGTTGTGTACAGTCGAGATGTGGTGTTTATAGAGGTGAAAGATGTTGTTAAACATGAAGTCATACCAAAGGAACCTGAGAAGATAGAGTTTGAGCTAAAGGAGGATGAATCAGACTCTACAATAGAAGAATACTCAGAAGGGGAAGAGCCACAAACTCCAGCTGTGAGAAGATCAGCTCGGGAAAGAAGACAACTAGAAAATTATAGTCCATCTGCTTTCTGTTCAAATTTTTCCTTAACTATAACTGATGATGATCCCAGAACTGTCAGGGAGGTAGTAGATTCAGAGGATGGAAAACTCTGGAAGGAGGCCATGGTTGATGAAATGGCATCCTTGCACAAAAATGAGGCATGGGATCTGGTGGAGTTGTCGGCTGGAAGGAAGCCCATCGAGAGCAAATGGGTGTTTAAGAAGAAGATGAATGTAGAAGGCAAGGTGGAGAAATACAAAGCTCGGTTGGTAGCAAAAGGTTATTCCCAGGTGTTTGGAATTGATTTTGGTGATATTTTTTCTCCTGTTGCCAAAGTTACTTCTATTAGATTACTTTTATCTGTTGCTGCTGCATTTGATTTTGAGATAGAACAGATGGATGTGAAGACAACATTTCTTCACGGGGATCTAGAGGAGGAGATCTACATGAAGCAACCTGAAGGCTTTATGGTGAAGGGTAAGAAAGAACTGGTATGCAGGTTGAAGAAGTCTCTGTATGGGTTAAAACAGTCACCAAGGATGTGGTATCAGAAATTTGATACATATATACGAGGACTTGGCTTCACCAGAAGCAAGGAGGATCACTGTGTTTATTTTAAATTAATTGGTGACCTTGTTATTTATTTGGTCTTGTATGTGGATGATATGTTGTTGATTGGAAATGACAAAGAAATTATCCAAGATTTGAAGACCCAACTGTTCTCCAAATTCGACATGAAGGATCTTGGTGCCGCAAACTATATTTTGGGCATGGAAATTAAGAGAGATTGGGCAAAGAGGAAGCTCTGGTTAAACCAGAGGAAGTATGTCGAGACTATATTGCAGAGGTTCAATATGCAGGATAGTAAACCGGTGAATGTTCCTATTCTTGTAGGTGTAAGCACCGGCTCGATGTATGCAATGGTCTCAGGATTTAGATCTGCATATTGCACATGCAGTGGGAGTATTGAGCAGGTTTATGTCAAACCCAGGAAAGGAGCATTGGACAGTAGTGAAGCGGGTTTTTAGATATTTATGTGGCACTAGTGATTACGGCTTGTGCTACCAGGGAAGACCAGGATTGGAAAGAATGTTGGACATTCATGGTTTTGTTGATGCAGACTGGGCTGGAGATCTGGACCAAATAAGATCTACAAGTGGGTATGTATTTAGCCTATTTGGAGGCGCAGTCAGTTGGATGAGTAAAAGACAGTCTGTAGTGGCTCTTTCAACTACAGAGGCAGAATACATAGCAGCCACTCATGCAAGCAAGGAAGCAGTTTGGTTGCAGAGATTGTGTTCAAGTATGGGGTTGGTACAACAAACTATAAGGATAGACTGTGATAGCCAAAGTGCAATTTTCTTGGCTAAG
>JAXQQM020060473.1:0-47556 GCA_034641835.2 Pinus albicaulis | reverse complement strand
AAGATGGATTCAATTCCGCAAAATATTTTTGGTTCACAAAGGATGTCAATGCTTGATGGATTTTCAGGTTATAATCATATTCTTGTGCATCCAGATGATCAAGAAAAAACATTCTTCAAGACACCATGGGGTACATTTATGTATGCCAAAATGCCCTTTGGTCTCATGAATGCAGGAGAAACTTTTCAAAGAGCAATGCAAATTCCTTTTTCTAAAGAAAAGGATAGATCAGTGGTTGTTTATCTTGATGATATCACCGTCTACTCAAAGAAAGAAGAAGATCATTTGAAACATCTAGAAATTTTTTTGCTGAAATGTAGAAGGTTTGGTATCTCTCTCAATCCTACTAAAAGCATTTTTTCTTTAACATCAGGAAAATTACTTGGTCATATTATTTCTGAAGAAGGAATTAGGATTGATCCTAATAGATTCAATGCAATTCAAAAGGTATATTTTCCAAGAAGTAGGAAAGAGATTCAATATTTTCTTGGGAAAGTAAATTTTGTTAGATGCTTCATTCCTAACTTTGTTGAGATTGTCAAAGATATAACAAGGATGCTAAAGAAAGGAGTGGACATTAAATGGACAGCTGAAGAAAGGAAATATTTTGAAGAAATCAAGAAGGCACTCACACAATCACTAATGCTCATCAATCTATATTTTTCCAAAGAATTTATGGTTTTTACATTTTCTTCCGAAAACACAATTGCAGGAGTTTTGCTAAAAAAAGGAAAGCAAGGTATTGAACAACCTATTTCTTTCTTTAGTAGGACATTAGCAAATGTTGAACTCAAGTATAATATTCTAGAGAAATAGGCCTATGCTTTGGTGAAAGCTATAAAGGATTTTATAATTTATGTTTTGCATTCGCAGATCATAGCATCTGTTCCAATTGTTGTGGTAAAGGACATTCTAACTCAGGCGGATTCAGATGGAAAAGGGGAAAATGGATCGCCAAATTGCTGGAATATGATATAGAAGTTAAACCAATGAAGTTGGTGAAGGGACAAGTCTTGGTGAAGCTAATGACTCAGTCAAATCTAGATTGTCTTGACATAAATCTGAATGTAGGAATATCAAAAATTTCTGAAAATGAAGAAGAATTGGTCCAAATTGATGATAAATTTCTTACTTTAGAGTGGTATAAGGATGTGGTTTTTTTCTTAAAGCATAATAAAGCTCTCGCTGGTCTAATGAAGTCCAAAGCAAGGTTTTTTAAGCTAAAATCATTGCGATATTTTGTTTATGACAGAAATATGTTTTGGAAAGATGCAGGAGGAATTTTTCTTAATTGTTTTCTTGAAGAAGAGGCTGAAAAGATAACTGATGAGTTCCATAAAGGTGATTGCGGATGACACAATTATTGGAAAGCTACAACAAACAAGATCATAGGAGCTGGATACTTTTGGCCAACAATGTTTAAAGACATTTACAAAAAGATCGATGCATGTCATGAATGTCAAATTTTTGAAGGAAGAAGATAGCTTGTACCTTTACCTTTGGTTCCTATTTATGTTGAAGCTCCATTTCAGCAATGGGCATTAGACTTTATTGGAGAGATACATCCATCTTCATCAGGGCAGCATCACTGGATTCTCATAGCAATGGACTACTTCACCAAATGGATAGAAGTGATACCAAGTAGGCGAGCTAATGACTCTGTAATTATTTCTTTCTTAGAAAATAATATATTGTCATGATTTGGCTGTCCCATGAAGATTATAATAGATAATGCTCAAGAATTTAAGTCCAAGAAAATTATTAATTTCTTCCATCAATATCACATCGCTCTTGGACACTCTACAACACTATCTACAAGGTAATGGTCTTGGTGAATCATCAAACAAGAGCATTGTAGTAATCATCAAAAAGGTACTACAGGAGAACAAGAAATCTTGGCATTTAAAGGTGAAGTATGTCCTATGGGCCGATAGGATTTGTACAAAGAGATCAATTGGAACTTTGCCATATGAATTAGTCTATGGAGCTGAATTTTTTTTTCCAACATCACTTGGGGTACCAGTTATGAAGTTAATTCAAGGACTTCAGGAAGAACCAAATGACATCCAAAGGAGGATAAACCAGTTGATAGCCTTGTAGGAAAAGAGAAATGAAGTTTATGACAACCATCAACATGTTCAAAACATAATCAAGAACACATTTGATAGGAGGATCAAAGAGGACAGTTTTCAGATTCATGACAAAGTGCTGAAATGGGAGGCAAAAATTGAAGAAAAGGGCAAGCATGGTAATTTTGAGAATTTATGGAAGGGTCCTTTTCAGACTGTCAGTTTTCATGGGAGCAACACTTACATATTGCACGAAATTGATGGAGGACTTTATGGAAGGGTCCTTTTCTGATAAGGTACAAATGAAATTTCAGTCATGTGAAACCTAATTATTTCACCATGGCTTAGCTAATTTAATAGTCTTACATGAGCTATAGAAAGAAATAGAGAATGGGTTGAATTCCTCTTTTTGAGTAGAATTGGGATTGAAGGAACAAGTGTTAGTCCTCAAGCTAAAGAGAAAAATCCATCAAATATTACTGCCCTTGTACAAACAAAGTCAAGAATATTTGTTAAGCTCAAACCTCGAAAACAAGTTAAATAAAAAATGATAGGAACAACATTGAAAATCCAAGATACTCCTAAATCCATACAGAAGAAGAAAAATCTGGTTAAGGACACAATTCTAGAGCATTCAACTAGTAAAACAGATCAAATGAGGTTGAATAGGAGTAAAAGGTTAAAGGAAAAAGGTAAGGATGAAGTTACAGAGGGGTCAAAAGGTAATTTGAATGATATACTTCAAGCTATTGACATTGCAGAGTCTCCCCTAGTGCAAGAAGAATTCATGAAACTGGATACAGGAGGCAGCAAATCAAAGAAATTGAAGACATTCAAAAGGTTATATTTTTAGGGTGATGTGGCAGAGTTTATCTTTAAACCCAAAAAACCCTCAACTAGGCACTCCAAAAAGTTAAAGCAGTCAGACATAGAGAAAGATGAAACAGGAGGTGAAAGTGCTAATGTTTTTTGAAGAAACCACAAATATATCTTTTTCAATGCCTAAAGAAGACAGAAACATGGTTTTCAATATTCAGAAGGAAAAGAGCAGCTATGAAGATGTCAAAGACAAAATCATATTGGAAAATAATGTGATTGATAATTCGAAGAAAAAGGTGATAATGCATGTAGAAGAAAGGGAAAACTTTGAAAGGATGAAAAAAATGTGGGAGTTGGAGAAAAATCCAAACCCTGAATTAATTGATAGTCAAGCTCAATTCTTTATATGGACCCTACCTGCAATCAAAGAAGAAAAAATCATTAGGATGGTCAATAACAAGGTAAGAGAAAAAAATAGAAAGCTTAAGAGGAGAGTAGAAAACTTGGAAATACAGCTAGCCCAATTTGAAGATCAGCCACAACTAAAATAAGTACAAATAGTAAGTGTCATCCTTTAACAAATTTTTGAGGTTATATGAATATATCTCATTTTTGGAGTTGTTTAAAGATGATGTTATGGGTTATGAAGGTTGATATACACCTGAATACATGGTATTAAAGGGGTTGAAAACCATATTTTTTGAAAGAAGCTGTTAAAAGTGAAGACTCAGCAGTTTCGTAGCGCAGTAGTATTGACAGTGTTGCACCATTCTTGAGGTTGAGATTTGGACAGTTGGAAAGTCGAATTCAAGTGAAAGCCATAAGACATTTGCCACATGTTTTAAGCACTAGTTCTTCAACAAATTGATTCGAATGGACACAAATGACGCATTCAGCTATTTTGCAGGAAACTTGCTCCTATTTTGCAGGAATGGATAAGAAGCAGGGTTATGGGGTCTAACAACAAGAAGATGAACAACGTCATGGTAGAAGTCTAGCTGTCAAGCATTGCTTTTAATTATTAGATAAGGTTTTTAAAGTTTGTTAAGATGTAATAAATAGTGTTTTAGTCCTAGTTGTATTAGGACTGTAAGACAAACAATTTAACTGTCAGTTTGTAAATAAAGTTTGTTGAAAAGTTGATAGGTATCAAATTCCAATTTCTTCTCAAATATTTGGAAGGAATCCAAGGATGTAATGACCACTCTATAAGAGGGAAAAAATTGAATTTCATAGGGTTGGAATTTTCATTGAACAAGCATACTTTTTGTGATATCAGAGAACTATGTTTTTATCTTAATACAGAGAGTTTCTTTTCATCACTCACGATTCAAAAAGTGTTATGGATGTTTGATTGTCTCATGATGTTTCTCTTTAAATTGATTGCAGTGGCATGAATTTATGTTACTTAGAATTCACTGAAGGTGCTCTAACTTCCTTCACATGTTCATGAACTATGTTTATTCTCTGTCTTTCTATTTTATTGATTCATCTAAACCCTGAAATGCCCTAACTTCTGTATGAAACTGAACTTTATGTTTTATGAAAGCACATTTAACTCCATTTACCCAATGGATGTTTGTTGATTGGTAGTACAACCAATTATTTACTTTATTCAGTTTATTCACAAATTTATCCATCTAATATTTATTTGCAAATAATTAACCTATTCAGAGAGCCCTCTCAGGTTGAGGAGGCTAAGCCTCAACTAAAATTTTGGTTTGAAATAGTTACTCAGGGTCTCGTTGACTAGTAGCCTATGAGGGTCTGATTTTGAGATAAAATTTTGGTGCATCTGCCGGGAGTCTGAATATTATTCATTCTCGAAATCAAGAAGCTGAACTTCTGAAGGTAGTAGGAGCTCAGAATGTTTTTCGAGGCTGCAATCTACCTTGGTGACTCCATACATTTTTCAAAGTTTAAAGGTAGGTTCGAGAAGGAGATATGCATGTAGCAATCCTAATCCTAATCCACCTACCACTATGGACAATCCAAACACTATTTCAAAAAGTCAAAGAATTTTAAAAATATCAGGTACTCCATCTCATTCGAAATATTTTCCCTATGAAACATTAATAAGTCTTGAAGATAAGAAAGTTGATGAAAAGATTCATGAAGTGTTGTTTAGATCAGAAAGTGAAAAAGAACTCATTGATGTTACTTTAGACTTGCAAAAGAGAGCAATTGACACTTCAGCCTTAGTGACACAAGAAGCCAAGGAAGAGTTTTGGGAAGCTGTTACCTCTGAATTACTACTAGAAAAAGAGTCTTTAGATAAACTCAAAGAAACTGATCCTTTTGAAATTTTGTTGAAATCCAAAGCTAGTTTACCCCTTCCAAATTGGATTTTTATTTTCAGTGGCTTACAAAAACCAAAAATTCCTCCTGATATCAATTCCTCATCTTCTTTTGCTCCTCCTACAACCACTTTTCATCCTCCAGTTATGGCTGCTCCTGATAGATATTCACCACTTGTACTTCCTGTTGTTTTTCATGACCTTGTTGATCAACGGTTGTCATTGATGTCAACCCAAGCAGCACCAGGGGCTAACCCAATATTGCATGGGAATTTTGACCTAACAAGTTAATATATTCATGGTCAATAATGCTTTTGATGGTTTCTACTTACCAAGATGTTTCTGTTGATATATGGCACGCCATGTAGTTCTTCACGATTTGAGAGATATTCATGTTTGAAGTTTGTACCCCCAGTTAGTGCGCTAAAACCCCATGGGGTTAGGGCATGGGTCATTGAAAATTCATAATTAATATTTTTTTAAGGACCTAAAATCCCTCCCATGTTCACTTGTTGAAGCCCCTCTCAACTTAATCATTTATATAAATTGTGATCCTCATTTCTTCCTTATGCAAGGGATTCGGCCATATGAAACAAGTCATCGTGGAATTTTTACTCTAAATTTATTTCTACAAAGTTTCAGAAGATGAAATTTCTATGAGGCGAAGCTGAAATCCTGAGGAAGCTTTAGTAAAAATTTCAGATCAAGGTGTGCAATATTTTGAGAGATATGATTTGTGGAAGTCAGGGTTTTTGTAGGCTTCTAAATTTCATCTCAAAGAAGTGACCTTGGTAAAATCATCATAACTCTCTCTTTGAGTATCAGATTGGAATTTGGTCAGAAGTGGAAGATAGTACATAGTTTTTAATTTTTTCTCTGTCAATTTCATAGCCAAATGAGAAAACAATGACACATGGCATGTCGTACAAGTGCACTCTGCTGAAACAGTCCATAATTAGGGCATTGTGATATATTGGGAATAACTCCCTCCTGAAGAATCCAAATTGGGTCAGATATATGGCATCGGAAAGAAGACTCAGAGGACTACTATAGGACCGAAAATCAGATATTGAGGATCTGAAATAATAGACATACACTAGATTCAATATCGAGCTCCTAGAAGGCAAGAAAAAGCTAGATCATGTGTTATCAAGGATTGCAAAGGACTAGAATTTCTACGGAAAAAAAGCAAAGAAAGGTGCAGCAAAGGGTAGCATGACAAGAGCAGCAACCAAGGTGCATAAAAGGAGCAATAATTTCATCATATGAAGTCTTCAAGTGGGCAGCACTGCATACAATCATTGTAAAGGTATCATTGTACTTAGTCATTGTAAATACATTATTGTACAAATTGTACTAGTATCTATCTACCAAGGGTTGAAGAGGAAGTGTTGGGAGATATAGGATCATCATTACGTGGTTGTGTCAAATTTGGGGTTATGGTCTAGCATATATTCTTCTTCTACATCATTCTATATCATTGTAAAGTGGACCATTTTCCCTGGTACGGGAGTCCATTCTTCTTTTATTCTTCTATAGGGTGGATGGGTGGAGCTAGGGTGAGTTGTAGCTCATTGGGTGTTGGGGAATCTGTTCAGTTTACTACAGAATAATCTCGGGCATTGGAGCGTCCATCCAATGGGAGCTGGAGAAGAATGATTTTCTAGATTCTAGGAAGTTGGAGCTTTATTTTCAATTGAAGTTGAATATTAAATAATTATTAGAAAAGCATTAGGTGGTTTTTGTCCCGGAGTGGGTTTCCACCTTAAAAATTGTGTGCATTTGTGTTCCTCTTGTTTGCTGCTATCATTTTACAAACATTGATAATAATTTAAGATTAACTAATGCTATTATTGAAAGGAATACGGATTCACCCCCCCCCCCCCCCTCTCAGTATTTCCAACAATTGGTATCGGAGATTGGTTCCTTCAATAGTAGTTTAATAGTTGGAAGGAGGTTATGGAGCATACCAAGAATGATTTACCTCTATTAAATGAAAATAACTATTCACTTTGGAAAGGAAGAATGGAGGTCTATCTCTTGGCGCAAGGTTATGAAGTATGGGACACTGTTCGAAATGGATTTACATCAACCGCGGATGAACAAGGTAAGAAGAATTTGGTAAATGATACAAAAGCAAAGAAAATTATTATCAGTGGACTTATTGAATGTTCTCATCATAAGGTGTTGGGTTGTAAAACCACCAAAAATGTATGGCACAAGCTTGAGAATATATATGCAGGTGACTCAAATGTTAAAGAAGCAAAGCTTCAAATCTATAGAGAAAAATTTGAGCAACTCATAATGAAAGAATATTACAACATTGTTGCATACTTCCAATATGTTGATGAAATAACAAATAATCTTGAAGGATTGGGAGAGCCAGTTGACGAGAAGACTATTATACAGAAGATTCTTAGAACATTACCAGGGAGATTCAACCCAAAGGTATCGGTCTTAGAATACAGTGCAAATATGGAAAAACTCATCAATGAAGAATTACATGGAGTTCTCATAGCATATGAAATGAGACTTGATGAAGAAAAGAGTGCTTCAAATCTAGAAACTGTGTTTGTTGCATCTAAGAAAACCGACAAAGACAAGCAACCTTAAATTGAAATGACATGCACCTACAAGTGTGAAGAAAAGGGAGATGATGGATAAGTTCTTTCAGATGAATAATATGCTTACTTTATGAGAAAAATAAAACTTGGTAAGGGAAAATTCAAAGGTAAACTTCCATTGATATGTTTCGGTTGTGGTGAGGTTGGGAATTTGATAGCAAAATGTCCGAACAAAACTGATGGCAACTCAAAAGGAAAGAAAGGCTTTAGGAAATTCAACAAGAAAGGAAAAAATAAAGGATCCAAAAGGAACTTTCTCTCTAAGGAATATAACTCATCATTTGATGAAGAAAGTGACATCAAAGAAGAATCCAATGAGAAAGTATTTTTTATGGCCAAGCACAATAAACAATAAGTGTCAAACAATGAACAAGAAGGGTTGACCATAGAATAATTTTATGAAGAGGCAATCAAGCTTATAAAATAGCTCAATGATGAGAAGATACATTCCAATACTCTTGAAGAACAAGTTCAAGGTCTCAAAATTGAGGTTGAAGAACACAAATGTATTGAAGAGTCACTTCAAAAGAATTTGGAAGAAAGCAACCAAGAAAGGGAAGCATTAGAAACTGAAGTAGTCTCGCTACGTAAGGAAGAGAAGAAGGGAAAAACTATCCAAAACTATGCCAATAGCTCAAGGGTATTGGAAGAACTCATCAACAATCAACGATCTTACAATGACAGAACTGGCGTCGGTTACAGAGAAGAAGAAGTAGGACCTTCTACAACAAAATACAATGAACCTATGAGATCTGACATATGTGAAGACTTCATTGGATAAGATTCGCAAGAAAATCCTTGGAAGATGATTCCTCGACAAAGATTTTCATCTAGGTACCAACATATTTTTCATGGTTGTTGTTATTCATGTGGAAAATTTGGTCATAAAGTTGTAGAATGTCGCACGTACCATAGGAACCAATACAATTCCAAGAGATTCTTCAAATATGAACCTCCCAGGGCTCAACGAAACATAAATAGATTTGAAAATTTAAGAAATAATATGGAATGTTACAAATTTCAGAACTTTGGACACATAGCCAGAGACTACAGACTTGAAAATCCTCCAAAAGAATCTTCAAAGCCATAGAATGAATGAACATGGAAGAAGAAGAAGACTGATAATTGTGCTCTCGCTCTCAAGGCTCAAAAAAACAAAAATGTGTGGTATGTTGATAGTGGTTTCTCAATACATATGATTGGAGATAGAAAGAATTTTGTATTTCTAAAAGAGAAGAAGGATGGAACCATATCCTTTGGAAATGATGGATCTTCTAATGTTATAGGATCAAGTACCGTCACTCTCGGAAGATAATATGTTATAGCCAAGAATTTTCTATTGGTCGAAAACAAGAATCACAATCTTCTCAGTGATGGGAAAATGTGTGATCAAGGACACACAATGCTATTCAACTCCACAAAATGTGAAATTAGGAAAGGCAGGTATGGTAAAATTGTGGCTATAGAAAGTCGAGCTCCAAATGACATATATGTTATGGATGAAGCAACTAAAGCATGTCTACTAGCTAAAGATTATGAAAGTTGGTTATGGGACAAACGAATGGGTCACATAAACTTTGACAATCTTGTCAAGATAAGCAAAAAGGAAGCAGTACGAGAAATGTTGAAAATATCAGCGTGGAAAGTAGACAAAAGTCCAATTTAAAACAAAAGAACACTTTGCATCATATCCATTGGAATTGATACATAATGATCTATGTGGTCCTATGAGAACAAAAGGCTTAGACGAAGAATTATATTTCATGTTAATGATAGATGACTATACCAGGATGACAGCCGATAGTTTCCTAAAGAAAAAATCTGAAGCATTTGAGTGCTTTAGGATCTACAAGGAGTTTGTTGAAAATGAAACTGATTTGAGATTAAAATGTTTAAGATCAGGTAATGGTGGAGAATTCACTTCCAAATTATTTCAGCAATACTGTGACCAAATGGAATAAAAATACAATTTTCAACGGCACGAACACCTCAAAAAAATGGAGTTTCTGAAAGAAAGAATAGAATTGTATAGGAAATGGGTAGAACAATGTTGAAGGACTCAAAATTGGATGAAAAATTCTGGGTTCAAGCAATTGATACGGTAGTCTTCATTATCAACCAAAGTCTTCTCAGAAATAATTGCAACAAGACTCCATATGAATTATGGAAAGGAAAACCAGCTAATGTAAAATATTTTAGAATCTTCGGAAGCAAATGTTATATCAAAAGAGAAGATCAAAATTTGGGTAAGTTTGAATCACGTGTTGATGAAGGTATCTTTGTTGGTTACTCACACAAAAGAAAGGCCTATAAATGCTATAATCTAAGATGAAAACAGATAGTGGAGAGCATAAATGTTACATTTGATGAAGATGGTGTTCTAGCGAGTAATGATGAGGATCTAGAATCTTTGAAACTTGAGACAGGGGCTGAAAAAGACACAGATAAAATTGTAGAACAAGAAGCAACTATCAATGAGGAAGAAGTAAACAATGATCATCAAGATATACTAGAACAACAACAAGAAGCTCCTCCAAGGAGAAAAAAAGAGTGGATTCAAAAGAACCATCCATAAAATCAAATCATTGGTGACATAAATGAAGGTCGACAGCTTCGTTCATCACAACAAGCTCACGTTGCTTTTCTAGCAACCTTTGAGCCTAGTAGTTTTGAGGAAGCCAGCCAAAATGAACATTGGGTAGCATCTATGAATGAAGAATTGGATCAAATTGAGAAGAATAACACCTGGGAATTAGTTCCATGACCAAAAGATAAAAATTTCATTGGGACTAAATGGGTGTTCAGGAACAAATTGAATGAAGATGGGCAGGTTACCAGAAACAAAGCAAGATTGGTTTGCAAAGGCTATGCACAAGTGGAAGGAATTGATTTCAACGAAACATTTGCACTAGTTGCCAGAATGGAAGCCATCTGAATGTTTCTCGCCTATGCATGTTCAAGAAAAATCAAAGTCTACCAAATGGATGTTAAGTCAGCATTTCTGAATGGAGAATTAGAAGAATAAGTTTACATCGAACAACCTGAAGGTTTTCTACTATCACAAAAAGAAGACTATGTCTGCAGGTTAAAGAAGGCTCTATATGGTCTCAAGCAGGCTCCCAGAGCATGGTATGCTCATCTTGATGGATATCTATGTCAACAAGGGTTCAAGAAAGGTACTATTGATAGCAATATTTATGTACAAATAGATAAAGATAATTTAACAATCGTTGAGGTATATGTGGATGATATAATATTTGGTAGCAATGATGATCGACTAAGTAAGAAATTTTCTACAAAGATGCAAAATGAGTTTGAGATGTCTTTACTTGGTGAGTTGACATACTTCTTAGGGCTTCAAATATCCCAGCAAGAGAAAGGAATATTTATATGTCAAGCCAAGTACATCAAGGAAATGCTCAAGAAATTCAAAATGAATATTGAAAACCTGTCCTTACTCCGATGGTAACAGGTTGCAAATTGAGCATAGACGACTCATCTAAGGATGCGGATCAGAGGTTGTACAGATCTATGATTGGTAGTCTTCTATATGTAATAGCCTCTCAGCCAGATGTTATGCAAGAATTTGGACAAGTTGCAAGATTCTATGCAGCACCAAAAGAATCACATATTATTGCCATCAAAAGAATTCTTCGATATCTAAAGGGCATAGAATAATATGGCTTGTGGTATCCCAAGGGTAAAAATCTCATTATTCAAGCCTTTATAGATGCATATTTGGCAGGAAGCGTTGATGATCATAAGAGTACTATTGGAGCAACATTCTATCTAGGTGGTTGTCTTGTATCATGGTTGAGCAAAAATCAAAATTCAATCTCATTATCTACAGTGGAAGCAGAATACATTACAACAACATCATGTTGTACTCAAGTCCTTTGGATGAAAAAAAATTTGTAATATCTTCAAGTACAATTTAGTGAGCCTATTCCCACATTTTGTGAAAACACTAGTGCCATCAACATCTCCAAGAATCCTGTCATGCATTCAAAAACAAAACACATTCCAATCAAATATCATTTTTTTAGAGAACAAGTCGCTGAAAATAATATCAAACTTGAGTATGTCTGTACAAAAGAACAAATTGATGATATCTTCACTAAACCTTTACCTTTTGAAGCATTTTAATATCTTCATCAAATACTTTGGATTCTCCCAAGTTCTCATTAGATTACCAATCTGCAGGATGGTTGTGTGTCAGGGGGAGTGGAAGTGTGTATAGGTCTACAGGATGGTTGTGTTTCAGGGGGAGTTACCCTTTTCCATTTATGTCAAAGGGGGAGAGAATGTTGTAGGAAGAGGTTTCATGATCGCAGGGGGAGTACTTGTGTTGCCATCAATGCCAAAGGGGGAGATTGTTGATCAGCGGTTGTCATAGATGTCAACCTAAGAAGCACTAGGGGCTAATCCAATATTGCATGGGAATTTTGACCTACCAAATTAATATATTGTGGGTAAATAATTCTTTTGATGGTTTCTAATTGTCGAGATTTTTCCGTCAATGTATGGAATTCCATGTAATTCTTCACAGTTTGAGAGATATTCATGTTTGAAGTTTTTACCCCCAGCTAGTGGGATAAAACCCCATGGGGTTGGGGCATGGGTCATTGAAAATTCATAATTAATATTTTTTTAAGCTCCTAAAATCCCTCCCATGTTCACTTGTTGAAGCCCCTCTCAACGTAAGCATTTATATAAATTGTGATTCTCATTTCCTCCTTATGTGTTACACAGCAATTTGTCACCGTCCCTGCAATTCCCCATCCTGCACAATTGGAGGACTCATTTCGTGACCTGTGAGTAGTGACATAACTTGAAAACACTTTCATGGCATTCCCCTAAACATGTACTCTCATTGCCCTGAAGACAACTCCTTGTGAAAAACCCTAAAAACACCCCTTTTTGCATTGGCGTGGGTAGCCAGTTCATTACCTGCACCAATGAGGGGAATACTTTAAAGAGGGCGCACCAATTGGCACTCTGTCCCAGAGTCGCACTCGTGCCAGCCATTTTAAGGAGTGTTTTTTAAAAATAAATGGTGGAATTTTCGTCCTATCTGATCCAGGAACAGGTATCTAATTTGAGTTGCGAAGTTTGGCTCTAGATCTCCATGTAGAGGAAGTGGTTTGCCACCTCTCATGGAAGCTTCCTTGAGGATAGGGCCAATCCCATGATTATAGGGATCCCAACTCCCCTTCCTCCATCTATAAAAGCTTGCTCATCTCATTTGCAAGCTAGTCTCCACGTTCCCAAGAGCCTAATGCTGCAAGAGCTTTGATCCATTCCCTTAAGGCCAAATCAAAGCAAGGAGATCATTGTCGAGACATCTGAAGAGAGAGGTTTGTCCCAGCCCCCACAGGCTTTTTCGAGACGTGTTCCGCTGGAGACCCTCTGAAGGAGAATTCAGCGTCAGAGCTATGGTTGTATTCTTATTTGATTGATTAATGATAAGCGACTATTGGTTATGGTTCCACTCTTGTTGTTGATTATGATGTTGAGTTATGTCTTCTCTGATTGACATGTAGTTGCATATATTGGATTTTACGCTTGCATTTGTTTTGTTTCTTGCATGTGCAGGTGTCCAATCATGGAGATTGTGAGGATTGTGATCTGCCAGAGCTAAGGAATGGGAGCGCTACTTTCTCTACGAGGGACAGCGTTGGATTCCAGGTAAGCCTTCATCGCTAGTTGGTTTATTTGCAATTAGGAACCTGCACTATAGCATGAACGATTGTTTCTAGACCCGATCTGGGCTAGTAGGGATAGCCTCTGTCCGTAGAGGGGATTTACCTCCACAACAAATTGGTTACTCCACTGGGGATCGTTGGCTTGTTGTTGTTCTGCTTTGTAAGCTACATACGGAGCCTAAAGTTAGCCAGATAGCCTTCGAAACACTTTTGCTCTGCATTAGCGGACTAGATCAATGTTGCTTCAGTCAATCTCCGGATTAGTTTATGAACTGAATGCTTGGAGTGTCGTCTTGTCTTTTCAGTTGATTCTTGACCTTGTTTGCTTGGTCAGCTCTTTGGGTTTTTTTTTTTTTGTTTGGCTTTTTTTTGGCCTTGTCATCACTGGTCTGTGTCTGGACTGCTCTTTTTAATTTTTCCCATAGTTAACTCGACTGGTGCGCTTTTCCGCTTGACATTTATGCCCATTGGCGCAGGTTGTTTGTGTATCACCCACGTCAATTCCATTCTGGCGCTAATTTCAGCCTCACAGTCGCGCCAATCCTGTGAGGTATTAGGGTCTTCTGTGTTTTGAGCCTTTCGAGACTGATCTGTGACTTTGGCCTTGTTTTTTTGCTTGTTTGAGTGTTCTGGTGCCTTGTTTGACTGGCTATGACCTTCGTCCTTTGGTTGTTTGCCTGTTTCCATCGATTTCACTTTCTATCCCTAGGGCATCTAGATCCTCTTGTGTGTCGAGCCTCCCTTGGGAGTTTTGGGTTTCTATCGGTCCAGTCGACCTTGTGATTTCTTCTTTACATTCATTTAGCGATTGTTTATCACTTTATTGCGTTATTTGAGTGTTTGTTCTCTTCTTCATTCGGATTTCGCTTCCCCTCGTTTGGGCCTAGATTACATGGTCAATTTGAGTCTTTGGGATTCTTTTGGTTTTGAGGGAATTTTTTGTCAATTTGAGGTCTGATTGCATGTTTTTCATTGAGTGATTTGCTCATTTTGGCTCTCTTACTATCGCATCTCAAATTGCTCTTCATTAGTTTTCATTTTGTTTAGTGCTTATTGCTATTAAACATTGAAAATATTAAAAAAAATCTCTTTTGCTTTTGATTAGTTAGTGAAAATTAAAATCCTTTCAGTGTTATTAGTGATTAGTGACTTTGAGAGAAATTTTTTTGGTTACATTAGCTGCATTAGAGGCTTTGTTGGTTGTTTTTGGATCATTTTGTTTGTGTGAAAAGCTCTCAACTCTCTTGTAGTTAGCTTTCATCGAATGAAATGATATACTGTGGCATATAGTGTGCATTTAGGAGATTTTGTGACATCACACTCGCTAGGGCCTGAAAACAGAAACGTAATTGAAGATAAACATTAAAATTTACTCAATTTACACTAAGGCATCATTGAAACATTAACGCAACATTTAGTGGTCTAGGCTAGAGACGTGTTCCGGTGTCTTTAAACCTAGTAGCTGTCGTTCGCTTCTTTGCTTTAGAGAGCACTAGTATAGACTTGTGCTCCTCGTACCTTCGAGTATATAAAGGGAGACCCCACTAGGTTTCTATCCTTTATCCATAGGAAGCCGAGTCTGCCGCCCTATATCCGTGATACACCAGACACAGAATTTGGGGAGATTGCCTGCACGTACGTTAAGTGCTTGGTCGATTTCTCTTTCATTTTTGAAACCAAGGTGTATATTGCAGTTCATATTTATTTGGTACACCCTTTGCCTAGTATTCCTGAGTAGTCATTTGATCTTTTCTGACTCTTTAAATTTGAAAGGATCACGAAGCGCTTTTCCTTTCATGCTTGTTTCAAAACTGAAAGAGATAGAGTCACCTTTCTTCCATTTCTCGACTCTTAAAACATGAAACGGTGAAGTTTCTAAGTTTCAATGTGGTAAAATTAATCACCCACGATCACATTCCTTGTTAGATTTTTCTTTTTGGCCATTTGATTGTGTGTCTTGACTCTTTTTCAACCTATGTGTGTTGTGCTTGATCTTTTGTCATTGTTTTCACAGTGGCGGAACCTCCTGTTCCGTCTACTGGTAATCCATGTACGGACGATTCATCAGAGGCTTCTCAGTCCTCTGCTGAACCTCAGCAGCCCATCGTTTCCGAGTTTCCCAATGGGGGACCGGTTCTGTCTGAGCAGCCCTTTGGAGGACCAGTTGAGTTCAATTGGCCCTTTTCCGACTCTTGGTTTGGATTGGGAGTTAGAGAAGATTTCCCTCCTCTTACATCGGGTTTGCCTTTTATAGCTACTGTTATTCCTCCTAGTCCTCGCTGTCTATTACGAGATCTAGCAGCAGGCTCAAGCATGAGTGAATCTAGCGAGGAAATCCCCACGTCCGGTGAAGATTACCAGTTATTTCCTCGGAGATTATTTCCAGGAGACAACCTTGAACCATCTGTTATGTCATCCCCTGGTCCCTCATTACCCGCCGGGTATAGATCCTTGGGTCAGATCATTGTCGCCGCTGCCTCTATGGGGATATCGGCTCCTTCTACAAGGTCATTTTTTCCTTCATTGGGGATGTCTCCAGAGACGCCCGTTACATCATCCCCTCAGGTTACTTCTGTTCCCTCCATTCTCACTGTTTGTGTGGCCGCATCTGCACCCGCTGTTACTACCTAGTCCATAAGGACCACATCCCTTCCCGAAGATATCTACACAGCATCTGATATGCCAAAGAACATCTCTCCAGAGGAGTATTGATTTTCTCTGCAACATTCGAACCCCGAGGTCAGACAGTCCTCTCAAGATCCCAACCGCTTGTACTTTTTGCATTATGCACAGGATGGTACACTCGTGTACGTTTTTCCATATCAGTACGATGAGCATGGGAACCCTTTACATTTACCTGCTCCTGATGCTCAACTTCATGCTTAGGGTTTACCTTATAACCAGGCTGGACAACCTTTTAACCCACAAGGAAAATCGTTTCAAGGCCAACCTTCGGGCCAGCCTGGCTATCCTTATGACCTGCAGGGACAACCCATACAAGGCTACCCTCCGGGCCAGCAGGTCCATTATACAGTCCACAAGGACAGTAGTACAAACCTTCTGGTTAACTCGTGGAGCCTCTCCTTGGAGTCCCAACTGGGCAACCTCAGGGACTCACAGGTCAACCGGCATACCAACCCGGGCCGGTATACAGTCTTGGGGGGCAAGTCCAACCTTCTCAACCTTTGCAACCGCAATATCCTCTTGGTCCCAACGTTGCACATCAGCCATGACCATCTTATGGTCTTATTGCGGGTCAAACCAGTTATCAGCAACCACCTGGCTCCATTCTGCTACAATGCCAACCGGCGCATCCGACACAACCTAGTATCCTGCCACCAGGCCAACCGGCCAATCCGGCACAACCTGGTGTCCCTCCACTAGGCCAACTGGCCCATCCGACACAACCTGTTGCTGCTCAACAGCCAGGACAACCTGCACAACCGACACAACTTGTTTATCCAAGTCAAGCTATTTATCCAGGGCAGCTCGCTTAGCCAGGTCAGCCTGTTCAGCCAGGCCAGCCTGCACATCTTGTCAACCCTGCCCAACAACCGACTTATTCAATGCCGCAGCCAAATCAACTGTCGTGCCCTAATTATCAGGCTCAGCAGGGTCCCACCTATTAGCAGCCCACTCGAACCTAAGGCGGTTACTATTCTCATGGTCAATATCGACCGAATTATAGCCAGCCCCTAGGTTCTAACTATTACTCTCAGCAACTCGGCTACACATATACTTAGCAGCCAAATCCAAATGCTACTTACACAGGGCCAGCTTACAATCAGGGTCCATACTCTGGTTATCAAGCCCCGTACGCTAGTTACCAGCAACTGAATCAGGCTGGATATACGACCTATACCCCCTACAGTCATAATCCTATGGGACAGAACCCCTGGGGGCAAGGTTATTCTCAACCAGCATGGAGTACAGGTACTGGTCCTTATCTAGGGCCAGGTATGCCGTCCAATCCGCCATTGTCGTTTTTGGCTACCTTGGAATTACCGAATGTTTCGAAATTAACGAATGATCCAATTTTGCACAATCCTTATTGGCCTCTGGTTCCTACAAAGGTGCTCGGTGATTGGCCCAAGTTTGAGGGTAAAGATGGGGAGGACCCCCAAGCTCATGTGATGACTTACCATCTTTGGTGTTCGTCCAACTCTTGGGTGGATGATTCAATCCATCTACGCCTCTTCTAGTGCACTTTGACTGGCGCTGCTGCTAAGTGGTATATCGAATTATCCCGTGGCATCTTTCAATATTTCAATACGTTAGCCATGGATTTTCTGACTTACTTTTAGTTACCAGTTCTCTACGAAGCCAGGACGCACCTCCGGACTTATTTGAAGCAGGACAAAGCCACCCACATTTCTGATCACATTCATGAGTGGTAACGTCCTCGTAGACTAATCAAGTTTCATATACCTGATCAGATACTAACTCATTGGTTCACCACCTCCTTCATTAACAAAATCTCTCAAGATATTGCTATGGGAGCGTGTGTGATGGAAGAACAAGCCATAGCGCGTGCCCAATATCTGGATCTAGTATACTCTCATTCCACCATGCTTTATGATATTTTTCCTAATGCTCCATGGTCTGGAACCTCTAAAGCTCCACCTAACCCGGCAGTGGATGGTGTTGTTGGTTCCGTGTCTCATAATTCGAAAAAATCTTCGAATGGGAAGCATAATTCCAACTCATCCAATAATTCTTCTCCTCCTGCTCCTCTCGATTCTGGAAAAACTGCGGAGGTTAATGCCGTTCAGGCCAATCCTACAGAGAAAGCCTGCAAAGAGAAAAGAAAGGGAAAAGGTAAATCCAAATCTGACGCCCCGAAGCCAGGGTCCAAACCTTGTACCGAGGACGGTTACCAATGAAAACCGAAGTACCCTTGCATCATTTGTGAAGGAGATCATTATACAAAATATTGTCCACAACGATATGAAGTTAGTCAACTTCTAAAAGGCTCCAAAGGGACTCTGACAGTTCTTAAAGAACTGTTCCCATCTCAACAGACCCAGATGGTTGAACAGCCTTCACCATCTGCACCATTTGGGTCTCAGGTCTTTATGATGAATGGTGCTGTAGCTATCTCTATTGCTGCATGTTCGAAGGACTACAACAAATCGCGTCAGGCACCTGGGAAGGCAGTTGTGGATGGTCCACCTCCCCCACCTGTCTCTGGTTCATTAGAGATTGAGAAGCCTACTGCCGAGCTTGTTGTGAGGCCACCTTCTAAAGGTGTTCTAAGAAGATCTTCCTACAATCCGAATGCCCTAGAGGAATTTGATGGTCGAGAATAAAAACCCCTGGGTGTTCTCGAGAGTTTAGCGATTACCTTATAGGGGAAGACAGTCAACGTAGAAGTAGAAGTAGTTGACGCCAAGCTTAACTACAATATACTTCTCAGCCGAAGTTGGACTCACGCTATGTTATGCGTGTCGTCCACCTTATTTCGACTTATTAAGTTCCCTCATGAGGGAAAAATCGTTACTGTGGATCAGTTGTCTTTCTTCACCTCCACCTCTGAGAACAACGTTCCATACATGGATCAGATCCCAAATCCCCCTGACAGTGTAGGACCCGGTCTCTTCAAGGACCCTATCCTCATGGGTATTTTTCCCACACCACCACCACACACAGCTCAAGTTAATATGATCTCTAGGTCTGACGACCCATGGCTCATCCCTACGCCTGAGCAGGTGGCTAAGTTTGGAGAATCGATGCCCTTAACTCTCGTAGAGATTAACTACTGTGAAATCGTCACCGCATCTAATCCTCCCCCTCCTCAGCATGCTCCTTTGAGCATGGCTTTAGACATATATTCTCAATCCCCCTGGCTCGGCGAGGCCAACTTGCCTAATCCTCTTAAAGAGATTTTCCCTTCTAATGAAGCCATTGTTGAAACAATGTCTCCTGAGGAGCTACCTTGGAGCGATGGACATCATCGTTCCTCATTTACACCTAGTCTGGGGGCAATGTCACATTGTCTAGAGCGTGATGTATCTAATAATCTCTCTCCTGAGCCTCCTCCGTTAAGCTCACTGGAGCATAGTTCTTCCTCTTGTGTCAAGCTCCTAAAACAATGAAACAAGCGTCTACAAGGACAGTTCTTTTAAGTGTGTCAACCTCATTAAAATAATGAAACACGAGCCTGTTCAATTCGAGTTTTGATAGATTTTTTTCAATCTTCAATCCATTTCCTATGGACTAAAGCTTGGGGGGCATGTACCTCGAATTGAGACACCATGTTGGGGGCATGCCCGTCTTTCTCAAGCATAGTTTGTGTTTTAAGCTTGCATAAAAATAAAACTCATTTCCAAGCATAGTTTGCATGTGTGTTTTCATGTGTGCTTTTAAGCTTGCATAAAAATAAAATGTGGGGTTAAACACATTATGTGAACTTTTTCATTGGGTCGTTTGTTATGAAACTGATACATTAGATAACACTGTATTAGACACTTGCATAGCATGAAACATCATCACATGTGAGAAGATCCATCCAAAAATAGGTATGTATATATATATGTGTCGAAATGTTTACATAGTGTGCATCACATAAAATTAAAATATATATGTTCGTCTTAATACATCTGGAGACGACATGTCTCTCAAAAATATGCATGAAAGAATCCATGGGTGTCTAATCCGCATGGTGCTTGTGGTAACATGCTACCACGTGCACTAAGCATCTCAGTAGTCAATGGAGGCGAATGGGCACCCCCATAGTGTGTCATTGGTATGCTAGTGAAACATCTGCTAGCCGTGCATAGTCTGGGATCCCTCGAGAAATGCCCTCCAGGTTCTGAATCAGTTCACCTCCCTCGCCACCCTTAGCCTGAGGGTCATGATCAACATGGGTTCTTCGCGCATTGGATGACATGCCCGCGGGTCTCTCTGGGCTAACTTCTGCATAAGCATAACAACTGTTATTAGAACAGACATGTATTACCAAAAAAAGTCATAAAACATAAAAATCAAAAAGAGAGGTCATACCCAACTCTTCGTCCCACTCATCCCCCTCCAGGAGCGGAAGGTCTGGGTCTCCAGTTAAATTTGTCTCGGCATAAGGCCAATCCTCGACCACGATCAGCTGCCGCCGTAACCATCCAAAAAACTCTAGCCTCCAGGAAATCTGTTGCCCTCCTCCTGATCTGGGCATAAGTGCTGCCCAGCGAGCCATCCTTGGCTCTCTTGGTATCGGCTCAGAAACTATGGCCCCTTAGCCCTGAAATATTGGTAATCGTTCCAGGATGAACGATACCAAAATGGAACCGTAGCCAAACTATTTCAGCTTGGCTTGCTTGCACTTTTTAAGCTGCCTCTTGATATTGGTTGTCACCATTGTAGCCCAATCAAATAGTGTAGGATTCATACGCTCAGAGGCTAATAGGAGTTGGGCCTTGGTGGCCTCGTGTGGAGATTGCAATCCTACAGCTCATGTGATGGTGTGTAGCACTACTCTCAGTGCTAGATCCTCGATAGTGTGGATATCCACCTTCCCGCTTCCTGATCCGGTCCGTGCCCTTGGGCACACCCTCACCATTACCTGCTCCATCTTTTCACCAGATGGTCAGCTGCCTATCAAGATGGGCACTAGACCTCTACGTGACAGTCTGGTTATGAAGTATACATCAGAAACCTCTAGTTCCATCACTTGGTCCCGAAGTTTGAACACTCCTTCATTTTCGTCCCAAATACTCACCACGTACTGTAGGAGCTCAGGTTGAGCTCGTAAGCAGGGTGTTAGGAAGAAATTCTTGAGTCCACAGTTCTTAAGTGCATTCATACAGGCTTCATTCTCCATGGCCAGTTCATCCTCTTCCCCATGCTCCCTTTCCTTCCATTCGATTACCATTGTGTTTGGTTGCCTGCATCAACATGATCAAAAACCCTTGATTAGACCTCTGTTACATGGAAAAAACCATTGGATTGTTCTCTGTTTGGAAATTTAAAACGAAAAAACAGTGTTGTACCATTGGCACAACCCCTTTGTATGCAAAAGGCCATTGGCGCAGGTCTATGCCCGATACCCGCGCCAATGGGTGGAGCCCTAAAATTTTAAAAAATCTTCCACAAAAGCCCAATCCGCAATGGAAATCTCTATAAAATGGATCAAAATGGAGTTCAGGGAAGTGCCTCTTACCTGGGACAAACGAGGATCTGAATGGTAGCCTGGATCGGTCGCAGTCGTCGTCAGAAGTTTGCACACCAAATGGACCACTGTTGCTCTCCAATGAGGTAAATAGTAAAAGTAATTTTGTTATTACCATTTGAGACTTATTAATAACTTTTTGAAATCTAAATAGGTTTTAAAAGTCATTTTTTGTTAATATTTTAATATATTTCGTCGCAAAATGGGTTTTACACTTGCCTTTCTATGCAGCAACAGGTCTTTATGCGGCTTGAACAGTGACACGAGTTGTATTTTATACTTTTTCGGACTCGGTAAATACACGAAAAAGTGATTTTGGATTCATCTTTCAGCTCTTTTCTGACTCTCTAAACATGAAAAGATTTCTGAGGCCCTTGTCGTTTTGATCTCGTTAAAGTGGCCACGAAACAACATCTACCTAGTATACGTTTACCCCTTTTTCGGGCTGGGATAAATTATTTACAAAAAAGGAATACCCTAGCCTATTGCGACTAGGAGGTTTTCTCAGACAAAGTTTTCTACCTTTTCGGATCTGAGGAACTATTTACGAAAATGGACCTTTAGAGTTTTCTTTTCCGCTGTCTTTCCAAACTCTCTAAATATGAAAAGATGCCGAGTTCTTCCTTTTTCAGACTCGTTAAACCCTGATGACATCGGATTTAGTTTCAATGATGTTATTTGAGTTCCTCCTTCCTAGGGCTCGTTAAATGTACTAGGATGGATTCGTCCGAAGGACGAACTTATATTACAAGAATATGTTATCCCCTTCAAGCTTGTTATCAAAAATAATTGGGGTACTCGCCAGAAATGGTGGGGAAAAATGGAACCAGAATTATTGTCGTGTCGGCAGTATGTTGCTCTTGAACATGGCACTTGTCTGCATTCGTGTCGGGTTGGGGACATCTCATCTCATTTTCCACTTGCCTCCGTGGGTTTGGGTAATCCTTTTGGCCTCTCATCTGCTCTTTGCCTCATCGCCATGACCTCTGATCTGTTGATGTCAAGTGCTGCCAAACTCACTGTCGTGCCCTTTATATGTTCAAGAGAAGTTGACCTTTGCAAGTTTTCAACCCTCCTCTGATTCTCATCTGATCGTGATTCACAAAAGCATTATGTTCCTCTGTCTCACGTCGATGATGTGGGAAACACTATGGCCCACCTTCGATCAAGGTCACTTCCTATCGACTTCAGCTCATTATCCAGGAAGCTGATCTAGAGACTCCCTTCTGGTACCTTGGAGCCTGCATACCTCAATGGCAGGTTCTTCGCATTCGACGTGAGGTTTTCATCATTGGCCTCCGATCGAGTGATTCTGCGGGTGTTCGACGTCAGCTCATTGTTCACATGTCGTATATTGTACCTGTAGTACCTTGAGGACCATTGGCTTTAATGGTGGTACCTCTCGCGTTTGTTAACAACTTTCATCATTGGCTGGTAATCAGGCGATGTTCTTGCATGTTCAACTTCAGCTCACTTATTCGCATGCTTGAACTTGTACTTTGTTCAAGTCGAGATGGAGCGCAAGACCCTGGGTTCCTGTTTGCTACGATCTAGGCTGCGATTTTGTGGATTATCATGATTAGTTACATGACTCACTGATTGGATGGCTGCGACCATACCTGAGTCTATTCATCGATCCTCACTGGATGGCTACGTCCATGTCTTGGATCTGGATTATTGTATACTCTGTTATGGATGGCTGCACCCATACCACGTATCTATCATGTATTTGAGATATCATTTGTACTTCTCTACGCAGGTTTTTAAGTGATGATGTTGTTTTTAGTTGCACACATTCGTAAAGCATTTCACCCTCTCTCTCTCTCGACCTCATGCTTTAGGGGGATCTCACATACGAAAGAATTTGTCACCATCCCCGCAATTCCCCATCTCGCATCCCCATCTCACACAATTGGAGGGCTCATTCCGTGACTTGTGGGCAGTAAAATAACTTGAAAACACTTTCATGGCATTCCCCTAAACATGTACTCTCATTGCCCCGAAGACAACTCCTTGTGAAAAACCCTAAAAACACCCCTTTTTGCATTGGCGCGGGTAGCCAGTTCATTACCCGCGCCAATGGGGGAAATCCTTCAAAGAGGGTGCGCCAATTGGAACTCTGTCCTAGAGTCGCACTCGCGCCGGCCATTTTAAGGAGTGTTTTTTTAAAAATAAATGGCGGAAGTTTCGTCCTAACTAATCCAGGAACAGGTATCTAATTTGAGTTGGGAGGTTTGGCTCCGGATCTCCATGTAGAGGAAGTGGTTTTCCACCTCTCATGGAAGCTTCCTTGAGGATAGGGCCAATCCCATGATTATAGGGATCCCAACTCCCCTTCCTCCATCGATAAAAGCTTGCTCATCTCCTTTGCAAGCTAGTCTCCAAGTTCCCAAGAGCCATCAGAGCCTTATGCTGCAAGAGCCTTGATTCATTCCCTTAAGGCCAAATCCAAGAAAGGAGATTATTGTCGAGACATCCGAAGAGAGAGGCTTGTCCCATCCCCGACAGGCTTTGTCGAGATATGTTCCGCTGGCGACCCTCCGAAGGAGAATTCAGCGTCAGGGCTATGGTTGTATTCTTCTTTGATTGATTAATGATAAGCGACTATTGGTTATGGTTCCACTCCTGTTGTTGATTATGATGTTGAGTTATGTCTTCTCTGACTGACATATAGTTGCATATACTGGATTTTACGCTTGCGTTTGTTTTGTTTCTTGCGTGTGCAGGTGTCCGATCACGGAGATCGTGAGGGATTGTGATCTGCCAGAGCTAAGGAATGGGAGCGCTACTTTCTCTACAAGCGACAACGTTGGATTCCAAGTAAGCCTTCATCGCTAGTTAGTTTATTTGCAATTAGGAACCTGCACTATAGCGTGAACGATTATTGCTAGACCCGGTATGGGCTAGTAGGGATCTCCTCTGTCCGCAGAGGGGATTTACCTCCACAACAGGTTGGTTTCTGAGTTTTTTTTCAGTGGAGGAAGGTTTCCTTCCATTGGGAGGTATTAAGGAAGGCCCTTGAGCCTTATTGTAGCATTTGGCACCAGGCCACACTATCATTTTCCCCTACAACATAGTTTCTGTCCTAGACTACGTTATTTTAGGGAGGAGTTGTAGGGGTGGTTTTAGTACACCATTTGGGGAGACGGTTTTCCAGTGAAGGGATCAACCTTTCATATAGGGAGTCTATTGGAGGAGGCTATATTATTTTTTACATCAAATCAGCCACATATTTCCAGCTGGTAGTTGCAGTGAATCTTCAGCCCTAGGGCTTTGATTCATTTCTTGTATATTGGTGTATTTATGAAAACCTTCTTGGGTTCTTTGTTGGAGGTTGTATAGAGCCTTGATCTTCATGTACATTATACTTTGAGGCATATGTCAGCCATTTCATCTTTTTTATATTCATATGTTGTAGCAATGCTCTTATGACTGTGTTGTAGCTAACTTCTGACATTTTGGTATAGTATCAATACCTCATTCTTGAGGGATTTATCTATTGGAGGCTTATTGGTTCATGTAGTATATTTTGTGCCTCATTGTATTACACTTATTTTACTGCTATTATGTGTTACACCATTTTTGGTCACTAACTCTATTATCACAAAATGGACCTAAGTATCGATGTGTTTCCAATTTTACCCTAAGAAAAATTGCTCACTATGTAAAATAACTTAATAAAACACATTTATTAGGTTTTTTGCGGTCTAAAACAGAAACAAACAGAAAACCCAAAAGGAAATATTAAACAAATCTATGTTTTGTTATTTTCGTGGAATAATCACAACACATATTATATTCTGAAGTTGTATAACTCCAAAACAAGGAAATTAATTAGATAAATCCTTATTTATCTTATTAGTTTTCTAGGAAATAATTATTTAAATTTTATTTAAATAGTATTCCTCAAGTTAAATATGACTAAATTATTTGTAAAAAATTAAATAAATCATTATTTATTTAATTATCATTCAACCACTTCCTTAAAATAATAAATTAATCATTTATTTATTTATTATTTACAAATAAAGGGATTTGACCCAAGTCAAATGCCTTTTCCCTCCAACCAATATAATAAAATATTCCATAAAAGGTGGATCTAGATTTGGTTAATATTATTTTAATCATACACCAAGATCTAGAATGACCCAATATTTTGTTATAAATAGAAGGGTTTTCTCATTCATTTGTCACCTTTTGTTGCTCATTAGATCACTCTGGATCTATGCTATTGGTCTGAATTTGAGCCATTATCATTTTCATATTCTCTACTTTTTGATTTGTAAGCTCCCTTTGAGTTCTATGTTTGTCTGGGTTTTCTACACCAACAAGAGAGAGAAATGCTAGATCTGAAGCGCTGAGGACTTTCAAGAACCCATCCCATTGAGGAGAATTGGAAACACCTTTCTTTTTTTCCTCTCAGGTGCCCTTAATATAAAAATTCTTTCAAAAAATATTGTTCTTGTCTTGTCTATTGGATACATGGAGAAAAACCTTATTTTCACTGCTTAATGTCTTTTTATGCATAGATCTGGATTTGTGCAGCTTTTGTCTTGATCATTTAACTGAAAATTTGAAGATATTGGCAGCCATATTTGATGTTAGGGCTATTTTTTATACATAGATAAAGTGGTATTTTTCCGACAAAATATTCATACTAACAATTGGCGACTCCACACGGGTTTTCAATTACGACTGCTATCGTTTTTCATATTCCTACATATCCAGCTGCTTCAGACCCTAGGGTTTCTTTTTCAGATTTTTTTTCTTTCTATTTTTATGTCATTTTTCACCTATAAAACCCTCAAACATTCAAATCTCTAACTTCCATGTGTTTCTTGCCCCATTGCGCAAGTAACCGACATCAACTGCAACAGAGACGACAACGTTTTCTGAAATCTGCCACCGAGACACCCGGAGCTGCAGGTCGTACTTTTTTCCCTAGAACCTGTGACCTGGACTGCAGGACGCACTTTCAGCCCAAAATCTGTGACCTAGACAGAAAACAGGTCAGAACCTGCGACCTGCCCTTTTTTTTGCAATTTTCCAGCAATTTTTCTTGGTTTGTGTGAAGCTTCTGTTAGGGTTTTCCATCCTTTGCCTCAGCCCGTTTAGACCTATTTCTGATCTATTTTACTTAACTAAGTGGGAATCTCGCCCCTTAGGGCTTTACTACCCTCCACTTTTTGTGGAAGAGTTTTAGATGTTTCAGACGTCTGAATTTTCAAAGTTTCAACCTTCTTCTTTTCAAATCTAATACCTCACTTTCCGATCCCTTTTAGATCAGCTCTTCTCCCTTCAAAATCACCTCATATAGTTTTGTTTGGGTTTGCCTCTAGGATCACCTTCTTGTCCCTACTACCTTTAGCTGATTTCCTCCTTTGTTCTAGCAACCTTGCCTCTACCTCTTTGCTATTTTCTATACCTCCTTTCAGTAGATTTCTCCTTTAGATCCATGTCCCTCTTGACCTTAGATCTATTGGCCCCTCTTTAGTGTGTTTTGACTAGATTTTTTCCTCTTTTTAGACTAGTTTTGGGATACCCGCCTTCTTACGTTAGATCGATGCATAATTAGCTGTTAATTTTCTATTATTTCAGCATTATCTACTGTTCTCGACAGATTTATTTTTAGTTACGTAGCACACTTCTTCTTTTACTCTCAAAACCTTTGGGTTTAAAAATTAAAATTAACACACACAACACACTGTCCCTAAGCGAAGAAGAGCCTGGTTAACACCGCCAGGCAAAGAATTTAAAATCAATTGACACTGCACCTTTCTGCCCTTATTTCAACATTGTCATTGCTTGATTCTTCACCTCCCTGCCCTTGTTGGTCATTCTTCTTCCCTTTGTGCTGTCATCATTGCACCTCCAAGGCATTTATCGCGGAGACTTCTTGGCCTTCACCCTTAGTTTCCGGTTGGTCGACTTACTCCTTCCCATCGTCGTCGAGTTATTCCTCCCCTGAGTCCACACTCCGACTCTTCTTCTGATTCTTTGGGTTCTCCAAATAGCCTTGAAATATGACCTCATCTATGCTAAGTCTGGTTATGTTTATACCGTCCTTTCTGACCTACCCAGAACTATTGGCGCTAATGCCCCAGGGGCCTCTCAATCTGCCGACGGTATCGTTGGAGCTCTTTCGCATCAATATGCTCAACCTCCTATGGGCTATGGTTTCCCTCTGGGAGGGGCCAGCACCTCCAGCACTTTCCCCCCTCTAGGTAGCATGTATCCAGGATACGACATTCCTCCTTATTTTTCCCAACCTCTTGCTTACCTCAACGTTGCCCAAACTATCTAGTATCCTTATCCACAGCCTGGTGCCCCAGCTTCGTCTGCATTTGCACCTCTACCTCCCTTGCCTTCTAAACACCCACAACAACAATTACCACCCCCGCTGGGGCAAGTATTTTCATAGTATGGTGCGACTAATCCTCCTTCTTCTCAAAGAAAGAGGAACAGCAATCAAAAACAATCTACCCCTGGTAATCGCGGATCTAATCCTTCCAGTATTGACTCTAACACTGTTAACCAGCAACAGGGCACTCAGCCCAAGCTGGATAGGCCTCTTCGTACAAATAAGCCTTGTTCGTTTTGCAGTGTTTGCGGTCATTACACTCACGATTGCCCCCTATTACCACAGATGCAGTAGATGTGGGAGTCTCAGGCCACATTGTGAGGATAACATGCCTCCCCTACTATTCCCCCCGAAGTGGCTACTTCTCAACCAGATGTGTTTACCGATCCTTTCCCTCAGCAAGGATTTGTGGCTACTCAGCCACCTCATGCCCCGGTAACCACTCAACCTTCCTCTTCTGTTTCCTCCAATTACTAGATTATCATGATGAATTCTGACCAACCTCTCGTCATCGACCTTAACCTTCAAACTCGGTCTTGTCAGTACCCCAAGCCTCCCGCCCTGTCTGTCCCCGAGTCACCTTCTTCAGGTTCTAAAGATCCTCTTTTGAAACCCAATGGTCCTCTGCAGATCCCTCAGCCCAAATTTGAGGTTCCTACCAAGGTTCCTAAGGGCCCATTATGTCGAAATGTTGCTTCCAGTCGAGCTGCTCATTCGTATAGCATAGTAGATGATTTGGCACAGTCTCCTGCTACCATTTCAACATTGGAACTCCTCCAGTCATGTCCTTCTCAAAGGAAGGCTCTACTATCTGCCATGGGCACTGTAGATCCTGCTGATGACCAATTGATTGTTTTCGACGCCCGTCAGTCAGATCATTCTCCCCTTCCTGCTTCCGTCGCTTTCCAAATCCCAGTCAAAATCCGGAATGCTAATGTGTCTCGGTGTATTATTGATGAGGGGGAATCTACCTATGTGATATCTGCTTCAGTTTGGAAACAACTCAGATCTCCTGAGCTGGCCCCTTCCACAATCACCCTTCGTGCGTGGGATGGCCACGCCTCCCAGCCCATTGGCCTATTCTGTAATTGTCCTATCACCCTTGTGGGAAAGACTATTTGTGTAGACGTTGAAGTCATTGATGCCTCTCTTGACGATAACATTATTTTGGGGCATAGCTACACCTATGCCATGTCTGTTGTCCCATCCACAGTCCACCGCAAGATGTTTTTCCCTCACAATGGAAAGATAGAGACCATTGACCAGTTGACATATCACGAGCCAAAATCTCAGACCTCCCCTGAGTCGACCATCTCTTCTGTAGCCAATAAGAAAATCGTCGATTATTTGACCAGTCTTTCCCCATGCATCTACAAAGACTCCTCCTTGCTTGGAACCTTCCTTGGTCTTCCTCCTCCTACTATATTTGATCCCAGCTTAGTGAATGTTTGCATGATGCAATCGTCTCGGGCTGACCTTAAGTGGCCTGCTTCGGCTAGTCAGCAACCTCAACCTTGCCCGCCACAACCTGCTCCTAGCCCTTCGCCCCAACCGACCGAACCTCTTCCTTCTGGACCTTCTCATCCAGCTAGTACCCACGGGCCTCTCTACCCTCCTAGGTCGGTTTCCCCAGGTCTCAACCATCTTGGAGCTGTCCCTCCTGGCCATTAACCCACTAGTCATATACCTTTCCCTACTCCCCCTCCCAGAGTCTATTCGGTCCCCATCATGGCCACCCTTTCCCTCCCCAATTTGACCTTGGGAATACCCGTCTGGTACCTTAACCCCCCAGCCGAGACCCCACCAGGTTAACCCAAACCATACCTTGCTTTGACACCGGTTCAAGCGATTCCCTTAGCTTCTTTCGTCGCTACAATGCCACCAGCACCTCAACAAGAGCCTTCTCCTATTGTGACAGCTACAGGAAAGAAAGGCAGAGCTCACAAGGGGGCATCCAAAGACAAGGCCACCCCAACTGATCCTAACCCTCCTCCACCCACCAAGCCTTGTGCCTTGTGTGATGGCATCGGTCATGCCACCCATACTTGTCTCGATTTTCCCCGTATTAAACCCATGGTTAAAGTCGCGTTTTCCTGAGTCTACGGTCCCGACATCCTCTGTTTCTTCCTCGTCCGCAACCAAGAACCCAAAGACTCTTCGCACCAACAAACCTTGTGCTCTGTGTGGTGTCCATGGCCATTATTCTCACCATTTTCCTCACCTAACTCATTACCAAGCCTCTTTAGAGGTCATTCGCGAGTATGATGTTGAACAAAATCAATCCGCCTCTCCCATCCTCTCACAGTATGCGTCAAGTCAACTCGAGGATCCCCCTACTACCACTGACATTCCCCCCCCTGATGTTGAGATGACGGAACCTGCTGCCCCCATCCTATGCCTATCATCATCCGTGTGACCTCGGAGTACATTCCCTCTGAATCCCCTCCGTCTATTTTGCTTGATCTCCCTTCAGCAACATTCTTGAGCTCCACATCATTTGACCATCTTTTTACTTGTTCTTCTATCATCCCCTATGACGATTCGTATGTGAGCCCCTCTTCCCATGCTGATGATTTAGGTAGATTTGTAGTGTCATGTGGTTTCCCTGACCTTTTCTTTCCCAACCATAACCGGGATGATACCATCCGTATCTATGATGTTCCCCGTAGTATGAGCTCCAGCTATTCCTCCTGTAGCCCTCATACATCACCCTCTAGTCGGTTTATGAGTCATAGCCATCCTATCTAGGCTACTCCCTCCCGTAGTTGTCATTTGATGTCTACTCTACACTCACGCTGCCATCATTATTCTTCTTCCTCCCATTTCTTGTCTTGTAACACTATTTTGCAGGACCTCCTGTCCACACATTATATTGGCTATGCCGATGGGGTAAGTCGCTATTCCTGGAATCTAGCCTCTGCAGCTTGGGCCATATTTACCCCCTTGCATACCCTTGTTCTCTCTAATGGGGTCGGCATTGGCACTGCCACCAATAATTAGGCCGAATATGATGTAGTGCGTGGCCTCTTAGCCGATGCCCTCTCTCATCGCATCCTCCATCTATATGTTCGTTTAGATTCCCTGCTTCTTGTCCTGCAACTCAATGGTGTCTATCGTGTGCATAATCCTATCCTGTTTAGATGATATTTATGAGTGAAACTTTTGATACGTGAATTTAGATTCATTACTTTCAATCATGTACCTAGAGGACAAAATCACTACGTAGATAGCATTGCAAACCATGTTCTAGATTGGCATTTATCACACACAAGACAATAACATTCAAATTCATCAAAACAATGCATATTCATAATATGTGTCATACAACATGTTTTTAGATTCCATCTACTCTGATACATATGACAGGCCCATAGCATGTTACAACAAACACATCTAAAAATTGGGGGGCAACACTTGCCCCTACATACACACTAGGGGGCACCACCTGCCCCACATCTAATCACTCTCTGGAGGATCCCGAGCCAATGGCTCTGCTCCTGCAGCTCATATATCATGCACAGTCTGACCAGCCATCACCATGTGTCCCATGACACCTCACCATTCCGAAGGTAGACCAATACATAGCTCTATGTACTGGTCGTCTAAGTCTTGCCAACTCCGCTCTGAAACACCGGTAAGCAGCCCCTCACATCTACGACAGATGTCCTCCAGGAGGGCAGTCATATCCTCATTCTATGTCGTTCTCGATCCACTAGCACCTGCAGCCCCTACTACTGCAGGTCGTCCCATATATCCGGCCGATTTTACCGGAGCTATATCTGCATACCAAAAGTATAAGAATCAGTACCATATATAATATTCACAAACTTTAACATGCACATAAAAAATTAGTCACCTGTCACTTACCATCGGGCCCCCATACTCGACCAGGCAGAAGTGGCAAGTCCAGATCTACACAATAACTCATCCCACTATAGAGATAGTCATCTATGTACAATGGCATCTGATCCCAATGGGCAAAGAACTTCGGTCGGAACACCCATCCGACCACCCCTCCTCATCCTCTACACATTAAGCGTCCCCACCGGTGCATCTTGGGTTCTCTTGGACCCCCATCTAGTAGTTGTACACAAGGTTGCAAGGTCGGGATCTTCTCAAAAAAGAAGGAGCACAATATAGTCCCATACGCGCAATCATGGTTCACTTGCCGCTTGCAAAGTGACAGCTGTCGTTTCAATGACACCAACATCATTTAGGCCCACCCATAGTAGGTCCCACTCAACATTGATTCCACAATCATCATTTGCCCTCCAGTGATGTGATGGAGCACCTGGCTGCCCAGGATCCACAACACTTTTGCCGCCACTGCATGAGTCTCTAACCTCTCTAGATCCCCAATCGGTATCCGAGTCCCTTTGACTTGGAGGCCTGGTCGACAATGTCACTCTAAAAACTCCATGATGTTACGGCCCTGCGGTAACACTGGCTGTGTATTTCCCACCATCCCTAATGGTGGGAGACCAGTCAAGAAATACAAATATTGGACTGTAAACTCGATCCTGTGCACCTGCACTATAAAGACCTCGTGATCTGGATCCCAATAACTGACAATTCGGGCCAACAAGGGCTCCCTAGCTCTCATCAGAGGGTTCTCCACAAATTTCAGAACCCCAAACCTGGCCAATGCATGACGGACACCCTGATCTACTTGGATCTCCGTCCGTAATGTACCCAGGTCTCTCTCTCTCCAGTTGATCTGTATATCTGCCATATCTACAAAAAAACATCATATTTTTCAGTCTACATATAGGAAAAACTGTATCCAATTACAAAAAACCCAATCATCAGCCCACAATAGCACTGAAATGACCTTCATCTGACAAGTCGCACTTTTTAGGCCAAAACCTGCTTCCCAGGTCACATTTTTTGGCCCAAATAGTGCGACCCGGCTGTGAATATGAGGGAGAGGTTGTTCCTAAGATTTAGGACCCTAATCTGAACTATCAATCCATCAAAAAGAAAGAGTAGGATTAGGCCTCTTACCTGCAACTGGCGGATCTCAATTCCAATGGTCGGTTTGTCTGCTACAATCGTCATAAGATTTAGGGCCTTCTCTCCTCTCTACATTCACCACAGCTACACAAGAAAATGAATGCATTTGGAGGGAAAATGCCTTATTAGAAGAGAAACCCCTGATTTTTCTTTCGCCCGATGTGACCAAACCGTAGCCCTATTTGACACACCGTCTGCACCGTTGTAAAGCTCTCATCGAGCACTCAAATGGTTATCTGTTAGTTTTTCATGATTTGATACTACACCATGACACATTTTCTCCACGAAGGGTCTATTCAACTCTCCTTCAAATTGGATTTCCTGACTTACAACACTTGTATTTGGGGCACCACTTTCCCTCCGTACTTGTCCTTGTTCGTGTTTACTTTCATCATGAGCTACCCTCTTGTACTCATGTTTTTATGGTCCCCCATTGGACCTTTACTGTGTGGCAGCACCATCGAGTCACCCTTGTTTAGAGCATCCAAGTTGAGTCATCATTGCATTCATGGATTCTATCCCGAGTCCCTTCATACCCCGCTATAGTCCTCTATCCTTCATTTCTTGGTCCCTCTCTCATGTCGCACATTATGGCCTTCAGTCCCACTATCCCCTATCCCTCATGATATCATTTCAATCGCTGCCAAGTCATCCATGCCCTTTATGCTCTAGCAAGGGAAGTCATTCATTCGCTACTCAGTACCCCCCACTTCATCATCATCATTAGTGTCAGTCTGTCAGTCGCTCTACTATTTTCTCTCATACCTTAGTTGAGGATTCCTTATTGCCTCACCTATGGGGGAACTCCTTATGTCGACATCAGCTCATTCATTCCAAAAGACAGGTCTAGAGGGTGGTGTACCTTGGTTCCAGCTTCCACTCTTGTTCGGCGCCTCGGATCAGGCAAAGGGATCTCTCGTTTCCCTTTGACTTGATTGTTTCTCCAGCTCCTTTCAGCATGATTAAGATCCATATACTTGATGGTCCAGTGATCCAGCAGCAGCTCTTGATGATTCCCGGGTGTGTGTGAGATGTCTCAACCCTCATGAGGGGGTGGCCCTGCAGGTAGCCCCCCACATGCCCGGATGACCTCTTCCTTGCAGCCTTCGATGCAGCTCCAGATATTTGATGATTTTGGCCATAGCCACTTGTAGCGCCTCTTTGATTTTCATGTATCAGTCAGATTTTGTGAGCCCTTCCCCATTTACAGGGGGCATTTGGGTTGTATTTGTATCTCATGTACTCATATATTATTGTACAAGTCCTGGCTGTTATCCCAGGCACAACATGTATGTGGGATTCCTCATTGTATTTTTATCTGGCTCATGATTATGCCAGCTGTATTTTATGGTTCGGTCCCTTGTTTACTGGACACACTATTCTTTTGTAATTTGTCTCGGCGGGCATAGGTATGCCTCCCCCGCCGCCTTCAGCACAGGTACCCTCTCATAAAAAGAGACTTGTTGCACCTGCGAGTCTCGTCTCCTCAGGGTCTAGTTCTTCAGCACACTATCTACCTTGCATTTCTCTCTCTGAATTCCCTTTTGTTATCTAGTGATTGAGTTCTTACAACGTACTTCGGTCATACAATTTTCTCCTAACACTCGCACGCTGGGGGGCAATCTGTTACACCATTTTTTGGTCATCTAACCTACTATCATTAGATGGACCCAAGTACACCATGTAAGACCAATTTTACCCTAAGTAAAATTGCTTTCAATATGTAAAATAACTTAATAAAACACATTTATTAGGTTGTTTATGGTCTAAACAGGAAACCCCAAAAGGAAATATTAAACAAATCTATATTTGTTTGATTTTCCTCATGGAATAATCAATTAAACAATAATTTAATTATTATTCCAAGTCATATTTAACCCAAAACAAGGAAATTAATTAGATAAATCCTTATTTATCTTATTATTTTCTAGGAATAATTATTTAAATTTTATTTAAATAATATTCCTTGTTAAATATGACTAAATCATTTGTAAACAATTAAATAAATCATTTATTTATTTATTATTTACAAATAAAGGGATTTGACCCAAGTCAAATGCCTTTTCCCTCCAACAAATATAATAAAATATTCCATAAAAGGTGGATCTAGATTTGGTTAATATTATTTTAATCATACACCAAGATCTAGAATGACCCAATATTTTGTTATAAATAGAAGGGTTTTCTCATTCATTTGTCACCTTTTGTTGCTCATTAGATCACTCTGGATCTATTCTATTGGTCTAACTTTGAGCCATTATCATCGTCATATTCTCTACTTTTTTCTTTGTGAGCTCCCTTTGAGTTCTATTTTTGTCTGGGTTTTCTACACCAACAAGAGAGAGAAATGCTAGATCTAAAGCACTGAGGACTTTCAAGAACCCATCCCATTGAGGAGAATTGGAAACACCTTTCTTGTTTTCCTCTCAGGTGCCCTTAATATAAAATTTCTTTCAAAAAATATTGTTCTTGTCTTGTCTATTGGATACATGGAGAAAAACCTTATTTTCACTGCTTAATGTCTTTTTATGCATAGATCTGGATTCATGCAGCTTTTGTCTTGATCAACTAACTGTAGATTTGAAGATATTGGCAGCCATATTTGATGTTAGGGCTATTTTTTATGCATGGCTAAAGTGGTCTTTTTCCGACAAAATATTCATACTAACAATTGGCGACTCCACACGGGTTTTCAATTACGACTGCTGTCGTTTTTCATATTCCTACATATCCAGCTGCTTCAGACCCTAGGGTTTCTTTTTCAGATTTTTTTTTTCTATTTTTATGTCATTTTTCACCTATAAAACCCTCAAACATTCAAATCTCTAACTTCCATGTGTTTCTTGCCCCATTGCGCAAGTAACCGACATCAACTGCAACAGAGACGACAACGTTTTCTGAAATCTGCCACCGAGACACCCGGAGCTGCAGGTCGTACTTTTTTCCCTAGAACCTGTGACCTGGACTGCAGGACGCACTTTCAGCCCAAAATCTGTGACCTAGACAGAAAACAGGTCAGAACCTGCGACCTGCCCTTTTTTTTGCAATTTTCCAGCAATTTTTCTTGGTTTGTGTGAAGCTTCTGTTAGGGTTTTCCATCCTTTGCCTCAGCCCGTTTAGACCTATTTCTGATCTATTTTACTTAACTAAGTGGGAATCTCGCCCCTTAGGGCTTTACTACCCTCCACTTTTTGTGGAAGAGTTTTAGATGTTTCAGACGTCTGAATTTTCAAAGTTTCAACCTTCTTCTTTTCAAATCTAATACCTCACTTTCCGATCCCTTTTAGATCAGCTCTTCTCCCTTCAAAATCACCTCATATAGTTTTGTTTGGGTTTGCCTCTAGGGTCACCTTCTTGTCCCTACTACCTTTAGTTGATTTCCTCCTTTGTTGCAGCAACCTTGCCTCTACCTCTTTGCTATTTTCTATACCTCCTTTCAGTATATTTCTCCTTTAGATCCATGTCCCTCTTGACCTTAGATCTATTGGCCCCTCTTTAGTGTGTTTTGACTAGATTTTTTCCCTCTTTTTAGACTAGTTTTGGGATACCCGCCTTCTTAGGTTAGATCGATGCATAATTAGCTGTTAATTTTCTATTATTTCAGCATTATCTACTGTTCTTGACAGATTTATTTTCAGTTACGTAGCACACTTCTTCTTTTATTCTCAAAACCTTTGGGTTTAAAAATTAAAATTAACACACACAACACACTGTCCCTAAACGAAGAAGAGCCTGGTTAACACCGCCAGGCAAAGAATTTAAAATCAATTGACACTGCACCTTTCTGCCCTTATTTCAACATTGTCATTGCTTGATTCTTCACCTCCCTGCCCTTGTTGGTCATTCTTCTTCCCTTTGTGCTGTCATCATTGCACCTCCAAGGCATTTATCGCGGAGACTTCTTGGCCTTCACCCTTAGTTTCCAGTTGGTCGACTTACTCCTTCCCATCGTCGTCGAGTTATTCCTCCCCTGAGTCCACACTCCGACTCTTCTTCTGATTCTTTGGGTTCTCCCCCTACTTCTGGTTCTCCCCCTGTTACCTTCACCATGTCTAGTTCAGGGCCTAACACTAGCAGCAACCCCGGTCCTACTGCTAGGTCTGTTACTAGCAAAACCACCACGAGAACTAACTCGACTGTCCCTTTTCTCCCTTATATGACAGGTCTTAGTCTCCCTGATTTCAATCAGTTGATCAATGATCCTATCCGCCACGGTGTTGGTTGGCCTGATATGCCCACCAAGCTCCCCTCTGATATTCCCAAGTTCAAAGGCCTTACCAGCGAGGGTCCCTCCAACCATATCCGATCTTTCCACATGTGTTGTTCATCCAATTCCATTATTGATGATTCCATCCGTCTTAGATTGTTCCAATGCACGCTTATAGGCGAAGCTTCTAAGTGGTATGTCGATCAGACCGCTTCCTCCCATACCACCTTTGCAACCATTGCCCAAGCCTTCTTATCTTATTTCCAGCTCCCTCTCTGATACGACACTGGTACAGAACTCTTGACTTCTTTCTGTCAATCATCTTCGACCCGCCTTTCCGCTCATGTCCAGGAATGGTGGAGAATAAGGAGCTTATGTCGGGCTCCCACCTTTGAAGATCGGGTCTATATGGACTGGTTCCTTCGATCTCTCTTACCCGCCATTGACAAATATGTCACCTCCCAGTTCCCTCAAACAGAAGAAGCCACCCTCCAAATAGCCTTGAAATATGACCTCATCTATGCTAAGTCTGGTTATGTTTATACCGTCCTTCCTAACCTACCCAGAACTATTGGCGTTAATGCCCCGGGGGCCTCTCAATCTGCCGACAGTATTGTTGGAGCTCTTTCGCATCAATATGCTCAACCTCCTATGGGCTATGGTTTCCCTCTGGGAGGGGCCAGCACCTCCAGCACTTTCCCCCCTCTAGGTAGCATGTATCCAGGATACGACATTCCTCCTTATTTTTCCCAACCTCTTGCTTACCTCAACGTTGCCCAAACTATCTAGTATCCTTATCCACAGTCTGGTGCCCCAGCTTCGTCTGCATTTGCACCTCTACCTCCCTTGCCTTCTAAACACCCACAACAACAATTACCACCCCCGCTGGGGCAAGTATTTTCATAGTATGGTGCGACTAATCCTCCTTCTTCTCAAAGAAAGGAAGTGATGAGCTGAAATCTGCCCTGACCAATCGCGGATCCTGGCTTCCGGTATTGACTCTAGCTGTGATAACCGGCTCACTTGAGGCACTCGGCCCAAGGCTGGATGAGCCTCTTCGTACAAATAAGCCTTGTTCGTTTTGCGGTGTTTTGCGGTCATTACACTCACGGTGCCACAGCCCTGCCCAAGGTGCGGTAGATGTGGGAGTCTCGAGCCACATTGTGAGGACAGCCACATTACGAGGACAGCATGCCTCCCCTACTATTCCTCCTGATGTGGCTACTTCTCAACTAGCTATGTTTACCAATCCTTTCCCTCAGCAAGGATTCATGGCTACTCAGCCACCTCATGCCCCTGTAACCACTTAACCTTCCCATTTTGGTTCCTCCAATAACCAGATTCTCATGATGAATTCTGACCAACCTCTCACCATCGACCTTAACCTTCAAACTTGGTCACGTTAGTACCCCAAGCCTCTTGATACATCTGTCCCCGAGTCACCTTCTTCAGGTCCTACAGAGCCTCTTTCGACACCCAATGGTACTTTGCAGATCCCTCAGCCCAAAGTTGAGGTTCCTACCAAGGTTCCTAAGGGCCCATTATGCTAAAGTGCTACTTCTGGTCGAACTGCTCATTCATATAGCATAGTAGATGGTTTGGCACAGTCTCCTGCTGTCATTTCAACATTGGAACTCCTCCATTCATGTCCTTCTCAAAGGAAGGCTCTACTATCCGCCATGGGCGCTGTAGATCCTGCTGATGACCAATTGATTGTTTTTGATGCCCGTCAATCAAGTCATCCTCCCCTTCCCACTTCTGTTGCTTTCCAAATCCCATTCAAAATCTAGAATGCTAATGTGTCTTGGTGCATTATTGATGAGGGGGAATCTACCTGTGTGATGTCTGCTTCGGTTTGGAAACAACTCGAATCTCCTGAGCTGGCGCCCTCCACAATCACCCTTCGTGCGTGGGATGGCCACGCCTCCCAACCCATTGGCCTATTCCGTAATTTTCCTATCACCCTAGCAGGCAAGACTATTTGTGTTGATGTTGAAGTCATCGATGCCCCTCTTGACTATAACATTCTTTTGGGGCGTAGCTACACCTATGCCATGTCTGATCTCCCATCTGCAGTTCACTGCAAGATGTTTTTCCCTCACAATGGAAAGATAGTCACCATTGACCAGTTGACATATCATGAGCCAAAATCTCAGACCTCCCTTGAGTTGACCATTTCTTCTGTAGCCAATATGCAAACCATTGATTCTTTGACCAGTGTTTCCCCAGGCATCTACAAAGACTCCTCCTTGCTTAGAACCTTCCTTGGTATTCCTCCTCCTACCCATGTTGATCTGTCTGCTGAATGTTTGCATGATCTGCAATGGTCTGGGCACAGGCAACTAAATCTTTGCTTAGTGATCGACAACCTCAACCTTGCCCGCCCTGGCTTTGCTCCTAGCCTTGACGCCCCCAGGCAGACCTCTTCCTTAGGACCTTCTCATCCAGCTAGTACCCACGGGCCTCTCTACCCTCCTAGGTCGGTTTCCCCAGGTCTCAACCATCTTGGAGCTGTCCCTCCTGGCCATTAACCCACTAGTCATATACCTTTCCCTGCTCCCCCTCCCAGAGTCTATTCGGTCCCCATCATGGCCACCCTTTCCCTCCCCAATTTGACCTTGGGAATACCCGTCTGGTACCTTAACCCCCCAGCCGAGACCCCACCAGGTTAACCCAAACCATACCTTGCTTTGACACCGGTTCAAGCGATTCCCTTAGCTTCTTTCGTCGCTACAATGCCACCAGCACCTCAACAAGAGCCTTCTCCTATTGTGACAGCTACAGGAAAGAAAGGCAGAGCTCACAAGGGGGCATCCAAAGACAAGGCCACCCCAACTGATCCTAACCCTCCTCCACCCACCAAGCCTTGTGCCTTGTGTGATGGCATCGGTCATGCCACCCATACTTGTCTCGATTTTCCCCGTATTAAACCCATGGTTAAAGTCGCGTTTTCCTGAGTCTACGGTCCCGACATCCTCTGTTTCTTCCTCGTCCGCAACCAAGAACCCAAAGACTCTTCGCACCAACAAACCTTGTGCTCTGTGTGGTGTCCATGGCCATTATTCTCACCATTTTCCTCACCTAACTCATTACCAAGCCTCTTTAGAGGTCATTCGCGAGTATGATGTTGAACAAAATCAATCCGCCTCTCCCATCCTCTCACAGTATGCGTCAAGTCAACTCGAGGATCCCCCTGCTACCACTGACATTCCCCCCCCTGATGTTGAGATGACGGAACCTGCTGCCCCCATCCTATGCCTATCATCATCCGTGTGTCCTCGGAGTACATTCCCTCTGAATCCCCTCCGTCTATTTTGCTTGATCTCCCTTCAGCAACATTCTTGAGCTCCACATCATTTGACCATCTTTTTACTTGTTCTTCTATCATCCCCTATGACGATTCGTATGTGAGCCCCTCTTCCCATGCTGATGATTTAGGTAGATTTGTAGTGTCATGTGGTTTCCCTGACCTTTTCTTTCCCAACCATAACCGGGATGATACCATCCGTATCTATGATGTTCCCCGTAGTATGAGCTCCAGCTATTCCTCCCGTAGCCCTCATACATCACCCTCTAGTCGGTTTATGAGTCATAGCCATCCTATCTAGGCTACTCCCTCCCGTAGTTGTCATTTGATGTCTACTCTACACTCACGCTGCCATCATTATTCTTCTTCCTCCCATTTCTTGTCTTGTAACACTATTTTGCAGGACCTCCTGTCCACACATTATATTGGCTATGCCGATGGGGTAAGTCGCTATTCCTGGAATCTAGCCTCTGCAGCTTGGGCCATATTTACCCCCTTGCATACCCTTGTTCTCTCTAATGGGGTCTGCATTGGTACTGCCACCAATAATTAGGCCGAATATGATGTAGTGCGTGGCCTCTTAGCCGATGCCCTCTCTCATCGCATCCTACATCTACATGTTCGTTTAGATTCCCTGCTTCTTGTCCTGCAACTCAATGGTGTCTATCATGTGCATAATCCTATCCTGTTTAGATGATATTTATGAGTGAAACTTTTGATATGTGAATTTAGATTCATTACTTTCAATCATGTACCTAGAGGACAAAATCACTACGTAGATAGCATTGCAAACCATGTTCTAGATTGGCATTTATCACACACAAGACAATAACATTCAAATTCATCAAAACAATGCATATTCATAATATGTGTCATACAACATGTTTTTAGAGTCCATCTAGTCTGATACATATGACAGGCCCATAGCATGTTACAACAAACACATCTCAAAATTGGGGGGCAACACTTGCCCCTACATACACACTAGGGGGCACCACCTGCCCCACATCTAATCACTCTCTGGAGGATCCCGAGCCAATGGCTCTGCTCTTGCAGCTCATATATCATGCACAGTCTGACCAGCCATCACCATGTGCCGCATGACACCTCACCATTCCTAAGGTAGACCAATACATAGCTCTATGTACTGGTCGTCTAAGTCTTGCCAACTCCGCTCTGAAACACCGGTAAGCAGCCCCTCACATCTACGACAGATGTCCTCCAGGAGGGCAGTCATATCCTCATTCTATGTCGTTCTCAATCCACTAGCACCTGCAGCCCCTACTACTGCAGGTCGTCCCATATATCCGGCCGATTTTACCGGAGCTATATCTGCATACCAAAAGTATAAGAATCAGTACCATATATAATATTCACAAACTTTAACATGCACATAAAAAATTAGTCACCTGTCACTTACCATCGGGCCCCCATACTCGACCAGGCAGAAGTGGCAAGTCCAGATCTACACAATAACTCATCCCAATAAGGAGCTGGTGTCTATACTATTGGCATCGATCCCAATGGGAAAGAACCCGGAATTGGAACACCCATCCGACCACCCCTCCTCTTCTCTACACATTAAGCGTCCCAGTGCATCACGGGTTCTCTTGGACCCCATCTAGTAGTTGTACAAGGTTGCAAGGTACAGGGATCCTCTCAAAAGAAGGCCTAATATGATGTCATGAAATCATGGTGGTTGGTTCACTTGCCGCTTGCAAAGTGACAGCTGTCGTTTCAATGACACCAACATCATTTGGGCCCACCCATAGTAGGTCCCACTCAACATTGATTCCACAGTCATCATTTGCCCTCCAGTGATGTGATGGAGCACCTGGCTGCCTAGGATCCACAACACTTTTGCCGCCACTGCATGAGTCTCTAACCTCTCTAGATCCCCAATCGGTATCCGAGTCCCTTTGACTTGGAGGCCTGGTCGACAATGTCACTCTAAAAGCTCCATGATGTTACGGCCCTGCGGTAACACTGGCTGTGTATTTCCCACCATCCCTAATGGTGGGAGACCAGTCAAGAAATACAAATATTGGACTGTCAACTCGATCCTGTGCCCCTGCACTATAAAGACCTCGTGATCTGGATCCCAATAACTGACCATTCGGGCCAACAAGGGCTCCCTAGCTCTCATCAGAGGGTTCTCCACAAATTTCAGAACCCCAAACCTGGCCAATGCATGACGGACACCCTGATCTACTTGGATCTCCGTCCGTAATGTACCCAGGTCTCTCTCTCTCCAGTTGATCTGTATATCTGCCATATCTACAAAAAAACATCATATTTTTCAGTCTACATATAGGAAAAACTGTATCCAATTACAAAAAACCCAATCATCAGCCCACAATAGCACTGAAATGACCTTCATCTGACAAGTCGCACTTTTTAGGCCAAAACCTGCTTCCCAGGTCACATTTTTTGGCCCAAATAGTGCGACCCGGCTGTGAATATGAGGGAGAGGTTGTTCCTAAGATTTAGGACCCTAATCTGAACTATCAATCCATCAAAAAGAAAGAGTAGGATTAGGCCTCTTACCTGCAACTGGCAGATCTCAATTCCAATGGTCGGTTTGTCTGCTACAATCGTCATAAGATTTAGGGCCTTCTGTCCTCTCTACATTCACCACAGCTACACAAGAAAATGAATGCATTTGGAGGGAAAATGCCTTATTAGAAGAGAAACCCCTGATTTTTCTTTCGCCCGATGTGACCAAACCGTAGCCCTATTTGACACACCATCTGCGCCGTTGGAAAGCTCTCATCGAGCACTCAAATGGTTATCTGTTAGTTTTTCATGATTTGATACTACACCATGACACATTTTCTCCACGAAGAGTCTATTCAACTCTCCTTCAAATTGGATTTCCTGACTTACAACACTTGTATTTGGGGCACCACTTTCCCTCCGTACTTGTCCTTGTTCGTGTTTACTTTCATCATGAGCTACCCTCTTGTACTCATGTTTTTATGGTCCCCCATTGGACCTTTACTGTGTGGCAGCACCATCGAGTCACCCTTGTTTAGAGCATCCAAGTTGAGTCATCATTGCATTCATGGATTCTATCCCGAGTCCCTTCATACCCCGCTATAGTCCTCTATCCTTCATTTCTTGGTCCCTCTCTCATGTCGCACATTATGGCCTTCAGTCCCACTATCCCCTATCCCTCATGATATCATTTCAATCGCTGCCAAGTCATCCATGCCCTTTATGCTCTAGCAAGGGAAGTCATTCATTCGCTACTCAGTACCCCCCACTTAATCATCATCATTAGCATCAGTCTGTCAGTCGCTATACTATTTTCTCTCATGCCTTAGTGGAGGATTCCTTATTGCCTCACCTATGGCGGACCCCCTTCTCTCGACATCAGCTCATTCATTCCAGAAGACAGGTATAGAGAGCAGTATACCTTGGTTCCAGCTTCCACACTTGTTCGTTGCCTTGGATCAGGCAAAGGGATTTCTAATTACCCTTTGACTTGATTGTTTCTCACCTCCAGATCCTTTTCAGCATGATCAAGATCCATATACTTGATGGTCCAGTGATGCAACAACAGATATCAGTGATTCCCGGGTATCTATGAGATGTCTCAACCCTCATGAGGGGGGTGGTTCTGCAGGTAGCCCCCCATATGCCCGGATGACCTCTTCGTCGGCCTTGATACGTCCATACATTTGATGATCTGGCCTTAGCCTCTTGCAGCAACTCTTTTGGTTGCATGTATCAATCATATTTTGTGAGCCCTTCCTGGTTGATAGGGAGCATTTGGGTTGCTATTTATCTCATGTATGAGATATTATTGTATAACTAGTCTGGCAGTTGTTATCCAAAATTTGCATGTATGTGGGATTCTCATTGTATTTTTGTCGGCTCATGTTTATACCAGCATGTACTTCGGTTCGGTCTCTTGTTTCTTGGACACACTATTCTTTTGTACTTTGTCTGGGCGAGCATAGGTATTCCTCACCCGCCTCTAGCCATTGCCCTCTCATAAAGACTTTGATGCACCTATAAGTCTCATCTCCTCGAAGTCTAGTTCTTGACTGATGGAAGCTGCCCAACACACATTTCTCTCTCTGACTTCCCTTTTGATGTCTGGTGATTGAGTTCTTACAACGTACTTTGGTCATACAATTTTCTCCTAACACTCGCACGCTAGGGGGAAATATGTTACACCATTTTTTGGTCATCTAACCTATTATCATTAGATGGACCCAAGTACACCATGTAAGACCAATTTTACCCTAAGTAAAATTTCTCTCAATATGTAAAATAACTTAATAAAACACATTTATTAGGTTCTCTATGGTCTAAACAGGAAACCCCAAAAGGAAATATTAAACAAATCTATATTTGTTTGATTTTCCTCATGGAATAATCAATTAAACAATAATTTAATTATTATTCCAAGTCATATTTAACCCAAAACAAGGAAATTAATTAGATAAATCCTTATTTATCTTATTATTCTCTAGGAATAATGATTTAAATCATTATTTACTAATATTCCTTGTTAAATTTGACTAAATCATTTCTAAATAATTAAATAAATCATTTATTTATTTATTATTTCCAAATAAAGTGATTTTACCAAATCTAAATTCCTTTTCCCTCCACCAAAAACAATAAAATATTCCAAGTAAGTTGGATCTAGATTTGGTTAATAATATTTTAATTATGCACCAATATCTAGACTAACTCAATATTTTGTTATAAATAGAAGGATTTTTCATTCATTCACTACCTTTTGTTTCCGTGAGATCACATTTTGATCTATACTTTTGGTCTGACTTTGAGCCATTATCATCGTCATATTCTCTACTTTTCTTTGTGAGCTCCTTTGAGTTCTATTTTTATGCAGGTTTTTCTACACCAACAAAGAGAGAGAAATGCTAGATCTAAAGCACTGAGGACTTTCAAGAACCCATCCCATTGAGGAGAATTGGAAACACCTTTCTTGTTTTCCTCTCAGGTGCCCTTAATATAAAATTTCTTTCAAAAAATATTGTTCTTGTCTTGTCTATTGGATACATGGAGAAAAACCTTATTTTCACTGCTTAATGTCTTTTTATGCATAGAGCTGGATTCATGCAGCTTTTGTCTTGATCAACTAACTGTAGATTTGAAGATATTGGCAGCCATATTTGATGTTAGGGCTATTTTTTATGCATGGCTAAAGGGGTCTTTTTCCGACAAAATATTCATACTAACATTATGATTAATGAAAAGGCTCCATATTGGTCCCTCATGTTTATGCAATAATCTTCACTAATATTTCCATGTTTATGCACTATATTCTTGGTTTTCCCATTTTGGAACATTATAGCGGTATTAGAGCATATTCTTGGCTCAGCCTATGCATCTTAAGCCAATATTTCATCAGAAGAAGGATATCCTCTCATAGATAGAGAGAAGAGGTATCTCAGAAGAAACTACAAGTATGATTATACAGATGATAAAGAAGACAAGGGTAAAACCCCTTTATCAGGAGGAGATGAGGAGTTTCCTAAGGTTCTATTTCAAACTATGAAAGACGTTGCAAGAGAAATAAAGGAGATGAGGATGGATAGACACAAAGAATACCCTAAAGGGTTTCTACATGGTGAAGGCTACAACATTTCTCATCACAGGAGTGATCAACCAGTGAAGCAGAAGGTTTCCCAACGCTCTATAATGCCTACATTTTTAGCATTGGGAAATGGAGGGTTTAAAGAACAAGAAATTCTTGAAGAATATTTTATGGAATATGAGTCTCAATCTCAGAGATTCAAGGATCATTTGATTTTTCAAGAATTTTGTCAGATCAAGGAAAATAGGGGACCCCGGCATTACAATAGAGGTCAAGGATTCATATATAATCATGATCTACATTGGACTATGGGCATATTTTTCTTACGAAACTTTGATGGGTCATCTAAATGCACTGCAAAATCATGGGTAGAGAATCTAGACATCTACTTCCAGCTGAACCAAGTACCAGAGATGGAGGCCATCAAAATAGCAGCGGTGCACCTTGTGGGTGAAGCACATGAGTGGTGGTTTCATGGTATTTCTACATTGGGTCATGCCAATGTGACTGCATATTCATAGTTCACAAGGAGGTTGGTGGAGAGTTTTGATCGAAGAGATCCAGAGGCACCTTTCATGGGGCTAGCTAAGCTCAAACAATTAGGTAATCTAGAAACTTATATTTAAGAATTTCTAAAACTTTGTGTTATGGTTCCTGATTTATTTGCAGCAAGGAGGGTCTATATGTTTATTGATGGGCTAGCAGAAATTATTCATGGATTGGCTAAATCTACCAAACCCACTAGCCTTCAAGATGCCATTGAAAGGGCTAGAGATCTACAAGATGCCTTGCCAAAAGAAGAGGCAACATTTCATAAAAATCCCACTTTTCCATCCAAGGGAAAATATGAGAAGGCTCGTCTTCCAAAGGAGAGCCAAAATGAAGTACCTATTAGTGATGATGTCCCAAGAGACTTGAGGAGAAGGAAGCTTTGCTTCACATGCCAAGAATCATGGGCACCCGAACATAGATGTGCAGTAGGGAAGGCACACTATATAGAGGTATTTTCTGATGATGAGGAGGAGGAAGAAGAATAACCAGAAGGAGGTCACAATGTTGGGATAATAGGAGAGGATACACCACCACCATGAGGTGGGAATGGAGAATTTTATCCAATTGGAGGGGCCCTTGCATCATTGAGAGGAGTACCCAAGGACTTGACCTTGAGGGTTCGAGGTTCCATTTTGGATCAGAGGGTTTCAGTTTTGATTGATAGTGGGGCTACCCACAACTTTATTGATGCCCAAAAAGTGCAAAGGAGGGAAATACTCATTGATTATTTTGAGGGATTTTCTGTTTTGGTCCCAAGAGATAGAAATATGTAGTGCATGCATTATGTCCCATATTTATCTGTCACCATGGGGACATATACATTGACTGATCACTTCTTTTTGGTTGACATACCTGACACCAAT
>JAXQQM020068835.1:0-78958 GCA_034641835.2 Pinus albicaulis | reverse complement strand
AAATTCTTTTTGTGAGATATTTTTTCCTCACCCTTTGTTGAGGAGGTAAATCCCCTCTGCGGACAGAGGCGATCCCTACTAGCCCAGCAGGGGTCTAGCAACAATCACGAAATGTTACGACGCAGGTTCCTAGTTACGAATGAAAAGACCAAAGATGGAAGCCTACCTGGAATCCAATGCTACGATCTGAAGAAGAGAGCGTTCCCGTTCCTCAGCCTCGGCAGATCACGATCCTCCACGATCTCCGCGGATGGACACCTGCACATGCAAGAAACAAACAGATACAAGCATAAAATCTAGCATACGCAACTAAATATCAGTCAGAAAGGATATTACTCATATTAACATAATAAAAAACAGAGTGGAACCATAATCGTGATCATTCATTAAATAACAATCGAAAGAGATTACAACCAATGTTCTGATGTCGTGGTCTCCTTCGGATGGGTCTCCAGTTGTTCACGTCTCGCAAAGCTCGCCAAGGAAAGGGCAAACCTCTCCAGAGTCTCTCGACGATAGTCTCCTTACTTGAGTCGGCCTTAAGGGAAGAAAGAGGGCTCTTACAGCACAAAGGCTCTTGGGAATTTGGAGATTCAAAGCTTAGGCACTTCAAGACTATCAACCTTTCAGCCCCTTCATCAATGGATGAAGGCTATATTTATAGAGGAGAGGAGGAGGTTGGGATCCCTACAATAGTGGAAGGGAGGCCTTATCCTTTGGGGGGTTCCCCATATGGTGGAAACAAGAGGCCAAAGGAGGAAGGTCGTGGTTATTCAGTCGAAACCACTCCTGATGACTCATTCACGAAGTTGTTGTAATCAAAACTTCGCCTCCTTTTTTAAAAAACTTTCCATAAACAGAGTGGCGCGGGTGCAACACTGGGACAGAGCGCCAATTGGCACGGGCTAAGTGTTAATTTTCCCCCATTGGCGCAAGTACATAACGGGCTACCAGCGCTAAGGCAAAAACAGGTGTTTTTAGGGGTCTGCTAAGGAAATGATCAACAGAAGGAATGTTGTCCTCATGGAAAGGGATGAAATTATGGTATTTGCAAGGCATGACACTGCTTATTGGTCACAGAAACGACTCTCCAATGGGCGAGATGGGAATTGCAGGGATGGTGACAAATTGCTGTGTAACAGATGCCCCCTAAAGCATGAGGCCCAAAAGAGAGAGAGAGGGGTGAAATGCTTTACGAGAACATGTTCAACTAAAGCCCCGCCGTCGGAAAACCTGCGTAGAAAAATACAACTGATATCTCGAGTACATGATGTATATGCGGTATGGGCGTAGCCATCCGAAACAGAGTACACTATAATTCGGATCCAGGGTATGGGCGCAGCCATCCAGCGAGGATCAAATAAATAGACTCAGGCATGGTCGCAGCCTTCCAATCAGTGAGTCATATACATAATGATAATAATCCACAATCGCAGCCTGAATTACAACAGACACAATCCAGGGTCTTGCGCTCCATCTCGACCCAAACAGAGTACAAGTTCAAACATGCGAATATGTGAGCTGAAGTCGAACATTCAAGAACATCGTCTGATTACCAGCCAACGATGAGAGTTGTTAACAGACGCGAGAGGAACCACCAATAATGACAATGGCCCTCAAGGTACTACAGGTACAATCTATGGCATGTGAATCAATGAGTTGGCGTCGAACACCCGCAGAATCACTCGATCGGAGGCCAATGATGAAAACCCCACGTCGAATGCGACGAACCTGCCATTGAGGCATGTAGGCTCCAAGGTACCATAAAGGAGTCTCTAGATCAACTTCCTGGATAATGAGCTGAAGTCGACAGGAAGTGACCTTGATCGAAGGTGGGCCATAATTTTTCCCACATCATCGACATGAGACAGAGGAACATGATGTTTTGTTGTGAATCAGGATCGTATGAGAATCAGAGGAAGGTTGATACTTTGCAGAGGTCAACTTCTCTTGAACATGTAACGGCACAAATAGTGGTTTTGGCAGTATTTGACATCAACGGATCAGAGGTCATGGTGACGAGGCAATGAGCAGATGAGAGGTCAAAAGGGATTATCCAAACCCACGGAGGCAAAGTGAAGAAACGAGATGAGATGTCCCCAACCCGACACGAATGCAGACAAGTGCCATGTTTAAGAGCGACATACTGCCGACGACAACGATGATGGTTCCATTTTTCCCCACCATGCTTGGTGAGTACCTCTTTATTTTTACACAAGCTTGAAGAGGATACCATATGCTTGTCATATAAGCCCGCCCTTCGGGCGAATCCATCCTAATGCATTTAACAAGTCCTAGGAAGGAGGAACTCGGAGAACGTCATTTCGACTGAATCCGATGTCATCAGGATTTAACGAGTCCGACAAAGGAAGAACTCGACGTATTTTCATGTTTAGAGAGTTTGAAAAGATAGCGGAAAAGTAAACTCCACAGGTCCCTTTTCGTAGATAGTTCCTCAGATCCGAAAAGGTAGAAAACAATATTCGAGAAAACCTCCTAGTCGCGATAGGCTAGGGTATTCCTTTTTCGTAATCAATCTATCCTAGCCCGAAAAAGGGGTAAACGTATACTGGGAAGATGTCGATTCATGTCCATTTTAACGAGATCAAAACGACAAGGGCCTCGGCAATCTTTTCATGTTTAAAGAGTCAGAAAAGAGCTGAAAGATGACTCCTCCTGGAGGAAGGAGTGGTATAAGGGGTAGCTACTGGTTCCGGTAATGGTGGAACTGCTCAAAACATGATAAAAGTAAGGAGGCTAGCTAACAAGACCACTCATCGCAGCGGTTCCTCAGGAACAGGTAAAACAACCAAGTGAAGGCGTATAATCGGCCAAGTAGATAATGACGATGGAGTGAGAAGACCAAGGCTCATCTGGCAAAAACAGGCTGATAAAATGGCAATCACAAGAGGTAAAATGGGGAAGGTTTCATTTTTACACAAGCTTGAAATCAGGAAACTCTGCTTGAAGTTGGTTTCATTTTTACACAAGCTTGAAACGGAAACAAACTATGCTTGAAAAATTAAGCATGCCCCCAGCATGGTGACTCAATTCGAGGTACATGCCCCCAAGCTTCAGTCCATATGAAAGGCAGATGGAGTGAAGGTTCAAGTTACGAGATCAAGAGAAAGACTCGACTGGGATTTTACGAGATCTTATCAAAGACTCGAATTGAACAGGAACGTGTTTCATTGTTTTAACGAGGTTGACACATTAAAAGAACTATCCTCAGACACCTTGTTTCATGGTTTAGGGAGCTTGACACAAGACCAGGAACTGTGCTCCGACAAACCTTGTTTCATTTTTTAAGGAGCTTGACACAAGACAAGGAACTATGCTCCGACAACCTGGTTTCATTTTTTAAGGAGCTTGACACGAGACAAGGAACTATGCTCCCACTTACTATCATAATTATCATGAAGGTATCGCCTAAGAGTTCCACTGCTTCCAGGAAAACATCCTGAATTCAGACCCAATGCCCTCAGCACCGATGCACACAACACCATCAACTGAGCACAGGCACGGTAGCCACATAGTTGACCCGTGGTGGGCGATACACCCGTGGATAAAAACCAGAAGGATGATGGTTATCCACCGCCACATCAGACCAAAGAATGAAAGCTGATCAATGGTCGATAATCCTTCCTTCAAAGTGAAAAATTGCATCACACGAGAGGGAGGACAAGTGCTCCCATGGCATAGGTGTAATCGCGCCCAAGAGCAGATTGAAAATCCAAGGGGCTCCGGAACAACCATCACGTCCAGATGTGGACGTTTTTACTTCCAAAGTAATGTAACCTTGAAGGATCCCTAATCAGCTGACCTGCTCTTCTCGTTAAACGCCAAAATATTTTGTGTAATAGGCACAAGCGATGGCGAACCGAAAGCTTGCCAAGTATTTGAGGATAGAATACTAACAGGTGCGCCTTCATCTATAATGGTGCTGGGTACGACCAGACCAAAACCCTGTACCGTGATCTCGAAAGGCACATAAGATGGAAGGTGGTATCCTGCAAATCGACTCCAGTCAAAGGAAGCGACCAAAATACTTGGAGGGGCTACCATCAAACCGAGATGGTATTCCCCTGGTGTTACGGAAGAAGAAGGACCATCCTCCATGACCTCCATCTCGAAGGTGGGAGGGGTATCCTCCAGGATCTCCATCACGGGAGGTGGAGGAGCAACTTCTTGAGGTATAGGGACAAGAGAATATTTCTCCAAGTCCGAGGAATCTGAAGAAACAAGAAGAACCTGAGGGATGTGAGGTCCACTCTCAACGGAAAAGACCTGGTGCACCGCAGATGGGGCCAGTTCAACCGATCCCACGACCAATGGTTGGTCGGGAACGGATTCCTGAATTCGAATTTCCGAGTGAGCGGGATTGACCAAGGATGATTCTTGACCAATCGTATGATCAACTAGCGGAGGACTCAAAGAAAGCTGTTTGTAACCGGCTGGGAGGCATGGTGTATAAACAGTTGAGTTGTCCAACACTCACTTGGCTTCATCCATATAAGGAAAAAGGTGAATGGTATGGTGCCCTTCACACAACTTACAGGGATTGGTAATCTTACCCTGCTTCTTAGGAGCCTTACCAGCAGCAACTAAAGACGTGCCCCTAACCTGACACCCAGAAGCCAAAGGCAACAGCGGGCGACCGTTGGACCATGCTTCAAGTACCTTGGGAATGCCAGGGCAGTCTCGAAGAAGATGGTCTCTCGTGCACAACATGCAAGGGAACTTGACTTTCCGTGGAGGGTTGGGAGGTTTATCAAGAGGAGATGCATCAGAAACAACAGCTGCAGCCTTAGCCTCTCTCTTATCAGACTTCTTCTTCTTTGTCTTCTTCTTCTTCTTCTTAGCCACCTGGTTACTTGAATCCAGACTTTCACCAGGCGAAGTGGATGACGAGGACGCAGAAACAGGCGAAGAAGGGGAGAGGCCCACCTTGGAATCAACATGATGTTGTTCAGGTGGAGGAACTGATTGACCAGTAGCCGAGACATTCGGGACCACAGAGGTTGAAAACAATCAAACAGGCAACCCAACAGTTAACCCAGGAAGGGACAACGTTGCCATGTAAGGAGCGCCAACATTTCCAAAAGGAGGAAAAGGACCAGGATTCCCATCGGAAAGGATTCCTTGGTTGGTGAACTCCAAAAAAGTTGCCATCATAAACGATCTTCAGAACAACACCCTAAGGAAACTAACTTTAACCAGGAATATTTCGTGGGTAGTTAATTTTTAAAACATTGAAACAAAACTCTACCATTTCATATTTTAAGAGTCAAGAAACAGGCAAAAGGTGACTCTATCGCTTTTAGATTGGAAACAAGCGTGAAAGGACAAGCGCTTGATGACCTTTTCAAATTTAAAGAGTCAGAAAATATCGAACTGACTACTCAGGAATGCTAGGCAAAGGGTGTACCAAATAACCGTGAACTGCAATATACACCTTGGTTTCAAAATGAAAAAGAAATAAACCAAGGACTTAACATACGTGCAGGCAATCTTCCCGAATGTTGTGTCCAGTGTATCACGGGTATAGGGCAGCAGACTCGGCTTCCTATGGATAAAGGATAGAACCCTAGTGGGGTCTCCCTTTATATACTCGACGGTACGGGGAGCACAAGTCTGTACTAGTGTTGTCTAAAGCCGAGAGGTGAATGATAGCTACTAGATTTAAAGACGCCGGAACACGTCTCTAGCCTAGACCACTAAATGTTGCGTTAATGTTTCAATGCTTCCATAGGTTAATTGAGTAAATTTTATGGTTGATCTTCAATTATGTTTTGGTTTTCAGGCCCTACCACATGTCATCTGACAATCTCCTGTATGCAGCTATATGAGAAAAGAAATCTTTTCGATTCGATGAATGCTATCTAGTTAAGGGAAGAGTTTCCTTAGGGAAGAGCTTCAAACAATGATGCAACAAACAACAACACTGAAAACGAATCTTTTCCAAACTAGATGACTTTCACTATCCAAAAGTATTCTAAAACATTCAACGATGCGAATAATGCAATGTAATCTATGCAAAATCCTCTTTTTCCCCGAAAACTATGCAATCATAATCTATGCACAATTTCCTTTTTCTTTTCAAATGATAAGAATGCACTCAATGCATTTTTCGATAAAATGAGAATCTACTTAATGCATGTTTTTAATAAAAGAGAATGCAATCAAAGCGATTTTTAGTTTTCAATCTTTAAACAATGTGATCTAAGTTCAATGATAAATCTCAAAAAATACTTTTCAATGCAATGTGATCTAATGCATCTTAACAAAAAGAACACTTCGAGACGAAAACTAAATAAACGCAAATCTTCTTAACGAAGGATGAATGCAAAAGAGATGTAAAAAAACACTAAGAATGCAATCGTTGTTTCAAACACTTTGTCACGAAATCCCTCAAAAGGCGACAAAACATATGAGGTCACACACAAAGAGGACTTCCAAAGCACGAGATCAAAACAAGGCATTCATTCCCTTTTACATCAAACAATCATGGAAAGAAGACACTCCAAACAATGAGCAATGTAATCTATGCTCATACAAGGAAAGGCCGGAAGGGAAAGACACACTGGTGAACGATTTAGGGAAAAAAAATCTCAAATTTCACACATCCTGAAATTGGCCCGACTTGTACATTGACAACTAGCGCCAATTGGCGCGACTTGTACATTGACAACTAGCGCCAATGGCCAATTGGTGCGGGTTGCTAACTGAAAACAAGCGCCAACGCCTGAAAATGAAAAAACAAAGAATTTCTCCCAACCAAGACCAGACTCACCACTTCAAGCAGAATCTAAAACAAACCCAGAAGCAAAATACTGACCAAAAGAAACTTCCGAACAAGGGTAACCCTACCACCTACAGGAAATGGCGCGACTGTCTGGCTGTAATCCGTGCCAGACAAGGGATGGCGCGAGTGATGAATTGGAAAACTGCGCCAATTGGTGCGACTGTCAGGCTAAAAATCGTGCCAATCAAGACAACCATTAAAAGGTGAAAATTCAGAAAAGCAGAGGTCATATCTGATCCTCTGGGGATGAACCAAAAGCCAAAACACAAGAAGAACCAGCCCAGAAGGCCAACCAAGCAAGGAAAACCATAAAACAATCAAAACGAGACAATCCGAACAAGATAGTGAAGTCTAGACGATCCCCAGCGGAGTCGCCAAATTGTTGAGGAGGTAAATCCCCTCTGCGGACAGAGGCAATCCCTACTAGCCCAGCAGGGGTCTAGCAACAATCACGAAATGTTATGACGCAGGTTCCTAGTTACGAATGAAAATACCAAAGATGGAAGCCTACCTGGAATCCAATGCTACGATCTGAAGAAGAGAGCGTTCCCGTTCCTCAGCCTCGGCAGATCATAATCCTCCACGATTTCCGCGGATGGACACCTGCACACGCAAGAAACAAACAGATACAAGCATAAAATCCAGCATACGCAACTAAATATCAGTCAGAAAGGATACTACTCATATTAACATAATCGAAAACAGAGTGGAACCATAATCGTAACCATTCATTAAATAACAATCGAAAGAGATTACAACCAATGTTTTGACGTCGTGTTCTCCTTCGGATGGGTCTCCAGTGGTTCACATCTCGTAAAGCTCGCCAGGGAAAGGGCAAACCTCTCCAGAGTCTCTCGACGATAGTCTCCTTACTTGAGTCGGCCTTAAGGGAAGAAAGAGGGCTCTTACAGCACAAAGGCTCTTGGGAATTTGGAGATTCAAAGCTTAGGCACTTCAAGACTATCAGCCTTTCAGCCCTTCATCAATGGATGAAGGCTATATTTATAGAGGAGAGGAGGAGGTTGGGATCCCTAAAATAGTGGAAGGGAGGCCTTATCCTTTGGGAGGTTCCCCATATGGTGGAAACAAGAGGCCAAAGGAGGAAGGCCGTGGTTATTCAGTCGAAACCACTCCTGATGACTCATCCACGAAGTTGTTGTAATCGAAACTTCGCCTCCTTTTTTAAAAAACTTTCCATAAACAGAGTGGCGTGGGTGCAACACTGGGACATAGCGCCAATTGGCGCGGGCTAAGTGTTAATTTTCCCCCATTGGCGCAAGTACATAACGGGCTACCAGCGCCAAGGCAAAAACAAGTGTTTTAGGGGTCTGCTCAGGAAATGATCAACAGAAGGAATGTTGTCCTCATGGAAAGGGATGAAATGATGGTATTTGCAAGGCATGAAACTGCTTATTGGTCACAGAAACGACTCTCCAATGGGCGAGATGGGAATTGCAGGGACGGTGACAAATTTCTGTGTAACAGTCTACTCTAAAAATCTGATGAAAAGAGATCTACAAGATGTGATGTATTGAAGTCGGTGGATCTAGTGTGAAAATCTATGAAACGTGGTCTGTAATGGTGATGAAGGTTGGAACCTAGTGATCAGATTAGGGGGTTGTAGCTCCCTTCCAGTAGTAGATGGTTAACAAGAGAAGGGTTTCGAAGCTCCCTTCCAGTGGTGTTTGGTAAACGAGATGAGCGGGTTGAAGCTCTCTTCCACTAACAGCTTGAGAATGAGTGAACGTAGTAGCATTTTCCAGGAGGGTGCCTACATTATGGTATGAGTCTGCGTCAGTACAATATTATAAGCAATTTTCTATATAATAAATATTGAAGATAGAGATGACATCAACAATGGTTTTCTCCCACACTGGTTTTCCACCTTAAATCCTGGTGTTCATGTGTGTTTCTTATGTGTGATGATTTATTATGTTCTTACTGCACATATTAATTTCTTACTAAATGTATCATGAATCATTAATGCACTGGTCTAAGTAAAGTTACTGAATATTTATCTAAATTATAATTTCATTGGGCATACGCTAGTTTTTTGAGTGAAAGTTGCGTACATAATATAGTTGGCTTAAGGAAATTAGTCGCATATAGAATTTAGTAAATAAAAGTAAATTTTGTGTGAGTTTTAAATATTGATTCACCTCCATCACCCCCCGCCCCAACACTCTTAGTATTTTTACCAACAATTGGTAACAGAGCAGGTGCTTCAGAAGAAGCTTGATCGCTTGAAGGAGATCCATCACAATGGGAAGGAAGAAAAATAAGAAGGCTACTCAAAGGAAGAAGACAACTCAGAAAATGTGTGCAGAAATAAACGAAGAAGATAAAACATGTACTGATTTTTTTTTCTTGTGATTCACTCCCTTGTTCATGCAATATTGAAGAGAATGAATATGAAAGTGAAAGTAATGTTGTGGATCTAGAAGCATAAATTTCTAAACTCAAAAATGAATTTGAAGATCAGTAAATTCTATTTAATGAAAGATAATGGATCAAAAAATATGTGATTACTAGATTGAATAATCAGTTACAAGAAAGAAACTCAATTGAGCAGATGAAAAAAGAATAGATAGACCAATGTTAAAGGCTGTAGGATGAAATAACCAATCACAGTGAAGGACTTGAAGCAGAAAGCATCTCTCTCAAATCAAATCTGGAAAAATAAAATAAGAGGAATGAAGAACTTCTTCAAACATTTGAAGAACAAGAAAATGGCCTGAAATAAGAGATTCTAAAATTGAATGAGCAAGTAGAAGAAGGAATAAGGGTAGAAGAAGGTATGAAGAAGCATTGCCAAAAATTTGAGATTGAGGTAAACATTTTAAAAGGTAATTTAGAAGAAAAGGATAAACACTTGAGATTTCAAGATAATACTAAAATTCTGGATAATATTCTTGGTATTCAAAGGTCTCCTTCCATTAAATTTGGTCTTTGTTTTCATGAAACTCTTAAAGGAGAATCTAGTTCACAAGACACTACAAAAGATTCAAAGGATATCAATGCAAATCTTGAATTGTTTAAAGAGACAAAAGGTCAACCGAAAATCATGAGTTCTCAAAGGAAATCATTCGCTCCTAACTATAGAAGTATCAATCGATTCTCTCATTTAATCAATAATGTTGAATTCTTTATGTGTAATAATTATGGTCATGTTGCAGCCAATTGCAAAAGAATATTATTTCCGTCGCAGAAAAATAGACACTATACAGAAAGACCATCAGTTCCCAGGTACTCACGTTTATTTAAGGTATACTGTTTTTCATGAAACCTTTTTGGTCATAAAGTTGTTGATTACAATAGAAGGAAAACATAATATGATTCTTCTGCTCCATTTTCTAGTCACATAAGATGTTATGCTTGTAACAAGTTTGGGCATGTATAAAAAGAATGCAGAACTAGATCAATGAGTCACCAAACACAACATGAAAGATAAACTTATGAGATCATACGAGCGAAGAAAGATGTATCCATAAATGTTCCTATTAACTAGAAGAAAGAAGAAGAGATAAGATGTGGTCTTTCCCTCTGTACATTTAAAAATGAGGATGAATGGTACATCGGGAATGGATGTTCTAATCACATGACTAGTGATAAGAGTAAGATGGAGTCTCTCAAGAGAAACCAATATGGTAAGGTTATTCTTTAAAATCATTCTCCAACAAGAGTTTTGGGAAAAGGTAGAGCCATAATTAATAAAAATAGAAAGACATTTGATAATTTATTAGTTCAAGGCATAAACAAAACATATTGAGTGTACGACGAATGGCAGATAAAGGAAATGTAATTGTGTTCACATCAACCAAATGCAAGGTCATGGATGAAGAAATAGGAAAATTAATAGCAATGGGATACAAAAACGCTGATAAACTATATGTGTTTAAAGATCTGACCTCTTGTAGATATAAGGATGATTCAGACTCAGACTGAAAGAGGACAATTCCCATTGCAATCTATAATTCTTGAAAGAATATTTGCAATATATGATGGTTGGTTCGGTAATTTTGGTTCTTTATATTTCTCAGAGTGCATATGATGTGATAAAAAAATATAGGTACATGTTGTACAAAATCAAGGGGAGCCGAAGCTATGAAATTTTCAGTATTTCACTTTCTATATGCGGGTTTCATGAACTAGAGTTGCATATATACATGACTTCCTTTACAGACAGTCATGACAAACTCAAGAATAGTCTTTGATATGCTTCTGACAGTTATGATTTGATTTTCTTAGTCTTATGTTGATGGGTACATTCTGGTGATGTGGTATAGAGTTGTGATTTTGACATTGATGATTATCTGATTTATGAAGATGCTTTTATAAATGAATTGATGCGGTCAACTTGACAATGAATAAGTAGGACAAGTTCAAGGGAAGAATTAGCCTTGCTGAGTATGATGCATTTTTGGAATTATGATTGCTTATTATTTAATACTTGTGATGCTCATGTAGTAGTTCGAATGATGTTATGCTATTGTCATGATACATGGATTGCTTATGATGAGCTTATGGATGAGCCCTAATCATATTTGCAGAAAATTATCTTCATCTTCAAAAGTGGATTTGATGCATGAATAATGATTCATATATGAGGAAAGAACATGCATATCTTGTTGTTGATGGCTATTATCATGAATTATGCCTATTGTGCTTGATTCCTAAACATGTTACATCGTGATCATGCAAGTGGAATAAATCTAAAACATGAAGACCTTGGTGATAAGAGATCACAAGGATGATTGGTTGATACATTGATGAAGCTCTTCTTGCATATTGGGGCAAGAATATGATGTTACTGGAAGGATCATGAAGACATGGTCATTGATATGCTTATGTTACAATTGTTGGATGATACTTGGAGACATGGCTACATTTTAGTATCTTACTGACTGATTCTCACATATGTTGCTAATGCATGTCTATGGTTTTTTCTCATTCTATATCACTGCTCTATCTTATTTCATGATGATATACTTGGTTCCCACATATTTTTGTTTGATGAAAATGGTTTGGGGCTATTCCTACAAAGGGAAAAAGATAAGTTGTCATTAATGAAGTCAAGATATTGAGTTGATAGTTGATCTCCATGGAAATATATTATGATGTTGATATTGTAGACTTGGTCACAGGTTGATGATATTGAAATTTACCCATGCTATTGCTGGCAGATACTTATGGTGCAAATATTATTCGGTATATGATGGTTGCAGATCATGGTCTTGAAATCTCACTATTGAGGTATTTTGGTATTGGTTATAAATGCCATATCTGTCATTTGATGTAAAGGTCATGTAAATACCAATGATGTAATCCTTGTTATATTTTGTCATGTATGGGCTTTTGAGGTCATGTCAAATATGTAATCCCACTTGGTTGGGTGGTTGTGTCAAATATGTAATCCCACTTGGTTGGGTGGTTGAGTCAAATATGTAACCCCGCTTAATTTGGTGAGTGAAGTATGTATGTGTCCTTGGTGATAGGAAATTTCCTACTCAGTTGAGTTATAGAGTCATGTACTTCATTGAAAATATTTTTGAAGATTCAGGATGTGCCCAGGGGGAGCATGGTCAGTATAGTGTAGATCATATATATAGAGCTCTTATATCTACAAGTAAAGAGAAACCTTGTTTTAGCATTGGTCCGCCATTTTCCCTTGATGTGTCAAAGGGAGAGGAGTAACTTGGATTTTGAATAATTCTTGTATTGATGTGTCTTACAGGTATCTATATGTTGTGGTGATCAAACACCAACATGGTTGCCATCAAGTCTAAAAGGGGAGATTGCTAACATTATGGTGTGATGTGTTGTCCTTGATGGAAACCTACTCAATGAGTTTCCTTTCGATAGCAACCTATTTGATGAAGATGTAAGCTTTATGTATCTACAAGCTAGTTCAGATGCGACAGAGAAATAATTACCAGTCAGTGACAGAGGAATAATGAAGGTAAAGTTTCAGGAAGTATACGCACGTTCAATGAATCCAAGTCATGTACATACACAAGTTTGATGAAGGGAAGCCGTGTATATGTAGGTTAAATGAAGCCAAATCATGTATATACACAGGTTCGTTGAAGCGAAGTAGTGTATATGTAAGTTTGGTGAAGAAAATTCGTGTATACACGCAGGTACAGAGATGCAAGGTTGTGTATCTACTGGCACACTAATTTAACAATACAAAGGGTCATGACCATGGTATTAGCCCACAATATTTAGTGCAATAATGATTATTTGATCGTTTCCAAGAATACCATCGACACTTGTGTGGTTTGTCTCATGGTATTGGCTAAGGCTCTAACTATATAAGGAGGTGAAGATCAAAGTACTAAGTGTGCATGAGTAAGGATAATGAATGAATACTTCAATACAAGGTATATTTGTATGGTATGGGCTATAGTTGATTGATAGATCTGAAATAAAGATGCACTCATGAATACAATGATGGATCAGGATCTCTAGATTGGAAATGACTATGTATTTTCATGATCTGTTTATGAGATGTTTAGATCTGTGGCCTTGCGTATGTTTGTTGCAGTGAAGGGTATTCTCTAAGAAAATTTGAAGTTTTGGAGTATTGCGCAGTGCTAAATTATTTACAGATCTACATGTGGGTTTGACACGAGGAAGGCACGTATACACGTGAGTTTCGTTCTGCAGAGTAGCATATATATTTAGTAATATGTTGAGATCTATACGCGAGTTGGTTTCAGGAGAAGTGCGTACATATCCAAATAAGTCTACTGGAAGGCATGTATGCAAACCAAGGTTTTGTTGAAGAGTGCTAAAGAAAATGTCTGATCAGTTTTTTTGTGTTTTTTTTGTCTTTCAATGATATCTTCATATAGATTTGGGTTGTTTGAGTATTGATAATAGTACTAATGGATTGTGATTAGTGATTGGTTGGTTGATTGGTGATTCAGTGAATGATTTGGTATAGATATATTTTTCAATTTGATATTGAGCTTAAATGTGTGTAGTGGGTCCAGTCTAAAAATATGATGAAAAGAGGCCTACAAGTTGTGATTTATTGAATCCGGTTGATCCAATGTGAAAATTTATGAAACGTGGTCTGCAGTAGTGATGAAGGTTTGAGCCATTAGTGAGGAAGTCTAAGCTTCTTGCCAGTAGGAGCTGGTGATCAGATCAGGGGGTTTAAGCTCCCTTCCAGTAGTGGCTAGTAAACGAGAGTAGGGGGTTGAAGCTCCCTTCAAGTGGTGGTTGTTAAACGAGATCAGGGGGTTGGAGCTCCCTTTCAGTAGTAGCTATAGAATGAGTAAAGGTAGCGACCCTCTACAGGTGGGTGCTTGCATGTTGGTATGAGTCAGTACCATTACAAGATTGTAAGTAGTGTTCTATAAAATAAATATTGAAGACAGAGAAGACAACAAAAATGGTTTTTTCCCACATTGGGTTTCCACCTTAACTCTTGGCGTTCATGTGTGTTTCTTATGTGTGATGATTTATTCTTTTCTTAATACACATATTTACTGCCTACTAAATGTCTAATGAATCATTAATGCATTGTTCTAAGTAAAGTTACTGAAGATTCATCTTAATTATAAGTTCACTGAGCATACGTCAGTTTCCTGAATGAAAGTCATTTACATACGCTAGTTGGATTAAGTAAAGTTGTGTATAAAATTCAGTAAATAAAAGTAAATTTTGTGTGAGTTTTAAATATTGATTCATGCCCCCTGCCCCCCCGCCTCTCTATATTTTTCCCAAAATACTATCAGTTGTTTAATAATCCAAATTGTACAGGTGGTGCATGTAGTCACAAGAAGGTATATGATGTATTGCATAATTCCAATTGGGAATTTCCCTAATTAATAGGGGCTAATTACCCAAGGAAACAAAACAAGGAAATAGGGACTTGGGAAAGCTTAAGTATTTGCCAAGGCTTGTCTAGGAAGCAGTAAAATAGATAGAGATAGTGTAGAGGTTTCTCAAGCTTGAGAAAATCATTGTAACCTTTTCATATTTTCTCACTAATGCAATATATAGATAGCGGGATTTTTAGATATGAATATCCCCAGGAAATCATTGTGTAATGTGTTGATTGAATTATTTCATTTGTATGCTTCATGATTTCACGATTATTTAAATTGGTTTCCACAATTGGTAGAGTAGATTCAAGTCTTTTGTTTTAGAAAATTATAATTAGCAGTTTGAATTTACAAGGAATTTCTACCTGGTATCAGAGTTGAAATCATTATAGAAGAGAAGAATATGAGTTTGTACTTGCAGGATGAACAAGTTTTGAAAATATATTTTCCAGAGCTAGCATCAGGATGAGGATGGATTTTTACGGTCTGTGGCCTGAGTATGCCCGACATGATCCAAAAATACTTGACAAAGTTTACCCACTGTTGAGATGAGCTTGGAAGAGTTGGGATCACTGTTGCCTCGAATGATTTGGTGAGACTAGATCTTCTAGGCCTTCCTAAGATATGGTATAGCTACCATGACTCTGTTAAGAGGAGGGAGAAGCTGCTATATTGGGAGGGACTATGGTCCGATTTGGTACAAGAATAAATTCGACGGAGCACAAAAGATGGATCCTCATCAAATACTGATGATGAGGAGAATTTTTCCTTGGTTGTGAAGCAAAAGAAAGGAAAAGGGAATGTGTCCCATTCCAAATCCGAGACTGGAAAGGAAATAAAGAAGTGAGAATTCTCAAAGATGAAATGTTTCAACTGTCTTGAGCATGGGCACTATGCCACAAATTGTGCACAAAAGAAGAAAAACAAGAAGGCCTCATGAGGAGAATGAGGTGAAGCATTGGATTCATAGTTCAAGTTGGAATTCTCCCTCATGACATGCATGGTGTCATCGGTGATGGGATATGTGTGGTACTTAGATAGTGGAGCATCATTCCACATGACCGACAACAAAAATTATTCAACAGCTTGGAGGATAAGGATATCCAGATGCACATTGTGATGGGTGATGACGGGAGGTATAGAACTATTGTCATTGGTACAATTAACTTTCAGAGAGAGTCAGGTAATCCCATCATAATAAAATATGTCATGCATGTTCCTAGTTTAAATAAGAATTTGGTTTATGTTGCTATGTTGGAATATCGAGGATATGATGTGATTTTTAGTGAAGGAAAGGCACTCCTTTGTCAGAAAGCCACGAGATAGGTGAAAAATATTTGGGTTCGAGTGAAGAACCTCTACAAACTTGATGTAGATGACTATGCAACATTGAGCAGTAAAGCAGAGAAGGTGGAGAGCTGAGACATCGATGAATTATGATACAGGAGGTTAGGCCATCTACACCACAATGCTTTGGGGACCATGCAAAAATTTTCTACAGGACTACCAAAGGGTGCACTTGCACAGAGAGACACATGCAAAGGGTGTACATTGGGGAAGTATACCAAGCCACCTTTCATGATAAGGAAATCTGAGCATAAGAAATCCTTAAGAGAGTTCACTCAAACATGTGTGGACCATTCTCGATATCTTCCATAACAAAGCATAGGTATTATGTGATTTTTGTTGATGGTTTTTCAAGAAACTACTGGACTTTCTTCATGCAAAAGAAAGATCATATGTTCTCCAAGTTTTGAGAGCTCAAGGCACTTGTCAAGAAAGATACAGGGAATAAGGTGAAGCCTCTAAGGAGAAAAAATGGTGGAGAACATATTTCTAATGAATTTAATGACTTATGTGCCTCCAAAGGAATTCGAAGAGAATTTATTGCACCTTATAACCCACAACAGAATGGGGTTGTAGAAAGAAACAATAAAAAAATTGTGTGAGCAACACGAGCTATGTTACATGATCACGGGCTAGCGTTGCATCTGTGGATGGAAGCCTACAATACAACAGTATTTTTGTAGAAAAATAGTCCTCATCAGATACTTAGGATGAGTACACCAGAGGAGGATTTTTTGCAGGTAAGAGACCAAATATGTCATATTTTAAAAATTTTGGTTCATATGTTTATTTCCATGTGACCAAAGATGCCAGGAAGAAGCTAGAGACAACAATAGAGTTGGGGATATTTGCGGGGTACACTAATACACCTCAAAACTATCGGGTGTACTTTCTAGCACACGGGATGACAATGGTTAGAAGAGATGTAAAGTTTGATGAAGACAAAGCCATGCGATTTTACCTTGAGAAGGAGCTTGAGTTTCATGCATTTGAGGGGATCTTAGCTCCAAAGGAGGAACCTTGGGATATGGAGCAACCACAATCGGAGGAACAAAGAGTGGTAGAAACCACTCATGTAGAGCCATCCACTAGAGATGGAAGGAAGCACACCAAATATGTTGACAGATTGTTGTTGGATGAGAGAGATAATGTGGGAGCACCCACATCACAACACAATCAGAGAAGGTCCCTAGAGTGATAAAATTGATACAATGTTGTTATGAGTGAAGGTATTGTGACAAAAACATCCTATTTTGAGGAATTAGTGTAGCATCGAGTGCGGGTTGATGCCATGGTTGAGGAGTATGACTCCATTGTCAGAAATAATGCATGGGAAGTTGTCCCAAGACCAATGGGGAAGTTATTTTTAGGATTCAATTAGGTATACAAGGTGAAGCAAGAAACATATGGAAGTTGGGAGAAACACAAGGCTATATTTCTGGCCAAATACGTCTCTCAGGTGGAGGGGATTGACTATGATGAGACTTTTGCACCAGTCACAAGTTACTCATATATTAGATCTATACTTGCACTCTCAACGCAGATGGGATGGAAGATACATCAGATGGATGTAAATACATCCTTTCTCAATGGGGTTATTGAGGAAGAAGTGTACATTGAGAACCCAGAAGGTTTTGAGACCTTAGAAAATGAGTCACATGTGTGGAGACTTAAGAGAACACTATATGGGCTGAAGCAAGCACCTCATGCTTGGTACACCAAGGTTGAAAGCTATTTCACTAGGTTGGGCTTCACCAAGAGTGAACTGGATTTGAACCTATATCATATTGTGGTTGATGGTAAGCTTTGGGCGAAAACGCGAAGTTGGGAAACACATTTTGGCATGAGATAGAATTCGGGAGAAAATTTTAATTTCTCGGCCGAGAAAAAAAGTCAACTAAATTTCTCGGCCGAGAGTTTTTAACATTCAAAAACTCTCGGCCGAGAGTTTTATTGGGCAAAATCTCGGCCGAAAACCTTCAGCCGAGATTTTTCCCGCGCATTAAATTGGTTTAAATTTCTCGGTCGAGAGTTTTAAAAATTTCTCGGCTGAGAGTTTTTCTCGGCCGAGAGTTTCTGGTCAACGAAAAACTCAGAAAACTCTGCAGTTTTGAGAAACCTGCAACTTTGGAGGGACAGAACACCTACAAAAACAAAATGTTATATGTCAGACCAAATACCATTAGATTCGTCTCTAAATCTAGTTTTTGATGATGTGAGATTTATGGAGTTTCATTGAAAAATTCAATTTTTTATTAATTTTTTACTAAACTGTGTCACTGTGGAATTTCATTGTTCGAAAAATTGCACTGAATGAAAATTCAATAACTTTCAAATGAGGACACCAAAAAATTCAAAAAAATCATAGTGCACTTCCTCTCCCCGTCTACTTCAAAAGGGTACTCTCATTTTTCTTATTGACGATCACATTGAAAAGAAAATCAAAGGATAATAAAATGTACTGAAACATCACTGTTTTTTTGTCTTCGTCCATTTCAAAAAATAATAAAAATAGTGATTTGATCCGAAAATTACCAAAAAATAGTCTGTGCACTAGTGCAATATATGCAGATTATGATGCTATGGTTTTTTTCCAAAAAATGAATAACCTTCCCTAAAAAAAGTAAAGGATAATAAAGTGACTATTTATGTTTTCCTGAAAATTTCAAGTATATGCAGTTAGTAAACAACAAATTTACCCTCTATATGTCAATATTTTTTTTTTTTTTAAATATCGGTATGGAGGTAAGACAATTCTCTACAATTCTTGTTTTTATGTCAAAGCATAATTTGCGATAAAAATATGAGTTTAGTGGAGTTGAAGTTGAAAAACATAGAAAATTACAATTTTCAACGTCAAAAAAGGGCAAAAAGTGTTTCCCAACTTCACATTTTCACCCCTTTTGATTATTGTACTTTATGTCGATGATCTGATACTGATAGGTCATGAGCAAGTCATGAATTCTTGCAAAGATGATCTTGCAAGATAATTTGAGATGAAGGACATTGGGTTATTGCACAATTTCCTTGTTAATTCTTCAGGGAATGTGTGAGCAAGGCAGGTTGAGCAGAGGCAGACAATTGGCTAGGTATTTGTCCGATTTTGCTTATATCAGTGTGAGACAGTTGGCAGAGTGCAAGAGTTTCTCTTGAAAGAGAAATAATTTTATTGTTTCATGATCCTTGAATTTATACAATATATAGATAGTGGGGTTTTAGGCAGTGTGCTTCCCCCATATACATATTGTGTTGTGTGATTGATAATTTGTTTCTCTTAATTGTTATGTGATTTTGTGATCGTGTTTTTTTCTGCAAATTGTAGAAGGATTCAGTATCTTGTTTTAGTATATTACAAGATCAGTTGGAATCTCGTTGTTAGATTTTCTACACTAGTTACAGATGTGTAACATTTTTTTCATCAATGCAAGAAGGATCTAACAAGTGAATTTGATATGAAAGACCTTGGACTAATGCACTATTGCATAGGACTTGAAGTTTGGTAGAAACATGGAGGAATCTATCTTGGTCAAGGAAAATATGTGACAAAGATGTTACATAAATTTGGGATGATGGATCATAAACCCATGAAAACACCTACGCTCACCAATTTGAAGAAGATAATATGTTTAGATTCAATTTTTTTTGAAACAACATCTTATCGATAACTAATTGGTTCTGTGATGTACCTAGTGAACAATTGAACATATATCTGTTTTGCAGTAAAAAACTTAGCCAGTTTTAGATGGAACCTCAACATGATCATTGGATAACATCCAAACACAGCTTAATATATCTCCATGGAACCATACATCATTGTTTCAAATATGTTGCAGGGAATAATATATAGTTATTGGGCTATAGAGATTCATAATGGGTAGGCAGTGATGCAGATGAAAAAATAATTATAGGTATTGGTTGTTTTGGTTTGGGATCCTCTATGGTTTCATGGGTCAGTAGAAAACAAAACTTAGTTGCATTAGGTACCACTGAACAAGAATATACAAAAGCCAATGAAGTTGGTTAAGAAGTCGTTTGAATCTGAAAGTTACTTGGAGATATGTTTGAAGGACCTTTGGACTCTAGCATCATTTGTTGTGACAAGAAAAGTTGCGTAAGTTTGACAGAGGATCCAATTTTCCCTGCAAGGGAGAAGAACATTAATATCAAATATCATCACACTTAAATCTTGGTGCAGGATGGGGTTTTGAAGCTACATTACATCTCCTAAAAGGTAGTCGATATATTGATGAAGCCTCTTCCTAATTGAAGCTTGGGCTTATGTATATCTCCTCCCAGGTTGAGAGGGAGTGAATTTGGACACTGTATTCTCCATGCGTCATGTACTAAGCTAAGAGTAACAATCGTAAGCCTTAGTAAAGGCACTAGTAAGGATAATGGTGTATTTATTAAGAATCTGAGACCGATATTATTTGAATATTTGTATCCTAGACAAGAATAGTCCCGAGGGTCAATATTATTTGAGGATGTGTATCCAAGATAAGAAAAATCATATGAGGACATACCCAGTGACCATGCATATTTTGTATGTGCCTAGAGAGGTGATGGTGTCCAAATATATGTCTCTAAGCATTATGCTTTGATCTAGTGGAGAGATATAATTTTTTAATCAAGGCCTTGCTAGTTTTGACAATATTGGTTATGATGATGCTTATCAATATGAACCCTTATTATATGAATATTTCAATTTGAGAATAACCTATTGTGTCATTATGAATACCTCCCTAGATAAGAGGGAGTGTCGAAAAATGTCACTAGTGTCAGTTTTAATAATGTAATACAAGTATACCATTGATATAATTATTATATTTATTTATTATATTCATCATTGTTTTTTTTCTAGAGTCAAAGCATGTTCTTCATGCTTATAAGGTAAATTGAGTCAAAATAAAATTTATTATGAGTCAGAAATGTAATTGAGTCAAAGTCCCATTTGGAATATTTGTAAGAGAGGAAATTTATTTTTGACTTGAGTGAAAGAGTAAAAAAAAAAAAAAGAAGACAAATTAGGCCTTTATGGCATCCATTAAACCCTCCTAGACATCTATAAATACAAGACAATCTGACCTCATTCACTCATTCACTCATGATATTGTTTTTGTGCCAAAATACAAGAAGAAAAGGAGTGAAGTCAAAGGAGAAAGAGAGAAGTCAAGGAAGAGAGAAAATTAAGATCTCTTAGCATGTTTTTGTTCACACATGTGAAGGTTTTGGGGCAGCTCTGCAAAATCACAAATCCAAAAATTCAATTCTAAACCACAAGTGTGAAATTATGTGATTTGACCGAACTTGACAAGAATTGACCAGTGTTGAATTTAATTGACTTTAACTTGGATGGAGGGAGTTTAACGGTGGGATAATTAGATATTTATGACAATGTTAGTCTTGGTCTTGGGCTTTGGATATTTCACTTTGATCTGATTCTAGGAGAAGAGGATTTTTGGGTTTCCCCCTTGTGGGGTTTTTCCCTGGCTTGGAGCATAATTTTTAGTGTTATTTGTCTCTATGTGATATTTATTTTTTGGTAATTGCTTGATGAAGCGAACATATTATTTGATAATAATCCAAAAATTATTCAAAAGTAATTATCAAGTTAAGAGAAATAATCATTATCTACTTGCATTTGGTTTCTCAACAACTTGAAGCTGAAGAGTTACTAAAAAATAATGGTACTCCTGGAGTAGGAAACCTCTATATGAAAGGCAAGAATAACTATGTGAGGAAAGGGGAAGCAACTCCAAGTAGGTAATATCATGTAGTGTTCAAGAGAAACTAGTTCTTTGATACCATGACTGGAAACACAAAAATGGAGAGAAGAAAATGATAAGAGTGTGATGCATTTGGATAATGAGATACACATATAAATAGAAAAGTTTGGGACCCTTGGTTTCATTTGTGAAGAGGTATGATGGATTCCCTATGTCTATTCAAGTTCAATTGTGACGTTTTGTATTCTTTTTCAAGTAGATAAGGCAATCTACCATAATACACAAGGATTATGTTTCCAACACATATCATTATTCCATAATGTCAACCACGTAAATTTGCATGTGTATAACATAGGTCTGTAGCGTATGCTGCATTAGAACAATACTATCACGATACTTGTGAATTCTAATTTTATTAAGCCATTAATGTCTCACACATTAGTTCTAGCAAATTCAATTGTCTTGTTATGATATTATGGAAATAGGCCCCTATTATTGAAGTATTTATATACCAAGGTCAACATTTCTACATTGAACATGAGTTGAAAATATTGTACTCAATTCAATAATGGAAAGTCAAATATAAATTGAGCTAGATAAGAATTCATTCACTAGTTAATGGTCCCGGGAAGTAGTCTATCAATTAGGAATTTCCTAGAACTTTTGAAGGGCCACCCCTGAAAAAACCAAAGGAGGAATTCAACAAAGTGATACCTAAGGTCTTCTAGTCAAGTATAACATTTCTATAGATAATTTCCTATTTGTAAAGGTGGGTGAAAACAAGAACCTTAGTTATTGTTTGTGACATTATGGTGGAAAAAAAGAATTTTGAAGATTTTTATTCTTGGATAAACTATTTTATCTTGGCAAAATAATTGTCCCTAACATTCAACCAAAATTTACAATCGAATAAAAGTTAAATTTAATGAACGGATGCAAATATTTTTGTAGAACATTCTCCCAAAACCTTTCAAAAACCTATTTACTATGAAAATTGTTTGGCTAAAAATCTATTTAATCAAACATGTTTTTTATCCAAGAAAATATTTTCACACACACAAACACACACATATATAATTTTTCATTGCCTATTCATATTTATTTACTCATCCTATACTATTTTTCTAATCATCAAGTTATTCATTATTTTCCATTTATAAATTTTCATGTGTTTTCTTCTTAGTAATTAATGCTCTACTTGTTTCATGCTCTACTTGTTTCACTAGTCTATTTATTGGGGTTAGAATCAAATTGACTGATTTGTTTTTCATATTCATTAAATTAGTCTATTCATTAGGTCTACCATGGTTTGTTCATTAAAACCCCCTATAAGTTTTCTTACTATTCTTTTCAAGTTTTTATTGGCTACTCGTTATCTTCCAAATATAAGATCATGCATTTTTTTATATTGGTTGTCTATCCCCTATTTGTTTGTCTTGTTTTTTCATTGTCCTCAAGCTTGGACTATTCATTAAGATTTCCCTCATATTGTTCACTGGGCTCAAAATTAGCCTACCCTTCCCGATTTTCCTTTTTATTGGGCATTGACATAACCTTGTGTACTTGTAATGAATCTCTCCCTGGTCTCGACTAGTCATGAAGAGGTGATATCTATTTGTGTTTTCATTACTTTATTAGCTTTTTAATCATGAAAAGGTAAGTTTGGTAATGAATTTATTTCATTAAAAAAATAGTGTATTATTTAAAAAAAAGTTTTGAAAATTTGCATTTATATATAAAAATTAAATGCATTATAGATTTGCATTTAAAAACCTTAACATTTTATTTATATCTTAGTTATTTTTATAGATGTTGGAAATGGTATACATATTTTGCAACAGTTTATATTTATCCAAGAGCAACTAGTTCTTTGATACCACAATTTCTATTATTATTCCGTATAATTGAGTTTTTGATCATCCTAAACCATTATTTTCCAAAGGGACTCATTGATCGTTAGAGTGAAGCTACATAGTTTATGGTCATCCTTAAAGACCTTGTCATTTAGTAGAATATATTGGCTTATGTTAACCATTTTATTTATGGTCATCCCAAAACCAAAAAATTCATAGGAGTTTTCTAGTCATCCTTAAACCATTTTTCAGTAAAAAGATATAAAAATTTTGTATCCTTTTTGGTTTTCTCATCTCAAAACCACCAAAAGCGCACATTCATCCATTAGAATCTCTCCATTTGTAGAATGTATTGACATACACCACTTTAGATTAAAGGGGAGGTGTTGGAAACCTAAATTGTTAGGGTTATAGTATTATGTATTATTCACTTAAGAAAGGTTATAAGAAGGCACAAGTGAATAGGAAAAGTTAGAGGGAGTCCAAGATAGTTTTTAGAAGATGAATCCGAAGGTCACAAATCATGTACTTATATGTGTACCATATTAATGAGATTGCATAACATGCTCATCTCCATTCTAGTATGTTCTAACAAGGAAAATTCAAACTCACATAGTCATGCACAATTTCTAAATATAAAAATTATGTATTTAGAAAACTAATTAATCTTCCTATATTTCATATTTTTACACCATATTCAAAGTCAATGTGGAAGTACCTCTTAGTTAAAATTATTTTCTTTTTCTGTGTCTACATTGCCATTAACATGTCATGCAAGACCATCATTAGCTTGTACCAACCCATGTGTGTGTGCCAAGTCACTCAAATTTTCTTGTAGATGCCTCGAAGAGAAAAGAAAAATGATGATTCGGCTCAATCTCTTGGGGAAGAAATCAAGGTCATCATCTAAAATTGAGGAGTTATGGCATACTATCTTTGATTTTCTTATGTTGCAAGAAAAAGGGTCAATTATAAATAAAATAGAAGAACACTAGTCCAAGAAATAACTATAGTTAGTAGTGAAAATCAACTAATCATTCAAAAGTTAAATGTTGGAGGCTTCAACCCAAACTCCATCTAAATAATTGAATAACAAAGCAGAAAGAGGATTTGCTTGCATTTCAAATTCTAGGAACAATGGTGGTCTGAGGACCTATTGCAATAGAAAATGAATCTCAAGCCATAAGTTGGATAATAGGATTATGCCAAAGGTGTCCCCTATTTAGTGCTTAATTTTCTTGTACAAGATGCACCCTTTCTTGCAGATTTTCTAGAGTCAACTAAAAAATATAAGGAAGTTGAAACTTTTTGGGATCAAAAGCTTGTAAATGGAGAAGTGTGTTCAAAATTTAATCCTTGTCAATCATGGTAATAAGTACTTGGTTGCTTTACTTCACTCAAGTTATGTAATAAATATGTGATTATTTTCCTTCCAAACTTTGAGAAAATATCCTTGAAAGGAGAAACAAAAAAATGTGATAGTTTTTCTTCTAAACACTGCTAGTATAAATGAAGGTTGTAGTAAATAACAATAACAATAAATTCATTGAAACAAAACTTGAAAAACACTATTGGTATAAATGAAGGTTGTAGTAAAGAACAATAACAATAAATTCATCTTAACAAACCTTGAAAAACTTAAAGAACAAAGATGAAAATTTGAAAAACACAATATGCTGAAAACTTGAAAATTGGAAGCCATTTGAAAAAATTTTACAAGTATCCATACATAAAAATTTTGAGCATGAATAACTCGTCCTTCGTAAGGATTTTACTAGGAAAAATAAATTTATGTTTATTATGGTTCGTTTAAGCACCATTGTGATTCTAGCATATGTGACTCTAGTATATGTGAATGTGATTTCTCTACTATGTGTCTGGTTGTTTCACTACGAGGAATCTCTATGTAAAAGGGAATTGTATAGAGCATGTTTAAAATTGATCCATTAATCAATTCACCTCTGGTAGTTCGGTTTCATTGTCAATTGAGTCAAAGGGGAAGCTAGATTAAATGTTAAAGATAGACATGAATTAGCTACTTCGTCACTGCTATCATGCCTTTTAAGTTAATTGCAAGTCGTACACCATAACTCCAAAATGCTAAATAAAAAAAAAATGATTGCGGTATTCTATTGATTGTACAGTGTGTGTAATATCCTAGTTTTTTTCAACTCTTTGCTGGAGGACTTATACATTACACATCCCATGAGCATCGTTTTTAAATTCGGATTGCTAGTTAGGAACTTGATTTCTTATTGAATAAAAGTGATTACCTTTCAATCTATAAATGGTCATGGTGGTTCACCTAAACTTTAGATTGTAGATTTTAACAATGTTATTTGCATTAAATCTTTTAATGCATTTTATTAGCTCAACGACATTCTAACATCAGACACGTCTGCCCAAGAGTCGTTAATTGCTGCTACTATTGATGCAGAGAATAGACGCATTCAGGAATAGGATGAAGATGCAAGACTAATTTCAGGGTTTTCGCGTTGGTGCAAATCACGGTGGCAGGGCAGACAACAGGACTGCTAGAGGGAGGGAAGCTAAGGGAAGGAAGGTCCGGATTCAGAAGGGACATCACTGTTTCAAGACGGCCATGGTGGTAAAGGAGGTTACTATGGAGTATGATGACGTATGGGGAAGGGTGGCGAGTCTCCAGAAACAAGCTCTAATTGGGTGGTGGAAGTTTGCAGATGGAAAAGAGGTGGACATGGTGGAATGGGTGAAGTTGTCCTGGAACCCTATACTAGGCTACATGCAAAAGTTCATTATGTTGCTAAATAACTGGTTCAGTATTCATTTCATGAAGGAAGAGGATGTTGCGAAGGTTATTTAGAAGACACGTGTACGTGGCAAAAGTTTCATGTAACTTGTACCCTGGTATCTGGGCTTCAACCCTGTTATGGAAGCTCCAAAGAGAAAAGTAGTGTGGGTGAAGCTGCCGGGGCTTCCACTTGAATTTTGGACGTTGAAGGATCTTAGGGTGATTGGCGACTCTATTGGTTGTACCAAGTACATAGAACCTCGTATCATTGGAACCACTAATAAGAGAATCACATGGCTGTTAGTGGAGGTATGCTTTGTGGGGGGCTTGCTAGGGGATGTTGACCTTCTTTGGGGACAATGAAGGCACATAAAAAGGGTCGACTACTGGGGGGTACCATTCTGGTGCTTGATTTGTCACCGAATAGGATATTTGAAAATTTCCTGCCCAATGTGTTTCAGAAATGCCCTCAGGGTTAAGTCCTACAATGATGGTTTTGGCTGTGACAATGTTGTTGCCGATGCGACGGATGGGAATGGTGACCAAAAATCGGGTAAGTCACTTCTGCCATCTTCTGGTGATGAAGATTATGTATATGCCAGTGATTGTGGTGAAAACAAGATCCTCCTAATAATGAAATACCTTTTGTTAATGATCTATGAATTCCTATTTTTACAAGGGATATGGTGTGTGAGGGGGGGGGGGGGGGGGTGCCTTTGGCTAATGATCATGGTTCCTATGTTTCTCCTAAGGAAAAAGGATAGGGAAGAGGGGTCCTTAACGGGTGCCCGTTCTTCACATAATACCGCTTTCAGTTCGGCATTGCTGGATGAGCCCCTGCTTTCTGCCACCCCTGCTGCTCCCCTTCATATTTCGTCTCTCGAGCCTTCTCACACTCCCTATAAACAACTATATGTATCTCCATCGATGCCTCCTCTGGAAAGGGAATCTCCCCCATCACCTCGCCTTGATGTTTCCCTTGATATGACAAAATCACCCAAAATTTATGTAGTCAGTGATATAGATTCCTAACCTTGAATTTGTGGCCTTAACAATTTTTGATAGGATGCCCCAACAACATGACATTGTCATATCCCCTGAATCTGGTAACCACATAACTGTACATAAGAAAAAAGCTGGTTCGAGGCACTTCAGGAGGCGGCCTAAAACTAAATCTCTATTTAGAGATGATTTCCTGAACCTCATGGATGTACCCATCTCTTCTTCTAGTGACATCAGGGTGCTTAGAGCAAGCAATCCCTTGGGTGGTCCCAAATGACTTCTATCCTATCTATGAATCTCAGGGGTATGGGCGATCCCTCCAAACTATATCCCCTGAGGGAGGTGCTAAATACGGAGAGACCTATCATTATTCTTATACAGGAAACTCTATGTGACAGATTGAAAGCAATTAGGAATATTCTTTCCATCAGACCGGGTTGGAATGTGGTGGCCGTGGATAATGTTGGTCATGCGGGAGGCTTACTCGCACTATGGAATCCATCATATGCTAAGTTTATGGCTTTTAGTTTTTTTGGTGACATCTTATTATTCGGAAACATTTGCGGGGTACAAGACACTTTCAACATTTTAAACTTATATGCTGCATGCCAGAACATATATGAATTTTGGAAGCGCCTGTGAAATTCCGATATACTTTCGTTGGAGAACCTGTTTTTCATCGGGGATTTCAACTCAACCTTAAATGCTGATGAATCATGGGGTCTTAGAGCCCATGTTGACCCATTGACGGGCTACATTGGCAGGATTTTTGAGCAGGCACAAATGATTGATGTTCGACCAAATCCTATTATTCCTACGTGGACAAATTGTCGATTAGAGGGGGATTTTATCGGCAAGAGGCTGGACAGAGCTATGGTGAAGGGTACCATGGCTAATAGATTGGGTAATATGCGATCATATATCCATGTTTCAGACTTATCGGATCACATGGCAATTGTTCTGTTGTGGCGCATGGAGAGAAAAAGAAAGGGGGTCCCTTTCAAATTCAATCGGACATGGCTGAATGATGAGGAATACAACAAGATCATCCGATAACATTGGACAAAAAATTATCCATATGAGGGATTACATGGATGGGAGATTTTTCATTCAAAACTATAGCGAATAAAGTCCATTACAAAGGCATGGGAAATTAGAAAGAAGGAAAAGCTTAGGGAGGAGCACAATGATATAACAAGAATTCTCAACGACATACACTCTAGATTTGTCAACTGTGCCCTGGATGATCAGACCTACTTGCAAATGGCCAAACTACAATAGAGAAGAGAGGAGATACTGAAGATTGAAGAACTAACATGGAAACTCAAGAGCAAGATCAGATGGCTCAAGGAGGGAGATTTGAATACAAATTTTTTTCACATATCTGCAAATGAGAGGAAGAACATAAATGCAATCTGGTATATTTAGAAAAATGACGGGAGCTATGTCTATTCCATGGAGGATATTATGGGGGAAGTGTACAGACACTTCTCGACCTTCTACCAAGCTGATGTAGATATTTCCTTAGAATGCCAGACATGGGTCGTTCAGCATATTCTGCATATGTTTGATGAGGAGGCTATTCAGCGCCTAAATGATACAATTACAAAGGAGGAAGTTGAGCTAACACTAAAGTATTTTGCACACGACACATGTCCAGGACCATACGGCTAGCCAGTGGAATTTTATGTACATTTCTTCGACATTATAGTAGAGGAGATTACAGCTGTTGTGGAAAATGGACGGATTATGGGACACATTCTGACGAACATGAATTCCACTTTCTTGGCGCTCATCCCCAAATCATCTGATCCTAAGACTTTTTCAGACTTCAGACCGATTGATTTGTGTAATCTTATATACAAGGTTTCATCTAAAATCATTTCAAATAGGATGAGAATGACACTATCAAAGTGTATCTCGAAGGAACAATATGGATTTTTGAAGGGATGGTCAATTCATGATGCAATTTCCATAGCTCAGGAAGCTATGCATTATATGCATGCTGGGAAGAAGGAGGCTCTCATTTTGAAGATTGATCTGTATAAAGCGTATGACACAGTGGACTGGTCATACATCAGACTGGTAGTTCTTAATATTGGGCTCCCGATTCACATCATCAGATGGATTATGGCCTGTATAACATTCGCCAGTTTTGTTGTTATCATAAATGATCTGTCGAATTTTTTTTTTGGAGCCGAATGGGGATTAAGACAGGGGTGTGTTCTATCCTCTCCCATATTCATATTGATCATGGATGGATTTATAAAGCTTATGGAGATGGCCATGACCTCGCGTTATATCTCTGGGCTCTCTTTCTCTAACGCTATAAGTATCACTCATTCACTTTTTGTGGATGATATTCTTATTTTTTTCCAGATTAATAGAAACCATTGGTTCTATATTCATTTCTTGCTGACTCATTTTGGGAAGGCATTTGGACTATGCATTAACAAGGAGAAATGTTTCTTTATTTGTGATTATGGAAATGAGGAGGAGATTAATTTCATTGCTAATTTCCTTGGAGTGAATATTAAGAGGGCAAATGAAGGATTCTTATACTTAGGATACATAATCAAAAACTTGTGGGTATCGAGTGAAGGAATGGAAGTGGCTTGTGGAGAGATTCAAAGTTAAGATTGGTAAATGGACACATAGGTGGCTCTCATTGGGGGCCAGACTAATCATGATCCAAGCGGTCCTAACACAACTTATTGTGTACTGGGGTCACATATTTTACTTCCCGGAGAAAACAGTGCATCGTATAAATCAAATTATGGCAAAATTTTTATGGGGAGGGGCTGGTATGACCAAAAAACAACATCTTTGTAAACTGGAGTTGTTATGTGTTGAAGATCAAACAAAATCTTTTCAATCTTTGCTGAGTGGTTAGTATGGAGATTCGGGAATGGGTTGAAGATCATCCTTGGTTGTGATAGAATATATGGTATGAACGTTGATTTGCTTCCTAGCCAGCGGATTGCTCACAGACTTTCTCACTGTGGAATCATACATTTCTATCAAGTCATCCACTACTGGGCCCATGGTGCTCCCACCTTCAAATCTACTGAGCCTCTTGGCCTCACTAGTAGGGATGTGGTGGATTGGAAGGAAAATATGCAGTGTATTCAGGCAACAGGATTATGCTACAGGAATGAAGGGGACATGATCACATGGGAGGGGGACATCAAACAGGGCTCAGTGGTTGTACAGGATGCTTATGTCTACATTATTTCTCGGTCTACACAGGAGGAATCGTCCACAGATTTTTGGCCTTTTTGGCTTAGGCAAATGCCAACTAAGATCCTATCATTTGGTTGGTTGGTTTGGAGGAAGAAAATCCCTACATGAGACTCCCTCTTGCGTAAGGGTTTTCAGGGTTCGGGAAGGTGTGCTCTGTGTCTTAATCATGAGGAATCTGCTGAACATATTTTCTTTTCATGCCCAAGGGTGCTTGTTATTTGGAATATTTTTAGCTGCTATATTATTGACTCATCATGGATCCCACGGGACTTCATGGAGGCCACCCACAGATGAGAAAAAATTAAAGGGAAATTTCAATCCTTGCTTTTCTTTCTCATATGGGAAGTATGGCTGGCACGAAATCGGATTATATTTGATGGAAAGTGTTTCTCCTCTGCCCTTATTCACTTTTCCATTATGAAATGGATCAATCACCGGGTTTCTGTTGTGGCTAGCATTTCTGATTGCTCTATTAGGAATGGGCCTCATCCCGTCACTATTCCTGCGATTTATTTTGATGGTGCATGTCAAGAGGGTATGATGGGATGTGGGGCATGGATTAAGATCTCGAAGGCTGAGCGGATTCATATATGCTGGAATGGAGGCCAGGGAACTAACATTTTGTTGGAACTTATGGCTCTTTGGTGTGGTCTTCTTGCTGCCCATAACATGGGCATTAAGGAGGCCTGTATTTTTGGTGACCCAAAAATTATCATCGATGCAGTGGTTGGGAGTGCTGCTCTTTCTTCCCCAAGTTCACAGGGTTGGCTATTGAGGACACAATAGTTATGGGCTAAAATAAACAAGCCTCTTATTAACCACATCTTCAGAGAATTAACACCAAAGTTGATGAGCTCTCCAAAAAGGGTCTTGGTATGAGTTTTGGTATTATGCAGGTTAATCAATTCAGGAATGGACAATGTATATGGGCCACGGAAATACCTATCCCTTAAGCAATGGACACAGGGTACTTGGCTGGCTTCATTAATCGAGCATGCTTGGGTTTCCTTATGTGTTTTCAATGCAAGTTATATGTGGGTGGTGTCGACTACAAGCGAGCTGGGTTATATTGCTGTGTTTTGTTTTCTTATGACTGATATCCCTGATCAGAAGGGATGAGCAGAATGGTTTTTTCTGCCTCGTAATTATGTTTATGCTATTTTTCAATTTGAGATATCAGACAATGTTTTGGAAATATGTACTGTTTACATTGATAATAGAGAGTGGTTTTTTTCTTCTGAAAAAAAGCATTAATCCATAGTCGTGTGTTTTCTTATCCTTTTGTAGTTGCAAGGGAAACAAAAGAATCTGACATTGCGCAGCCGGAAACTTTCAATTTCCACATACCCACTAGCTCATCTTATCGTAACTTTCTATTTCGACAGTTCCGTGTTGCCCTTTCCTGATACCCACTAGTTCGTACATCTTATCTTAGTTAACGCGTCTGGGCCTAGATCCTTCATCCACCTCTACGCTTGACCGACAACTCCTCCCTTAAAATCTTTTTCCTCTATGTCTTGGGAGATTCCTCCGGTGTTTTCTAATCCAACTCTATAATACTTCTCCTCTAAATCTACTAAATCTGTGTGAGAGTAGTAGTTTTTTATTGCGCTGAAAGCTTTGTGACTGTTCCTTACGCTTCTATGCAAAAGCACTCTGCTCTCCTCACCACACTGAATTTTTTTACTTTCATTCTTCTGTTCTTCACGTACATTCTCCGCTTCCTTCTGCTTCGCTAACTTTCTGCCTCCTCCTACATCGCGTACTCCCCCTCGTCGTATTCACATCACTCCTACTGCGCCCAACTAAAGGGGTATGAAGAATCATGCTGCTCAGTCAATTCTACAAGGAAAATGGTACTATAAAGAGATGGGGATCACGCGTGACTTTTTGATACCATTATTTGTGCCGAGCCTCAGTAATGGCAGGAGTTTATTGTCTCTAAAATAATCTTGCTGTCGCTATTGAAATCATCCTTCAGATTTTGCAAAGTATGGATAGTGAATAAGTGGTTGACTAGGCACCACACCAGCAATATCCTCACAAAATATTTAACTGTTGATCTCTTATTCATTTGTCATGTACGATTGACCAACACATGATGTGCTTTGGTTGGAGATTCGTTGATCCATTTCACATCCACAAATTCTACCCTTTTTCAAGGCAATGGGTGATTCACAAGTCACAAAATCCACGGATTCCACAACGTTGATTGGGACTATTGACGAGGGTCTTACTCGGTCCCACATCCACTAGTACCACAAAGATTCGTAGTAAGTGGTATTGGTAAAGTATATCCCTTTTGTAGGAACAATGTGCTCTAAGCATTCTGTACAAGGTATAACTTATAAGCCTATAAGGTGCCTTTAAATTATAAGGTGAATATAAGGTGATGGGTAGATGTTCTTTCATCTACCAAGCCTAGTTTCAACCTTGTTCAAAAGAAAAAAAATACAGTTTTTCCAATTAGATCATCATTTTTAATCAATGGTGTAACTCAAACATCTTACAATGAGTGCAAACTCGCAAATATATAGAGCGCTAGTCAAACTAGCATGACCTCAACAATGAGACTTACATATATCACTCTCAAAGTTCCATGCCCTAGTTTTGAGAAATCCCTTGAAATCCCTAGAAAGCCATATGGTAAGGTCTGGCATTAGTCAACAATTATAGAAATCAAGGGATGGAAAGGGCGCTTCTTTTGTTGCTCATGAAGTTGTTGCAGATGAGAATTTTATTCTATCAACTAACGAAGATGTTGCACATGAGGAAATCTCTTCCCCCACTAGTGATCAAGAATCTGTTACAGATGGAGAGATTGTTTTCAAAAAAATAGAAGAGGACTTTGACTCCTCTACTATTGATGATCTTGATGATGTAGATGTGACGAGGTCTCAATTTGATGATGCCCCACATGCAATCTTTACCATAGAACCATGTATGCAGCCATTGAGGCATCCCTAGAGATAGGCACACCCATGCATGCATCCGATCGTCAAACACATGTTGAAGGTGTAAATATCCCATATTGGCATACAACCAAGGATAAGAAGAATCACTCCTTGATCCAAATCTAGGAGTTGACCTCTACTTCTACAAAAAAAATCGTGTTCCTCCATATCCATTTGCAGAGAAGGAGTCCACCTCCATCTATGTACTTAGTTTGGTATCCGGCCCCATTTGTTGGTCAAGCAAGAAACATGTTGCTATTATTTTATTATTAATAGAGGCCAAGTATAAAGGAGCAACCAATGCTATCATTCAAGCTATTTGGTTGAATTATTTCATTTCCAAGCTTGGTATCATTGTCCATTGTTTGACTTTCATATGGTGGGACAATTAGAGTACATTGAAGTTTTGTAGAGGTCCAATGAAACGACAATGAACCAAACATATCGAGATCCACATGTACTACATCAGATGATTGATTCATGACAGGATCATCAATATGTAGTACTGTTCTAGCTCTAACCATACTACCAACATCTTCACCAAGACATTCACTGAGTATAAGTTTCACTTTTGCAGGATTGTCTCAGGGTGAAGGACACACTTGCTTAGAAGTTTTCTTTTGTTTTAGTTTTGCATCATATTTTGAGAGGGAGGGAGGGAGAGGGATGAGTGGGGAAGCCAGGGGGGGTGGGGGGGGGGGGGTTGTTCCCACCTGGTTTTCCTTCTTTTCTCTTTTACGCACTGTACATGGGCACCTAAAATGGTTTTATTGTTGGACTCATCCATCTTGCATCATACTCACCTAAGTTATTCTTAAGGGGGGTGTTGGTGTACAAACACATTTAGCTTTGGTTAGCTCTGGTTAGCTTTAATGCTTGTATATAATTAAGTTTAACTTAGCTTCTTTATGTAATGATTCTTTCATCGTTGATGAATATACACAATTATTCTCTCTTCCTTTTTTTTCTCAATTCTTGCAAGTTTATGCAATTATTCTCCAACTACATCCTTATTTTTGTAACCTCTAATATTTGAACAAGTAAGGACCTAGATGGAGATTTTTTTTTAAAACTTGCAAGAATTGAAAAAAGATAGTAGAAAGAATGAATTTTGTATATTCACTACTAATGAAAAAATCAATACATAAAAAAACTAAGTCAAACTTAGTTGTATGCAAACACTAAAACTAACTAAAATTAACCAAAACTAGGTGTGATTTATACTATATTAATGTGAATGGACACCAACCTAACAACAAGGCTCTTTCTCTAAGACTTTTTTCGTTTTCTCATTAAATGTGTTTCTTTGTTAAGTGACTTATTTTTATCCCATTTATCCCATTGTAAGTGTGCTTCCTTGGTAATCTTTGTTGTTATGTTTGTTGTTGTCCATTCTTTGTTATTGGATGTCTTCTAATCTCATTTCAAGTGTGTTGCCTTATTAATGTTTGTTGTTTTCAATACAATTGTTTTGAAAGCAATATCCGTATGGTGTCAATACTTAGTTTATTTGAAGTCTGTCGATTTGTTTAAATGCAGTCTAATTGTAATCTCAATTCTCAAGGCAAGGGAGATTCTCTTTATTAATGTTTGTTGTTGTCAATACAATGCTTTTGAAAGCAATATATCAGTATTAATCTTGCGTCTTAGTGTCAATACTTAGTTTATTTGAAGTCCATCGATTTGTTTAAATGCACTCTAATTGTAATCTCAATTCTCAAGGCAAGGGAGATTCTCTTTATTAATGTTTGTTGTTGTCAATACAATGCTTTTGAAAGCAATATATCAGTATTAATCTTGCGTCTTAGTGTCAATACTTACTTTATTTGAAGTCTATCGATTTGTTTAAATGCACTCTAATTGGAATCTCAATTCTCAAGGGAAGGAAGATTCTCTTTCCCTCAATGACTTAAACCCGTGTTTATGTAATAACTTAATTGCATATCTTGATTAGGTTATTACGTTCACATAAATAGTAAGGACAAATCTCAATGCAATTAGGAGTGAAATGTCTTGTTATTATAAAAAGATTTATATTTCATTGAAAATGTATTTTGGATTAATTATATTATTATTTATTAAGCCATGATTTTAATGGTGTAATGTGAAAGAAGAAAAAACAGATTTATCATTAGATCTAAATTACAGAGATACATCATATTTCAAAAATAAATTTTGGAAAATAAAATTAATAAAATATATATATATTTTTAAATTTAAAATAAACATTCAAACAAACTATGGGCTTAAACAAATGGGCATAATAATAGAATGGGAAAAGAACTCTAACGCTGGAATGAGTTGAGGTACCACTACCAGTTGAATACATCTTGAACATATGATGAGTATCTATATTCATAAGGAAGAATAAGAATGTACACGCATTGTTAATAAATTGATGTGTATGTGAATAAAAAATAAAAATCATGTTACTAGTTTTTTTTTTAAGTTTCTCAATTCCTTATTATATGCGTTATTCTTTAAATAATAATTGTCAATTATTTAGAATTATATGATCAATTATATGAGTGAATCAATTCACCTCTTGCAGTTTTGTTACATTGTTTATTGTGTTAATGAGTAAGCACGATTAAATGCTCAAAACAACCATACACTAGCTATTTGCTTCAATGATCTCATGATTTTTAAGTTAACTAAAAGAAGTTGAACTTAAAAAGCTCTAAATTGTGAAAAATGATTGATTGCCTTATACGATTATCGAACCTATAATTGTGCAATTTGTGTATTTTTTCATGTTTTTTCTTCACTCTTTAATCGTTGGCTCAGGCATTAAACATTCCGTCGGTACAATTTTTAAATTGGGATTGCTAGTTGGGTTGATCGCTGTGAAATTGATATCCTCACTTTCACGAGAACACAAAAAAATATGTGTGATGTGAAAATTGCTTGGTGGACTACTAGCGTATACTTCGAGGGAGAAAATTAAAAAAAAACACTTTTATTAGTGAAACACACACGTGTTTTGTTTTGTTTTGTTTTTTTTTTTTAATAATTTTGTAGTGTTTTTTTATTTTCTATTTTTTAAAGAGTAAGTTGCTATACATATTCTCTTGTATTTGATAGCCTTAATCTGCTCGAAATAAACCAGGTCTGTTGACCCACCTCAAAGAATTATAAACCAACCAAAATTAATATTATTTTTTCCTTCTACTCACAACTAATATCCTTTTATTATATCTATATATACACAGAAATGTTTGTACACTGTGACTGCACATTTAGAAAAAGGAAAGCACTGATATTAGCTTGCAAAAATATTTTGGAGTGTTTCAATGGAGTTCCGAGCATCTTGTAAGTATAAAATATCATGTGAATGGGGTCCCCGATTCCGTAAATTTGGTAATATTTTGTACTTCACTCTGGTGCATCCAATTCCAGAATACTCTTAGTTCAACAATGAATGGGCATAGATTTAAATTAAATGAATATTGTACATATATTGACTAAAGAGTGTATTGATTTTAAAAGTAGTGAAGCTCAATTACACAAACAAAAAGTAACAGGTAACCCGAATATGTGTCTCTAAAAATATTGAAGAAAATACAGATATCAACATTTAATCTCACAAATAATAGTTTTAAAATAAAATGTGAGATAATTTTTGGGTAAATTGTCTTTAACTTGAGACCCAAAAAAATGTAAACATGTCTAATACTTTAGATATTTGTCTCTATAAAAATAATATGTAACAGAAGCATTATTGTTATACATAACATAAGCATTATTGTCTATCATGAGACAATTTCATTTTTGTCTTTCGGAAGACAATAGTTGGGAATAAAGACATTCATTTTTTTGAAAGTTTAGTAGTACCTTTCATTTTTCTCATTTTTCACCTTTTTTTTTTCCACTCCATATTTATTAACATGTCCAGATACATCACCCCGATCGGGGAAGGGAATTGAATCAATGATGAGTGCTATAACAGTCTAACTCATCACCGTTTAACCAAGACCCCACAGAAGGAATAAAGACATTTATATTTATAGAGACAATATGTTTTTAACCCTAGCTATTGCCTCTCCACAGAAAATGAAAAATTATATTTGAAGACAATACAATATCACTTTTCCCACCATTGAAATAAATCAATATAAAATGTATTTAATTAAAAATAAACCACAATATCATTTATTGATTCATGTTAGGGCATAGTGAAATCGAACCACCACCCTTAAGGTAGTTTCTCTTTCATTGAGCTAGCACCTTTTAAATAATTATGATTAGCGATGTCAATGGGCTCAACAAGAAGCGTGTAGAGAGAACCTAGTCTTATCTACACTATGCTACACTAGAAACCATCTAGTAACTAGTTCTTCTCAACCATCATAATGGTTTCGTCCCATCCGCCTGCCAGCTTCAGTTTATTGAGGTTAGCATCGAAGTTTGTTCTATACCTTAGTCATAGTATTTAGTGTCATTTCTCAAACATTGTACATGATACGTTTCTATTTCATTGATGACCACTTCTATCTTTGCTCTTACATTATCAAATTTGGACACATTCTATCGTAGCTCATTCAAAAATTGTCCCATTGCTCTTAGGAAAATCCTTGTTGGACAATTTTATGCAAATTTTCTCAACCCACACAATTATTCCTAAAATAAGGGCCCTACTAATATTACTAGAAAAACATATATTTTCATTACAATATATCAAACAAGTCTACATGGGAAATGGAATACATGCTGATAATGATGGACAATAAATGGTGTTGATTGTTATTTTTGTGCAGTAAAAATTATAATTTATAACCAAATATTGATAATGCTATAAATAAAACTAAATGAAAGGCTTACGACTAGACAGAGTATGAGTTAGAGTTGCACTAATATAATATTTCAATGAAATTTCCCATAATTGAAAATCCCATTATCATATAGAGCTATAAACCCAAATAAATCTAATATTTAGAACCAATTTAAGTATGTTATGGAATTGTATCGATCCATTATGTCATTGAAAGTTGAAATAATTTAATTCCCTCTACCATACTAAGCTTGGACCTGGTTTATTTTATCTTGTAATTTTATATTCTTATCCTTGACTAGTTATCGACTACCCTACCTTGTCATTACACTTACCATCTTGGGCTTAAATTTCATAACCATTGTTCATTTACGGTGCACCTCCATCTGGCCGCAATAATTCAACATGGCCATTCTAGGAAATGGATCCATGCTCCCTACATTACTATTACCATGGACGAAAATAAAATAAAATCAAAGATCAATGAATGTAGTATGCTAGACCAAGATTCATTAACTAGATTTTGAGATGCGTCAAGAACCATGTAATTTAGTACTCCATAAAACAATAATTCTTGGAAAAACCCTCAATAGTGTGCTTGTGAAGCCACTAGAAACAATATTGTAGCACATCTGGCATAGCTCTAACTGGACATAAAGTCATATTCGTAAAGGAGACATATAACTTGAAGACTATGGAATTATGATCTATGCATGAGCCTTCATCCTTGTGCAAACATATTACTTTTATAAAATGTATCAATGGAATAATTCATGATCCATTATATATTTGATCAAACCAACCAGTGAACCGCAACAATGCATCACTAACATTATAGTTGGGCGTCGCCAAAATGATAAAAAAATGGCAAGATCAAATTATGAAAGCAATCTTGGTTATCTCTACTCTGAGAGACTACACCAAGAAGGACTTCATCCATAGGTCTCTCTACATTCTCATTACAATACAATCAATATATATTTTATATGATTATAGGGAGGTTAGAACCAATACCTAATAAATAGGAACAAACTCCTAACCTAAAGTTCTACTGAACCGACTCTCTCTAATTAAGTTTTTCCATTATCTTCAACACTCCCCCTTGGAGAAAGGGTTCACAGATATTCCTAACATTTCCCTAAACATTTCAAATTTAATTCTACCAAGAGGCTTAGTAAAAATATCAACAACATTATTACAAGTATTACAATATTAGACATGAGTTTCATTTGATTTAAATTTCTCTCTGACAAAGTGGAACCGTGTATCAATGTACTTAGTGTTTTTATGAAACACATGATTGTTTGAAAGTTTGATGGAGCTCTGGTTATCACATTTGATAACTGTTGCATCTTTCTGTTCTTCTCCTGCATCCTGGAGAAGTCTCCTCAACAAAATTTCCTCACAAGGCACTGCACACATCACTTGGTACTCACCTTCCGCTGAAGACAAGGAAATTGTTTATGATTTTTATTGCTCCATGCAATTACACCGAACCCAATGCTAAATTCATAGCCTGTTATGAATCTCCTGTAATCTACGTTTCCAACCCAATCGAAGTCTGAAAAACCTGTCAATTTAACATCACAAGAGTCAGTATATATAATTTCATAGTCTAAGGTTCCTTATAGATACCTTAAGACACATTCTGATGCAATCCAATGGCTTTCAAGTGGCTTGGACATAAATTGGTTCAATGCACTCACTGCATAAGCCAAATCTTGTCTAGTAGTGGTTAAGTAGATTAAAATCCCAACCAACTACCTGTATAATGTTGCATCTGCCTCCTTTGAACCATCATCACTTTGAAGTTTGGTATTTTGCTGTAATGACATTGTTGCAGCCTTACACTATTCCATATTAAATTTTTGTAGTAGAGTCTTGACATACTTACTACGTGCTAGAAAAGTCTGTCCTGAACCTCTCCAGATCTATAGACCCGAACAATAGCAAAGCTCAGTGAAGTCTTTCATCTCAAACATTTGTGAAATCTTCTCTTTCATTTCTTTAATGAGTTTATCTACATTTCCTGTAATGATGAGATCATATATATATATAAATCAATCAAAACAATTCACCCCTTCTCTTCAAACACAATATAGAGATTGCGGTCATTTTTTCTTCTTTTATAACTTCGTTGCAAGAAAAACAAATCAATTATATCATACCATGATATAGGAACCTATTTTAGTCCATATAAAGCTTTCTTTAATCTACAGATTAAATGTTCTATTTCTTGTTTAACAAATCCCTTAGGTTTCTCTAAATAGACTTCCTCTTTCAACTCCCCATTTAAGAAAGAAAAGTTAACATCTAGTTGGTGCATCATCCAGTGATGTTTAGTAGCTAAGTCAATTAAAATTCTGATTGTATTAAGTTTAGCTACAGGGGTGAAGGTTTCCTCATATTCTACACCTTCTTTCTACGAATACCCCTTTGCAACTAGCCTAGCTTTGTATTTATCTGTGCTCCCATAGGCTTTAAATTTGGGCTTGTATAGCCATTTACAACCTATGGCTTGTTTTCCCTTAGGCAATTCAACTAACTCCCAAGTTTTATTTTTAAGAATTGATTCATGTTCCTCTTCCATGGCTTCCCTCCATTCATTATATTGACTCACTTCTTTATATCTAGAGGGTTCAACAACATTTAACATGTTAGTTATAAAATCATTCTCCCTATATCTTGTTGTAAATTTATTTTTCCTACCTGATCTCCTGAGTGTTGGAGTGGCCTCAAACCTATTTTGATTATCCCTTAATGGACTTGGTTCAATGATTGCATCTGTAACATCTCGTTCTTCCTTTTTCTGCTACTACTGCTGCTACTCATGGCTTCTCATGTTTCATGACTCCCTTCTTCCACCAAAAATGAAATGTCCCATTCTTCATTAGTGTTATATTTGTTTCCATCATGAACCTGTTCATGAAAAAATACATCTCTACTCGCAAAAACTTTATGAGTAGAGGGATCAAGCAATTTGCAAGCCTTAAATTCAATACAATACCCAACAAAAGTGCATTTGATGGCTTTTGAATCTAGTTTATTTATATCCTCCTTTGGCACATAACCGAAGGCTTTGGATCCAAAAATTCTTAAATTTTTAACTACAGGTTTAAATCCTAATAAGGCTTCAAAAGGAGTTTTAAATTCAAGACTCTTTGTAGGACTCCTATTTTTCAAATACATTACAGTATTTATCGCTTCAGGCAAAATCCATTACAAATATTTTTATCTTTCAACATATTATGAGCACACTCCACAATGGTTTTGTTTTTTGTCTCTACAACACCATTCTACGGAGGAGTGTGGGGTACTGTAAACTGCTGCAGTATTCCATGGTCTTTGCAATATTTGCTGAAATAAGCCTGCCTGTACTCTCCCCCTTGATCCGAGAGGAGAATCTTGATGAATTTACATGTCTGCTTCTCAATCATGCTTCTAAATTGTTTGAAGTATTCAAAAGTATGACTCTTTTTGTTGAGAAAATATACCCACGTGAATCTTGTACAGTCATCAACAAATAATAAGAAATAATAAGCACCCCCCAATGACCTTGACTGCATTGATCCACATAAATCAATGTGGACTAACTCTAGTATATCTCTTTGTTTTCTATTTACATTAACAAGAAACTCATCTATGTGCATCTTCCCATGAGCACATGCTTCACAATCAACATGAATATTTTTTAAATTAGAGAGACCATTGAACATACCTCTTTTCTGATGTAACAACAAATAATTGAAATTAATATGGCTAAATCTATGATACCATAAATATTCTGCAGATATATCTGATGATTTCAAATATTGATGTGGCACACTTCTCACATTTAGCTTGTAAAGACCACTTTCACGAATCCCTGTTGCAATTGTCTTCATACAATCCAACAAATCCTTAACAACACAATATGATTTAAAGAATTATACCTTAATTTTTTGATCTATTATCATTGAAACATAAATCAAATTCTTATTAATTCCAGGTACATACATCACGTTTTAAATGTGCCTAATATTTCCATTAGGTAGAATTACAGGAAAATTACCATTCCCTTTAATTGGGTACCATGTGTGGTCGCGAAGGTAGATTTTTGCTCCAGCGATGGTTTATTTGAAGTCTTCAATCCATTATCTATTACCTGTCATGTGGGTGGATGCTCCTGAATTCATATACCACATGTATGATTCATCCTTCTCATTAGAATCAGCTATAAATAGTCTGAGGTCTTGGTTATGGTCATCATCAGCAAAGTGTCCTGCATGTATCTTGTATCTCTACTGACCTTCATCAAACTTCTTCTTTCGAAAATGTTTAGCCATATGGCCAATTTTACCACAATAGAAACATTTTAATACTGAACCATTCCTATTTGATGGCATACCTTAAGATGGATTTGTCTTTTTTTGTGTTGTACCTCCACCTCTCTATCCTCCATTTGATTTCCCTCTGAAGGGCTTCTTCTTATCCATTAAATCTAGATCTAAATTCTGGGGTTTCAATGTCATCCACCTTTCCTCCTCTTGCATTAGAATCCCTGTCAATTCTTCAAATTTGGGGGCTTTCTCTCCCGCATTCAAGCTTGTGATAAAAATCTGATAGTTGTCAGTCATACCATTCATAGTAATTGTTACCAGATCAGTATTACTTACAACTTCTCCTGTCGTGAAGCTTGTACTTGAGGTCCTTGATCCGTGAGATGAACGCAACTACTATTTCATTCTCCTCCATTTTGATGGAGAGAATATTGCTTTTCAGGAAGAGTAGGCAATTTGTATTTCCGATTTTGTACAAATCCTTGAGAGTAGTCCAAATATGCTTTTCTGATTTGCAATATTTGATGTGAGGGATAATGCAGTCTTTGACTTCTATTTTGAACATCATTTTTGCCTCGTTCTCCCTCTTCTCCCACTCATGTACTATCGCAACTATTATGCCTCCTGCAACTATAGGTTTTACGTCATTTCCATTCACTATCCCCAATGCAATATGCCCTTCCAAGATAGTTTGAACTTGAATTTACAATTAGAATAATTGGAACCATCGATCTTATTGCTCTCATTCAAGTATACTTCCATCAGATTATTCATCTTGACACTTAAAAAAAAATACTTCCAAAAATTGACAGAAAAATAGATATACAAACAGATCTACCTGAGATCCACAAAAAAATGTCAAGAAACAGATCTACCTAATCTTCGACCACTCTGGCAGGCTTCTTTGTGCATTGCACCACGGGCTCATGGGTTCTTCTTCCACGATCTCTTCTGCTATGAGCTCACAGGCTCCTCTATCATGGATCATGCTTGCAGCGATCCTCACACTTTACCATTGATTTTCTACTGTCTCTATTTCCATGGCTCACTGGCTCCTTTGGCACGATCTCACTGGATCTTCAAGCATGATCTCTCTAGCTCAACATGCATAAGCTCTCTAGCTTCAATCGACAATCCACAACACGATCTCCCTGGCTCCATGTCGCTCCACAAAATGAGATCTCTAGCTCCACGATGCTCCCCAACATGAGCTCTCTAGCTCCTCTGACACGAGTTCTATGGCTCCTCTTTCACATTGACAACAACACTTCAAACCTACTCAAATGTCGTGATGGTCGTGCTAGGAAGAATCCCCGTAAGGAAAACATAAATGAATGTTTTTTTTCCAGTCGAATTTGTTCTGATTTCAGAGATCAGAGTTGTTCTATGGCATGGTTCCACGCTAATCAGGGCTTCTGTGCCTCCCATGAACACGTTATTCGACGTTTTCTCCAGAAAAAAATAGCCCCACTCAGGCCACCAGGGATTTATCTTCTGTCGCCTGGACACTCACAGGGATGAAAGCACTCTGGCTTTGATTCAACCCTATAGCTATGATACCATGATAAAAAATGGCAAGATCAAATTATGAAAGAAATACTAGGTAGCTCTACTCTGAGAGACTACACCAGGAGGGACTATGTCCACAGGTCGCTCTACATTCTCATTACAATACAATCAATATATACTTTACATGCTTATAGGCAAGTTAGAACCAATACCCAAGAAATAGGAACAAACTTGTAATCTAAGGTTCTGGTGAACCGACTCTCTCTAATTATGTTTATCCATTATCTTCAACAAAAAACTCCATCCAAAAGAATAAAAAAAATTGTAATGAGAAAAAGTGTAGAACAACACTATTGCACTCTTGCCAATGTGGTTGGAATTGCCAAACACAAGAAAGAAAATGATCCACTTTGGAAATAATCTCAGTGTTCTCGAATCGATGTAGTGTATCATGACCACATGTTCAACATTACAATTGGGTGTGCTTAAATAACATGAAAAACATCACCCATTGAGAAAATAACATTCATGCCAAATTTTGCAATTTCCATCATTGAGTTTATAAATAATTAGAGACCATTTACTTGTTATTAAAATGTGTTTGTGGCTAGGTGGGTATGTGGGTTAAGCCCAACTCATTTAAAACCAAACCAAAAACTTACAAATTCAAAGAGATCCTTAGGGTTCTTTATTGCCTCCCTCTGTTCTGGACTGTTGTTATTCCTCTGACTATTTTCCTATCGTACACATGTGAAGAAAGAGTGCATTTAGAGGGTAGAGGAAGTATAAAATTTGCTAAAGACATTATTCCATAGCATTGCAATGCAGGGAGCAGACCCATAAAACAACAAAAAAAACTTGTACAAATTTAGGACTGGTATAGTGTTATATCCTTAAAAAAATTAATTATAAACGTAATCATATTTAGAGAAAAAAATGATGCATATCCCCCGTTATCAATTAGCCTCCATTAGTGAAGCATAATATATTCAATGACTTGATATATAAGAATATTTGTAGACAAAATCAAACCTTGTCATTTTGCATTCTTATCAAACATTGCAATTTTATGAACTATACCAAATGTTGAGAATACATGTTGTTTCAAAGAAGAGACAAACTACTTATTGTGAATGACACTCAAAAACTTATTTTACCTTTCGATTTCCATCTGTGGAAAAAGTGGCAATAGGAAAATTTAGATTTGTATAATCCATGTGGAAATAAAACGTAACATGGACCAGTTAAGAAGTGAAAATAGTACAAAAATATGCAACGATGGCTATTGGAAAACATATACATTATACAAATAATTTCATACAAAAACTATGAACTATATGATAAGTTTAAAATCATTCACTTCCATTTCCTTCATGACATTTTATTTTGAGACTAGACACATTGAAATTATGAAGGATTACAACCAAAGTAGCTTTAATGATTGCTACCTGTCTCCATCCGTAAAATGAAATATATGAGGACCATTACTTGACATTTTTTTCCTCTAATAAATATGTCATTATCATATTATCGTATAACCTGAAATGCCTTTCAAGAAGTAAAATATCATTTTGTCTACCTAATTACCAAAACATAATAGTAGCTGCAAAATTTCTAAGATTTCATAATAACACGAATGACTAAATCAAGGATCTATAACTACTTTGATGACTTTGGAATTTGTCATTCAAATCAAGGTGAGCATAAAATGAAATTCATAGGTGACATCGTCCAACATGTTCTGCTAGAAAATATCTATCAATCCAAAAAAAATTAATGGTTTTACCATTTAATTATGTTTATGATAAAAAACAAATTATGGACTCGTGGAATCATAGTTTAGCATTAGTTGCAAAACATGGGACCTCATAGAAGTTAGAGCCCATGCCTTAAGGCCCCACATGTATTTACCTTGAAATTCTTCTTCCATTTAAAGCATATCTTGCAGAGGAGGTTGTATCTATATCACTAAATTGCACCAAAGCATGTTTTTGTTTAAATTAGTATAAATATTAAGTTTCCATAAGAACTCATTAATGCTCATATTCAATGTATAAAGGTAATTTGAGATAACAAAGATGAGAAACAACAATTTTTTTCAAAAGAGGAAATTTTATGTCCAAAATCAAAGGATGAGAATACATGTATGGAAGGTCAAGGATGAGATTTTGTAATTGTACAATGCTTCCAAGTTACAAAGTTCATAGCTTTATACTTGTTTAAACTAAAATAACTAAAAGCATGGACATTTTTATGGAAAAATAATATAAAATTGTCTTTCATTCTTTATGCTGACAATAAAGATAATATGTTGTGTTCTTCTTGCGAACAATAAAGATGACATATTTTGTCAAGCACATTGTGGTAATGACAAAAATGATTATATTTTTAACAAGGAACAACCAATTTCAAGTATATAGAACCTCATACAAAACAAATTATCTTTTTTGTGTTACGACAACCTATTTACAAATAAAATTTAGAACAACAGTGAGAATAATGGGCTTGTATCACTATAGTAAGAACGAGCTAAAGAAAGTAGTTTAAAAAACATTCATCTACATGTTGCATGGAATATAAAAAGGGTTTCCAAGAGTAGGAAGACAAATATTAGTTAGATCAATATACAATCACAAGTGTGCGATGGTAGGATTAAGAGCTGTTATTTTTCCACTCTTCTATATTGTTACAATCATTTTAGCCCAATTTCTTATCTTCAATTAGTAGTATTTCAAAAAACTTTAATATTCCAATGCTCAATTGCAGTTGTAGACAGAAAAATAAATGCAATATACAATATAAGAAAAACATGAGCAATAACAAGAGACACCAAGATTGGTCAATGACCAAGGAATAACCCCATAAGGGGGAAAACCCTTTCAATTTCTTCTTCTTATCAGATTGCCATAAAATGTTCAACAAAGAGAGATTAAAATGTTCCAACTCATTAATAAAGAGTCAAGGTAAATCCTTTGACTTTCCAACAAAACCAACCAAACAATGTCTAAGACATGAGCCCAATAGGAAAATCTGATCAAAGTTACAATATCCAAGCTTGTAGTCAATGACCAAAGTTTGCGGTCAACATTCAAAAATATCTTAGGTCACAGTTACAAGGAGCTAGTGACCATCAGTGCAGTTATAAATCTATAGTAATAGGGAGATCCCTATCAAGCGAGTGGTTTTAGTTGACATTTCCTCGATCCAAACCTATGGCTCTAGATCAATTTCTTCCTCTCGCATGTGTGAGCTTAGACCCTACAATTTTGGACTTGCACGAACCAATTTCAGACCAGTACGAACTAACCCAAAACAAAAGGAGAGAAGAATATACTTGATGATTATGTCCAAATGAGGTTGAATTGTCTTGTATTTATATGCCTCAAAGGGTTCCCAAATTCTGTTTAAAGTTGACTATACATTTGTGCACATGTGGGTTTTCGCCTTAAAAATACATTTTTCCTTAACCAAATTAAATTCTTCCAAAGGCTATGAGAGGTATTTCTTGATGAGGAAGGTTTTCTAAAGGATGGAATTTGTCCCTGGGATCCCAAATTAGAACTCCCTCTCAGCTAGGGAGAAACTACTAACTGCAACATATGTCACATCTCAAATATCTTCTCAGATTCATCAAGTCACACATCACTACTACTCATCTATACTCATATTTGCTAACATTTGAACATCTTTTTTTAACACTCTTGTATCTAAAAGAAGAATAATTTGACACCATAAGGGAGCTAAATATATCACCCTTGTTCAAGTGCTCAAAATTATCCTCAAAAACCAAATTTTTCGGAATGGTGTGGAACCGAAAAAATTGAGTATATCTAGTCATTCTGAATACGACGCAACTCGTTTTGCGGAAAATTGACACCGTATGCTCCTAGAAACATGTTTTTTGCCCTTCATCAAACATGCAATTAAAAAAAAAAGTAGCATAACCCAGTCAGCAGTTTGTACAGCTGACTAGGAATTCCTACATGGCATGGTGACTATACAAGTTTGACTTGGTCAATAGTCTCCATGGGCGAATGATTTGGTGCCAAGTGGCCCTTGGTTACTGGATCAAAATGTTGATACATTATTGGTGGACTGGTGGCCAACCACAGGCTGTCACATGGTAGCATAAGGGCCACCAAAATATTGGGTCAAGTTTGAGCAACTGCAACAGGGGTCGAACCCACCACCACCAAGCACAAAGCACTAAGGCATACCGTCACACCATTGCACATGTTCCTTAATAAACTAAGGTCACGGTTTAGTTTTTTGTTAATGTTGTTTGCACGTTGTGGGTCGGGGGTCAGGGTCTAGCTCGATCCTTGGTCATAACGCCAGGGGCGAGAGGCTCCCCCCCCCCCTCCCCCCCCCCACCACCATAATCATAACAACTAACTAACCGATGCAGAGGAAACGGGTATGTGACCGGGAAAAAACAGTGATGGTTAGTGCTTGTGGTTAGTTCTGTATAACCACTGTGAGGTGCATTTCCCTTATGACCATGGTTAAGGGAGTTCGGTGGTTAGTCAAACAGCGATTATTTTTATGAACCATATTTCATATGATTTTAAATCCTATTTTTAGGCATTATAGGGAAAATCAATGCCCCGAAAATTTCTCCCTATGTTGGGTGAAATTGGCGCTCCGATAGTGATTTTTGGGAAAAAATTGTGGTTTCGATGCCAGATTTCAGGGAAAATGTGGAACAGATAGTAGAGAAACTAGGGGAAGTCATAACTTGATGAGGTTTTGGAAAAATTAGAGGCATAAAGAGGCCAGAGAATAATTTTTGGGCATTTTGGAGTGGATGGAATAAGTTTCAGAGTTGTTTGAGCATTGTAAACACATGTAATCACACTTTTGATCATAATAGAAGAGGGCCAAGTCATTGGAAGCTAGACCAAGGAGACATAGCCCAGTCGGGGTGAGCTGCTTCATCATGTGCTAATGTGTTACTATTTATGGTGATGTTCGTGTATGTTAGATGTTTTTGTTCATTGTTTTGTTTGGGTTAATTTTCTCATGAATTTTACATAAAAACACATAAAAGCTCATGTCTAACTTGCAATTAATCTCTCAATCCTCAAGCACTTTGTTTATATTCCGAATTGGATCTTAGCACAACAAAAATAATATTCAAGTTCAGATCAAGCTGGTAACAGAGCACTAGGTTTAGTTGTGCAAGGAGGAATTTATTTGTTTTGCAAGTGTTTAAATTCTTACAAGGTTGAAGCTCAAGAGAGGAGAAGGAAAGCTTGTGGGTGTAGGTTCTCTAGTTAGATCAGGGATAAGGAGGGAAAAGTTGCTACAATTTCCCCAAAAATATTCACCTCCTATTTTAGTAGAAAGTTCATTAAGCATGTCTCATGAAGGAGGACTTGATAACATGTAAAAGGATGAGAAGGCTTTTAGGAAGGATTTATTTCACATGACATCGATGTTGAAGGTCCTCTATGAAGAGAGGAACACAAGGTTGCAGGGTGAAATCTCCAGGCCTCGAAAAGGAGAGGGTTCTCTAGGAGGTGGAGGTAATGTAAATGGTGATAAGACACCATCTACTCCACCACCATATTCACCTTCATCTTCATCCTCTTCCACTAATACAACCCTTACTCATAATCATCAGCCTACCTCAAAAGGAATTGGTAAACAACCCTTCTTAAAACTTCATATTAAATTTGAGATGCCTATGCATAATGGTGAAGTGAATGCAGAGAAGCTTGATAATTGGGTTCATGAGTGGAGGTATATTGCAGAATTCAAAACCTTCAAGATTACGATGCAAAGATATAGCTAGCTTTCTTGAGACCAGAGGGTGCACCACTAGTATGGTGGGAATCCAAGACAAAATATGAGATTAAAAATAAATGGCAAGATATCACTCTCTTGGTCTAATTTCATTGTTGCAATTAAAAGACAATTTTACCCTCTAGCATATATGCAAAAATCTTTCATGAATTGGCATAGCTTTAGACAACTTAAAGGTAAAAGTGTGCAAGATTACAACCAAGAATTTAGAAAAATAACTCTTATGTTAGGTGTTGATTTTCATTAACAAGACACATTGTTAGAGTATATAGGGGGTTTACATAGATACCTAAGGCATATATTTATCCTTATTTTCAACCCCACTAGCCTAGATGAGGTTTGTGTGCAAGCCACTCACCTTGAGGAAAGAGGGAAAAATATTCCAGAAGAGGGTAAAAAGAATCCATTTAAGGGTGGAGAGAAAGGAAAGGGTTTCAAAAGGAAAGAAAAGAAAAATGTATCTGTTAAAAAGGAAGGAGATAAAATGGCATGCAAACATTTTTCTAAGGAGGCTCACGATGAAGACCATTGTTGGAAGCTTCATCCAGAGATGAAGCCAAAAAACTTCAACAACAAAGGGAAGGAAAAGACAAAAGCAATCACTCAAGAGGATTTGGGGTCTGATTCAGGTGATGAAACTAAAATCCAGCCGTGGTGGTAAAAGGTAAGAACTCAACTACTATCACTAGCACTTCAAATTTTTACACTAATACCTCAAATGAAGAAACTATAATTCAACTATTCTATGTGAGGGTTGTCTCAAAACATACAAAAATTGACACACTATTTAATAGAAGCTCTCAAGAAAACTTGATATCTGAAGACTTAGTCAAGAAACTTAATCTTGAAAACATACCTCATCCCAAGCCATATCCATTGGGTTGGATATGAAAGGACACCAATTTAAATGTTACAAGAAAGTGTATTTTCTAGTTTCCAAACACCGCAAACTTCATCGACGAAGTGGAATTAGATGTTGTACCGCTTGACATTTCAGGGATTGTTTTGGAGAGTCCATACCTGTATGACATAAAGACAATATTCTATCACCATGAAAACAAGTACCACTTGTTCAAATATGGTGTAGAGTACATAGTGAGAGCCTATCGCATGAAACTAAATCTATCATTAGTGAATCAGGGAAAATGAAAAGTCTAGTCAATTCAAGAAAAAAGTAAGTGCTTCTTATGATCAAACCCAATGTTGATGATGATTATGAAGAGTTTTATAGTTGTAAAAAAAGTTTCAATTCTGATTTGGTTGATGTAATTAACCATCATGATAAGGTGTTTTAGGATGTGAAGGGATTTCCTCTCAAGAAGAATGGAATCCCATGTGAAAAACCTTTGCAGCAAGAATGTTCTCTTTGTGACATTGGCATACATCAAATGTCAAAAATGAAAAGTGTAGAAATACCAAAGCAATGCCAAAAGTTTTTGAACAATGGAATCACTCGACCATCTCTTCTGCCATGCAATGCACCTATGGTTTTGGTTCCCAAGAAGAATGGAAAACATTTTACTGTGAGGGACAAAAGGAGTGGATTTCATCAAACAAGAGTTGTTGAAGGAGGTATGTGGCAGATGAAATTTAACATTAAACAAGGTTTGTTTGAATGGATTATTATGTTTTATGGTATTTTCCATACTCCTAATAATTTCATGCATATTAAGAATGATGAATTGGTTCCATTTCTAAATGTGATAGTCCACTTGTATTACATTGTAATTTTCATAAAATTTCATTATGAACATGTCATGTATAAGACATGATACTTGATGCCATAAGGCATGAACATTCATTTTTGAAGACGTCATAGCATTAGTTGGGTAAAAATTCTTTGATGTACTTGGGCTATAATGTTGGAGGAGGTAACTTGAAGATATACCTCTCCAAGTTTGACACCATTATGGATTGGTCAACGCCCAAGATGGTCATCTTGATAAGCAGCTTTTTTGGAGTAGCCCAATGTTGGAGGAAATTTTTTGTTAATATTTTTTCTATTGTAGCTCCTTGGCATGCATTGACATGTGTGCAAAAGGTCTTCCATTTGGGTGGAAAGAAACAATAGGCATGTGATGCTTTGAAGCAAAAGATCATTTCGGCTCTTTTGTTTTCTCTTTTAAACTTGAAAATTTCATTTGAGGTTCAGGTTGATGCAAGTGAATTTTCCATTTCATTTCATTCAGAAAATTTTATGGTGCAATGATTAAGTTGCAGCGATTAAGGAACTTTCATTTGATGGGCATTCATTAACAATTCCACTTAGTCAAAAGGTATAAGAGAGGTATAAGAGACAATTTTGTTGATATTCCTTCTACACCTATTATTTGTGTCACTATTGTACTCAAGCATCATTTTGTTTTACATGAAGTTTATGTTCAACAATATGCATACTTTCAAGATGTACATTCAAGCTTGAGTCAAGTAAAGCAAGTAATGGAATTTTTTTACCATTTTCATCATAACTTGTTGTGTCATCTTGGTAAGAAGGATGTTTCTTTTGATGGTGACATGGAAAAACCCAAGAAATTCATTTAACGATAGCAAATGTTACAACAAACAATGCAAGATCATTTTGAAAAGAGAAAAAGGATAAGTACTAGTATCATATCGATCACAAGCACCAAGTCGATGATGGAGTTTTGTGTCACTTTTGTAAGGAGAGGCTTCAAAGTGAAGAATAAGGAGAGAATGTTCAGATTCCATATTTTGAAGATTTCACTTTATTATTCCTTAATGAGCTTCAACAAGACACCATTTGTGATAGATGAACAAAGTCTTCAAGACGAGGGAATGTTGGTTACCTTCGAGTGAAGCTCAAGGAAAAAAATTCGGCAAAGACCGAATGGATTGAGAATGGAAAGGTGAGGTAACTATACCCTCATATGATAAACAACTGAAAGTGATATTTTGGTGTCCAAAAGCTTCCAGTGGGGAGGAGTGATCAGGTGCTCAAAATTATGCTCAAAAATCAAAGTTGTCAGAATGGTGTGGAACCTGAACGACTATGTATATCTCATCATTTTGAATCAGGCGCAACTTCTTTTGCAGAAAACTGACATTGTATGCTCCCAGAAACACTTTTTTTCCAGTTTCTCAAATAGGCAAATTAAAAAAAAAATCATGACAGCCTATTTAGCAATCCGTACAGCTGACTGGGCATGCCTACGTGGTAGGGTGATTGTAAAAGTTTGACTTGGTTAATGGTATCCATGGGTGAATGATTTGGTACTAAGTTACACTTGGTTACTGGTTCGAAATGGTGATATATTATTGGTGGATTGGTGGCTAACCATAGACTGCCACGTGACCCAGCCAGGGGAGGCCACATGGAAGCCCGAGGGCCCTAAAAATATTGGTTCAAGTTTGAGTAGCAGCAGTGGTGGTCGAACCCGTGACCATCAAGCACCAAGCACTAAGGTATACAATCGCACCATTACACTTGTTCCCTACAAAAATATGAGTGCAGTTTGGTTTTGTGTTAATGTTGTTGGCGTGTTGGGGGGAGGGGGCCGAGGTTTATCCCTAAACCTGGTCAGCACGTCGGGGCAGGGACCATGGGCGAGAGGCTATCCCCACACCCCCCCCCCCCATAACCCTAACAACTAGCTAACCACGACAGAAAAATGTATGTGACATAGGAAAGCGGAAGACCACTGTTAGCCAAACTGCCAAAGATGGAACTGGTAGTAGTAACTACCAATGACTCTGCCACATGTGACCACGGTTAAGCCAAGTCTGATGGTTAGTCAAAACCGCTCAAAGTTTTTTATATGACAAAATATTTTTATGAATCATATTTCATATGGTTTTAAATATGGTTTTTAGGTGTAAGAGGGAAAATTAATGCTCCAACAATTTCGCCCTGTTTTTGGCAGAATTGGTGTTCCGATAGTGATTTTTGGGGCGAAATTGTGGGTTCGGTGCCAGATTTTGGGGAAAATGTGGAACGAATAGTGGAGAAACTAACGGAAGTCATAACTTGATGATGTTTTGGCCAAATTCGAGGCAGAAAGAGGATAGACAATAATTTTTGGGCATTTCGGAGCCGATGGAACAAGTTTCAGAGCTATTTGAGCATTTCAAACACATGTAATCACACTTTTGAGAATAATAGAAGAGGGCCAAGCCATTGGAAGATGGACCAAGGAGATGTAGCCCAGGTAGGGTGAACTCCTTCATCATGTGCTATTATGTTACTGTTTATAGTGATGTTCATGTTTATTAGATGTTGTTGTTCATGTTAGTTTTCTCATGAAATTCACATAAAAACACATAAAATCTCATGTTTAACTAGAAATTAATCTATCAATCCTCAAGCACTTTGTTTATATTCTGAATTGGATATTAGCATAGAAAAACTAATATTTCCATTCAAATCAACTCTCTATCAATAATTGTCACAATGGAGTTCCAACGCAACCCACATCATAGGGGATCTCAACTCAAACCTCTATGAATAGGCGAGATCAACTTACCGAAAGGGAAAGGATCACACTTTTTCCTATTGACCTAGAAAAATAGATGAGATCTACTCAATGATGACACTCTGTCCTATCATCTAGTGACAATAAGTGAGATCAACTCGAGGATCACAGTCTGTCCTATTGTATGTCAATCCTCCATCGAGACTATTAATAGTCAAGTGGTAGAACACCTTCATCTAATAATTGAGCTATTGGAAATATATTCACTATTGAGAGGGGGGGGTGGTGAATCAATATTGATGTTGGTTAATCAATTTTCATGAATTTATACTTTTTTCTCAATACATAATATCCATGCACATTCACAACAGTAGTTCATCAAAAAATATAAGTGATAGTAAAATGAAATCATAACAACCATGAGAAATGCAAGCATGCACACACAAAAGAAGAAAAGTTTTTTCTGGTGTAAGCACTTTCGGGAGAAAACCACCCTATTGCTACACTGCTCAAATCTTTTATTAATCTGTTGAAAAAAATTACATGGATTAGCTTACAACCATAAGCCGAAAGACTTGGATTCCTCTACAATATGGTGACATCTATCAATTCGGAAATTTGTTTCTCTCATGGATCTATGGACTACCATCTACTGGAAGCTCACACGACCAACAATCCTCGCCCAACCACCATTAGACCTTCCAACTCCTATTGGATGGAGAAAATTATTCCTACTTTGAATCACTAAATCACTATCTCTAGTGAAGCCCCTACACACCTTCACTTCCTCCATTTGAACCATGTTTCATAAATGTTTCATATTGGGCTCATTTTCTTAACATGTGAAACCTAACAACTCTAACATTCAACTCATCAATTATGAATCACAAATATGATTCGGTGAAGAGAATTCTTCAATATTTCACACACCAAAACACCTCTCTTAATCCACACAACAAGCTACAAATATTCGGCCACAAACTACACACAAAATCTGAATCTTCTCCTCAATTATGTCTCTAATTTCTACTCACAAAACTTTGATATATCTTTGCATAAAATATGTGAGAAGCTGCTCCATACTCAAATCACTCATAATTCCTTCACAATGGCATACTCACACACTCTCCAAGAAACAAACTGAATAGACTGAATGCCTTCTTCTATTTATCAAATTCCTCAAATAATTAACTCAGTAAATGCAACAGGTTATGGAAGGCTCAAAATTTTGTTCACATGATTCATATTTGGTTGAGGAAGGCTTCTTGACCAAATAAATCACTAACTCCACTATCCCTTTGATATCTTCAACCTTTATTAGCTTCTAGAGGGCCCACAATTTTTTTTTGACCATATGCCGAAAATTTTCGGTCAATCACCTTGCCACAACACCAAAATAGGCTCAGCAACGCGAAGCTTTTCTCATCAAAACCCATATTCACTATCGTAGCACTACTCTACATGAGACTTTAGCCTCATGTAGCTATAATTTTTCCCATATGTTTCTCTCCATGTGACTGTGGCTCTAAAACTGCTCCCATGACTCACCAAGCATGCAACTAGATAGAGGAACCTTCAAAGAACATTTCGTTTCACTCAATATAGGCCTAATTTTGGAAGAATACTCATGAGAAATATAATTTGGTATGTTCTTCATAAAACCCATGTCTTATAATTTTGATATCCATCCTTAGTTTCCCAAAAAATCCAATGCAAAAATTTTACTTCTATCGAAACAACATACTAAAAACTAGGCCATCAAACCTCTCTACAACATCCTTGCCATTAGTATGGAGCTCCAATATTTGTCAGACATACTCTGACACTTGTACAACCATATAAAGCATCCAAAAACACATGTATATCCTCTCCAAGCCCAAGGTATAACATCAACATCATATGATACCTAATCCAGTACATGGAGACTAAGGAGAGAAAACCAACAAGGCTCATCAACTCTAACTCCTGAACCACCCATCATCAAATGTATGAAACAACATTATCATGAATATCATCATCATGGGAAGACCTCCAAACTAGTGCAGCACACAATCATCCAACCAAGGACCATGTACACCTCAAACATCATCTCCAATCTAGTCCAAGCTAGTAGACAAGCCAAGGACCATTTCCAAGCTAATCCAAGCAAGTAAAAATGCTAAGGACCATTTCCAAGCTAGGTAAAGAAAGTAGACATGTATATAACACTAAGAAATATAATAATCCATTAACTAACATACCAGCATGCCAAACATACAACCTGGATGGCGATTTTCTCTTGTCCCAAGTTCCAATGTTGCAACTCCGTTTTGATGATCTGCATCTCCTACTCTATCTCAATCAGCACATTAGCATCACAACATACCCATAGAATCATAATGAAATAACATGCATACAATGACCTCATGATGTACGTTTTACCTACTAAACATGCATAACTATAACCATGATAATTCATGCATAACAACATATGGAAACCGACATGCATAAAAATGCATATACAGTGGACATGCACTCATGACTAACGCATCCCAACAACAACATCATCAACTTCTACATCGTAACAAAATCAAAAGAATTACTACCACCATTCATACATAAAAAGCATAAAAAACACATATGAAACTCACATGTATGCATGACAAACACATTCCATCCATCCAGTCCAAGTGTTGAACAATGCTCTCATACTACTCTATGGTATGAGATATGACTCAAAGATAGTGCTACCTGCTCTAATACCACTCTGTGACACCCTCATCCCAAGTAACCAACTAATCGGGGTAAACATGCGATAAGAGGCTACTATGTTCTGATTCAACCTCCAAGGTGACCTTAAGGAAGTGGAATCAATGGAAACACATCACATAGACCTTTCACATAACCAACACAACTCCCATGACCCATACCAACCACTCAGATAATCAAAACCTCAGTTCCACTGAGGCTTTAGACCATTAAACCCCCATATTCTCCCTTGATATGGGCAAGGGTGCATCTGGGAGGCTCTGGGCGCTCTCACAACATGGGAATGCATGCGCCCATGGACATTTTTCCTCATACTTGTGCCAACGTCCCCAGGATTTTAGCCACTTTTTTAGGCCCAAAGGCCAAGTCACTATCGAGAACTCAATGACAATTTTAGAAATGAATTATAACAATAGAACAATGATATGTATGCAAAAACATTAATAGCGTCTTGACTGGACCCCTACTAGCCATGAAAAAAACTTTGGTCAAACATGTCACAAATATGTAATCTACATGTTTAAACAACATATCTAGACATAAGGGTCTCATAATTATCTGAGAATCACCAAGAAGCATTGTTCCCTTATATCATTAGCTGCATTATCATCTATTAGGTCATATATGCATTTTTCATTCATTTACAAATCTAAACATGAGGAGAGCCATACATCATCATTGTTATAATACATGCTTATAACTAGCATAATAACAACATAAATATCAAGGAAACATCAGCCATAGAATCCACATAAAAACTAGTACATTTACACATAAGATTTAAAGGACATATTATTAATGAATGCAAATACCAACCCAGAATGGGACTACCATGTTCTACACGACCATAGATTGGCTAAGCCAAATCTCTCTTCATCTAATCACCCCCGTTCCATATTCCAAGCATGAATGTGGGAATCAAACCGAAAGAACCATTGAGGGCATCCCGAGGTTAAACCAACTCACCCTCATTAATAGAAATGGGGCTTTACTGCAATCCATCCCGGATTACTGGGCCATAAAACAATAAACATGTAATATAATATGATTTACCATGATCTCCACTAGATCACACGCCAAAACAAGCATGAATGCCTTCAAATTTCTACACCTACACTGTGAGGAATTTTACTGTCTCCTAGTCTCTTAGGATTTACCATAATCCACACTAGATCACTACGCCCTAAACTGAGACCCACTCTCTAGGCTTTACCATATATCTCATCCCGAGATTCATAGGCTTGATGGAGAGCACCCACCTCTAGGCTTTACCGAAATCAACACTAGATCATTAGGCCCTGACTAAGGCAACACACTATTCGACTTTACCGCAACCCACAATCTGGTTCAGGGGTTACTATGCCATGTGTTCTTTCATTCACATATTCACCTCACTTAGCTTTGAATCCATCTAACAATCCTACTCAACGAAAACATGAGAACCACATCGCATCATGTCTATTCGAAAATAGTAAGGCTAGGCTGTTAAAACTGCTACACCTAGAAAAACCCATGCCATGATAGCGAAGAACCACATGCAATACCATGCATGCAAAATCTAGCAAGTAAATCACATGCAAATTGATACCTACAAAGAATCTAGTTGTAGCTGCTTGATCATGTTCTGCCTTGCTTGCTCCTTCCTTCCTCTGTCCTTTTTTCCCTTTCTTGATCCAATGCCAAAGTGCTCCAAGAAAACTTTAAGTGTCCAAGAATGAAAGAGAGAGAGAAAGAGAGAGAGAGAGAGAGAGAATAATGAGAGAGCTCCAAAACTAAACTGACAAAAGGCACCAACTGATCATCAAAATCATTTTTATCAATTAGGCCTCTATTTTCTTCATTTTCCATTATTTTCTTTGTTTTCCTACTCACATGCAACCTGTGGCCTTTCGCCTTCCTATTCTCCCATTTTCCACTATTTTCATAAATAAATGTGACAAGAATGTTATTTTTCCTTTCCTCAGCCTTTGCCAATTTCCTCAGCCATAATAAATCAATGAACACCCTCACTAGGATGTTTTCCTAACATTCAACTTGGAATAAATGTCCCATAAACTGTGGTTATTATTTTTCCTTTTTAAACTTTTATTACATGGAATTTTTACTAGGGTTGTTACAGAAAAGATGATTCGACTCCATCTCTTGGGGAAGCAATCGAGGTAATCATCATCTAAAATTGAAAAGTTATGGCATAATATCTTTGATTTGCTTATGTTGCAAGAAAAATGGTCATAAGATTAGCAATTATTAACACACTAGAAGGACTCTAGTCCAAGCAATAACTATTGTTAGTAGTACAAATCAATTAAACATTTAAAAGTGAAATGTTGGAGGCCTCAACCAAAACTCCATCTAAATAATTGAATAACCAAATAGAAATACAATGTGCTTGCATTTCAAATTCTAGGAGAAATGGTGGTTTAATAACCTATTGCAATAGAAAATGAATCTCAAGCCAGAAGTTGGACAATAGGATTATTCCAAAGATGTCCCCTATTTAGTGCTTAATTTTTTTTTGTACAAGATACACCCTTTCTTGCAGATTTTCTAAAGTCAACTAAAAAATTAAAGGAAATTGGAACTTTTTGGGATCAAAAGCTTATAAATGGAGAAGCGTGTTCAAAATTTAATCATTGAAAATCATTGTAGTAATTACTTAGTTGCTTTACATCACTCAAGTTTTGTACTAAGTATGTGATTATTTTCGTTACAAAATTTGAAAACATATCCTTGAATGGAGAAGCAAACCAATGTGATAGTTGTTCTTCTAAACACTGCTTGTATAAATGAAGGTTGTAGTAAAGAACAATAACAATAAATTCATTGAAACAAAATTTGAAAAACTTAAAGAACAAAGATGAAAATTTGAAAAACACAACCTCTGAAATCTTGAAAATGGGAAGCCATTTGCAATTTTTCTTATAAGTAACAATATATAAATTTTTTGACCATTAATAAATAATCCTCGTAACTCATCCTTTGTAAGGATTTTACTAAGCAAAATAAATCTTGTTGACTATGGTTCGTTTAAGCACTATTGTGATTCTAGCGTATGTGACTCTAGTATACGTGAATATGACTGCTCTACCATGTGTCCGTTGGTTTCACTATGAGGCATCTCTATGTAAAAGGGAAATGCATAGGTCATGTTTAAAATCGATCCCTTAATCAATTGACTTCTGATAGTTCGGTTTCACTGTCAATTGAGTCAAGGGGGAAGCTAGCTTAAATGTTAAAGACAGCAGCTACTTCGTCAGTGCTATCATGCATTATAAGCTAACTGCATGTTGTACCACCATAACTCCAAAATGCTAAATAAAAAATATGATTGCGGTATTCTATTATCGAGCTTACAATTGTGCAGTGTGTGTAATATCCTAGTGTTTTCTCAACTCTTTGCTGGCTGACTTATACATTACACATCCTATCAGGATCATTTTTAAATTCGGATTTCTTGTTAGGTTTCTCCATGTGGAAATCATATTCCACATCTTGATTTGCAGCACAACCTCTGTCTCGGTTCTGATGCAGTTAGCTGCAACAAAATCGGTGAACCACACCCACCAGATCACTGGGCCTTTGTTTGACAGTCAGCAACAGAACGCTGGGCTTTTGTTTGACTGTCAGCTACAGAGAGCCGGGCTTGCATTGTATTCTCCATCTGGAAACTCACTTATAGCATAAACCCTTTCAGGCTGTGCGTTACCCCTGAGTAAGTGCTTTCCATTGACTTACTTCCCGATCACACGGAAAGTACATATGATGCCAAAAGTGTTAGGGTATACATCCAGGGAGAAAAGCTTTTGTTAATGGAAAATACAAAGAAATGTTTATATGATGAGACTCCACATTTATAAAGAGAAAAATGCTGATCTTCGCTTGTAAACAAATTTATTAGTGTTTGAATGGACTGTTTGGCATCGTTTTAATTGCTATTTGGCTTGACAATAAGCATATATTATTTGAATGAAACGGAATTGGATTGTACAAGGACACTGTATGTGACCATGGATCGTGGAGTGCAGTGATTGTAGGGGAAATGAATTCAAACTATAAAATTAAATAGCAACCAGCAATCCAAATTTAAAAAGAGATCAAAATTTAATTCCAAAAAGATTCATGTTGACAAAACACACAGTCCATAAACCCAAGAGTGTGGGTTTACGGATCAATGCTACTTGTATAATGCCCTAGAATGTTACACAGATGTTCGAACTTAATTATGATGATTTCACTCTGTTTGATGCCATTTGTTTCTTCTTGTTATTATTATTATTTATTTTTAAATTAGGCTGAGCTTAGGTTGGGGTTAGCTTTTTTATTGGATGGAAAAAGACAATTATCTATTGAAAGAAAATGGAGAATCAAATTTCTTTTTGTTATTATTATTATTTATTTTTAAATTAGGCTGAGCTTAGGTTGGGGTTAGGTTTTTTATTGGATGGAAAAAGACAATTATCTATTGAAAGATAATGGAGAATCCTTAATTTGTGAAAGTTAGTTCATGAAACTTTAGGATAGGAATTAGTTTTTATTTCTTAGGGTATAGTTCTAACTTCCCTATATCTATGTATGCTATATATTGGTTGAGTTGTATTGAGAATGTAAAGCGTTTTGCAGAGTCAGACTCTTCTGGTTCAGTCTCTCCATTGTAGAACTCACCAGTTTTTTATTTATGAATACAATCAAACATATTTTATCACGGTATCAGACCTCCAAGGCCGAATCATAGCCGGAGTGCTCAGATCCCTGTAAGTATCCAGGTGGCAGAGGAGAAGCCCTTGATGACTCAGTGATTTTTTTTTCCCTCAAGTGTCATCGGATCAACGCGGTTTTTGGAGGAGCAGTCGCACCTATGGGCATGATCTCGTGGAGATTATCCGCGCCGATAAGCACAGATGTGAGCGGAAGAAACAAGCCAGTTTCATTCCCAGCGTGATCAGCACAGAATTTGGGTCAGTAAGCGCGTTGATGCAGGAAAGAAAGGACATCTGAAACAGATGCATGCCAATGTTCACCCATTGATGAAAGGAAGAGATCTGAGATATACTGCCAGTAAAATTTTTCCGATGAGGGAAGAGATCTAACACAAATCTAATGTCGGTGAAATTTCGCCGATGAATGAAGAGATCTGACGTATATCTACAGCCCATGTCAACTCGCCGATGAAGGAAGAGATCTGGAGCAGATCTATTGCCGGTGTATGCTTGGTGCAGAGGAGCTAGAGAGCTAGTGCTGAGAAACAAAAGAGGTCGTGGCAAACGAGCCAAGAGCCTGTGGGGCAGCGCACAAAGCAACCTGCTGGATTGATCATAGATCAGGTAGAGTTGTATCTTGATATTTCTTTCTGTGAGGATCTGGGGTAGATCCATCATTATTTTTTTTCTCTCTCCTATCAATTACTCAAAGTTTTTTTTATACAATCATCAAGATGAATAATCAAATAATCGAAGCATACTTGAACGAGAGCAACAAGCTCGATGGTTTCAATTACTCGAATTGGAAGTTCAAGATGCAGACTTTGCTAGAAGCGCAGTGTGCCTGGACGATTGCAAATGGGGATGAGTCGAAGCTAGCATTAGAAGCCGGTTCAGCGACAACGATTCAAAACTGGGTGAAGAGAGAGAGCATGGCAAAGACGACATTGAAAATGTCAGTGAAAGACTGTATCATACCGCATATCAGAGAATGCAAATTTGCAAGTGAAATTTGGACGGTGTTGAAGGATCTATATGAGATCAGGAATACAAATCGTCTGTTGTTCTTGAAGAGCAAGATCCTTTCCATAAATATGGAGGAGAATGAAACAATTTCTGCTTTCATATTGCGAATAAAATATCCAAAGAACAAATTGGCAGATATTAGTGAGATAGTTGCAGACACAAATTTGGTCACGATTACCATGAATGGTTTGACTGACGATTACCAAATGTTCATCAATGGGATAAGTGCGAGGGAGAAAGCCCCAAAGCTTGAAGAATTGACAGGAATATTAATGCAATAAGAAGAAAGAATATTGACTCTAAAACCTAGAGTGCAGATCTTGCATTAATGACAAAGAAGAAATTCTTTAGAACAAGGGAAATACATCACAGAAAAATGAAGGAAACCCAAAAAAAAGATCGAATCAATCTTAATCTCAAGATATGTATCTGAATAGAAATGACTCTGTATTAAAATGTTTCTATTATGGAAAAATAGGTCATATGGCTAAGCATTGCAGGAAAAATAAATTTGATGAAGGACAAAAAATACATAAAAGACATGCAGGTCATTTCGTAGATGATGACCATGTTCAGGATTTCAGATTGTTTATTGGCTGAAACTGATGAAAATATTGAAGCAGACATCTGGTATGTGGATTCCATAGAATCCACAAACATGACAGGGAACCAACAATGGTTCGAATATTTTAAAGAAACCAACAACGAAGCACAAATATACGTTGGTGATGATAGAGGCTATCAGATCAAAGGGTACGAGAAAATTCCTATTATTTTTCTTGAAGGTAATGTCACACATATTCAAAATGTAATGTATGCACCCAGAGTTATAAAGAATATAATTTTTGTATCCATGATTACATATCAGAATTTCAAGGTAGAATTCATAAAATGTAATTGTTATATTAAAGACTTGTAGGATGGTATGAAGACTATTGCTTTAGGAATTCGAACAGGAGGTCCGTACAAATTAAATGTGAGGTCAGCACCAGATCAAAATTTGACATCATCAAGTTTGACTATAGAAGAGCTATGGCACCAGAGACTTGGTCACATCAACTTCAACGATCTACTGTTACTTCAAAAAAATGAAATGGCAAGAGGTCTTCCAATTTTAAAACAAGTGCATAATGATTGTGAAGCTTTTGCATTAGGAAATATGCATAGAGAATAATCCCTTGTTCGAGTAGAAAAGAAAAAGAGAGACATACTTTAATTAGTGCATACTGACCTATGTGGACCAATGCAAACAAAGTCATTAGGAGGTGCACTGTATTTTCTACTGTTTTTTGATGACTGCACAAATTTTTCTTGGGTATATTTTCTGAGTAAGAAAACCATACATTTGAATACTTTAAGCAGTTCAAAACTATGATTGAAAATAAAAGAGGGAAGTACATAAAAATTCTCCACTCCGATCAAGGGGGATAATACAGAAAGGTTGAACTTACCAAGTATTGTAAATACCATGGAATATTGCAGCAATTCACAGTACCCCATACTCCTCAACAGAACAGAGTAGTGGAAAGGAAGAACAAACCATTGGTGGAGTGTCCTTGGAGCATGTTGAAAGGTAAGGATATTTTAAATGGTTTTTGGGTTGAAACATTGAATACAACAATTTATTTGAAAAATAGGAGTCCTACAAAATGTCTTGAGTTTAAAACTCCTTTCGAAGAATGATATGGATTCAAGATTGCAGTAAAACATTTGAGAGTATTTGGGTCTAAAGCCTTTGCCCATATTCAAAAGGAAGACAAAAGAAAATTAGATTCAAAATCCATTAGATGCACCTTTGTAGGGTATTAGTCACAATTTAAAGCTTATAGATTGTTTAATCCATCTACTCACAAGAATTTTTGTTAGTAGAGATGTCATGTTCCATGAGCAGGTTTATGATGAAATTGATAAAAGAAATGAAGAATTGGATATTCATTTTTTGGTGGAATGAAGTGAAGAAGCAGGTAACATCCATGAGAAGAAAAAAAAGGCAGAAGTAGAAAGTTCAGATACAACAATCAAGCCAAGTCCTTCAAAGGAAATTCAAAACAGTATGGAAGCCACACCAATGCTCAGAAGATGAGGTATGTAGACTCAATTTCCTGCTAGATTTAGGGAAAATGCCTTTAGAACCAGTATGATGAATGTTGTCGAACCTTATAGTTATAGAGAAGAAAATCAATGTAGTGAATGGAAATAAGGCATGGAACAGGAATATGAATCTATTCTAAAAAACAACACCTGGGAGCTAGTTGAACTCCTCAAAGGGAAACAAACCATAGTATAATTGATTGCAACCCATGAATCCCCAAATACCGGAAGCCTGCCAACACAAAGTTTCCTCGAAAACCATAGTAGACCCCATAGCACCAATATCTTAGCCCGAGTGTTTATGCCCCACCCTTCGTTCCAAAATATTTGGTAGCACAACAACTAGTGTTAATTTTAACCCACACCCCACAGCCACATTGTGAGTGTTCTGTTGCACCATGAAAAAACTCTACAGGGAAAGTCATCAAGTGCGGCCGTAGTCGAATGGAAATATCACACGTGAGTAGAGTAGAGATACAACTATCCTTCATGGTTGTGTATATGTTATGTGAAACCATATCAATATTTATGGATCTCTACTGAAAAATCCATTGATTCCATGCGTTCCAAATGTACCAGTTAAATAAAATGGGACAGAGCCCATCTTGACCCCAAATCTAGTCACCATCCCACAGAGTCTAGTGTGTCAACGAATAGTCTATATGGGACCTTCAGATGGGTAGATACATATTCCCATACCTTAATAGAAGCACAACATGAGTAAAATAAATGAATATTGTCCTCTTCCTCCCGACCACAAAGGGTGCACTAACCAGGTCCATTAAAACTTCGCTTGCATAAACTTGTCCAGGTAAGATTATTGTTGTTCCATACAAGCCACTAGAAAAGGATAATCTTCACTGGGATGTTATACTGAGAGGTAATAAACCCCATGCAAGTGTGTAACAAAATCATATGTTTCATGTGTCACCGCACAATTATGAATAAGGGTACTAACCCAAGTCAGATGATCTCCCATAGCAGAGCATTGAAGACCAATACCACACAATTCTGCAATATATCTATTCCATTCATAGGCCCATGCACCCAATAATCCCAACTCCAAGTGTCCTTTCCATATAGGCGTGGGTCCCTCCCAATGGTTAATAACCTGGTAAAAATAGAAATACCCTCGAGCCTATAACCTCCCTATCAACTCCTGACTCAGTGAACATATCCCCTCATCCCACCATAGATTGTGAATGCCAATGAAGATCCAGTCACCACCCCCACAGACCCATCATAATTGTTGCCGAAATAGGGACCATACCTTCTTGAAACTTTGCCAAATACGAGAACCAATCCCACTCCCCAAAGTTTCTGCTCTGTACCACACTTGCACAACCCTACCTTTCAAATATTTATGAACATTATTGTCCTGCCAACATCCCTGAACATAAAGACCTCTCCATAAGGATTTCAATAAAAGTGCTTTCCCAAATAAACCAATATCAAGTAAAGCCCATCCCCCATGTTCCTTTGAGAGAGTAATACAATCCCATCGTGCCAGGTGGTACTTTCCTTATGTCTCTTTATCACCCAAGATGAATTTGGTCATAATGGTCTGGATCTGTCTAATGATAGTAGTCGAGAGGGTATATAGGTGTGCCGAGTAAACGGCTAAGTTTTGTAAAACAGATTGAGCGAGTATATATCACCCACCAGGGAGAGCCATCTAAGAGTCCATTTCTCAAGCTTCCTTCGATACTTATCAAGTAGCCAATACCAATCTGCAACAACATATGAACATGGTTTCAAGTGGAAACTGAGACTTTTAAATCCCTCAATCAGAGCTCCATGTCCAAAGTGATATGTCTCATACCAGTCGAATAGTATCTAGGTCCCCCACCACATGTAACATCATGGAGTTATCCTTGTTAGCCACCATCCTAGTGGCCTTCCCAAAATTCTCCAAGATATTATGCATTACCTTCCACTGTGAAAGTAACAGTGCCCAAAAAATTAAGATATTGTCCACAAAAATATTATGTGAGACCATGCGGTTACGCATGACCTGAATACCCTTAAACAAACCCATTTTGATGGCCTTGTGAATTTTTAGAATGAGACAATCCATAACTAAGATAAAAATTAGAGGTGATAATGCACAACCCTGTCGAAGCCCATGACCCACGACGAAGAATCTAGAAGGATAACCATTGATGAGGATGGAAAAATGTGCATTAGTAATGCAACCCATGATCCATTCAATGGAAGCAATATTTAGTCTAGTTTTCAAAAGTACCATGTACAAGAAGGTGTTAGTATGAATTCTTTGTCGAAGCGTACGAAAAAGAACCACTTTAGCTACGCATAACTAATAGCCCTAACAACAATAATGGCTGCAAAACATCTTCAGATCTGCAATTAGTAGTTAAAGTGCTGCAACAAACAGATCTATAAATGGAAAGATATTAAGCGGTAAAGTAAAGAGTTTGCTCCATGCATCCAACAGACAAGACAAGAACACGATTTTTTGAATGAATTTTTATATTACAGGGCACCTGGGAGGAAACAAGAAGGTGTATCCGGATCTCCTCAATGGGATGGGTTCTTTGTAGTCCTCAGCACTTCAGATCTAAGCTTTCTCTCTCTTGTAGATGTAGAAAACCCAATGTAGAAGGTAGAGCTCAATGGGAGCAACAATGGCAGAAAATGAGACCGAGTGTATAGATCCAGAGTGATCTAGTATGCAACAAAAGGTGAAGAATGATGGAGAAAACCCTCCTATTTATAACAAAATATTGGGTCCTTCTAGATCTTGGTGCATGATTAAAATAATGTTAATCACATCTAGATCCACCTCTATGGAATATTTTATTATTATTTGTTGGAGGGAAAGGTTGTTTGACTTGGGTCAAATCCCTTGATTAGTGAAAAATAAATAAATAAATGATTTATTTATCTTTTTAAGGAAGTGGTTGGGATATAATCAAATAAATAATGATTTATTTGATTAAAGGTGGTTGATTTGGTCATATTTAACAAGGAATATTATTTAAATAATTATTCCTAGAAAATAATAAGATAACTATGGGTTTATCTCATTAATTTCTTGGTTTTTGGGTTAAACATGACTGGGAATAATAATTAAATTATGGTTTAATTAATTATTCTGCAGAGTTCTAATTAACATAGTGGCAGGTTTTACTTGGGAGTAAAGCTGGTGCCCTATCATTCATATGAGGTCCTTAGTAGTGAAAGTTGATGACCAAAAAATGGTGTAACAGATTGCCCCCTAGCGTGCGAGTGTCAGGAGCAAATCGTATGACCGAAGTACGTTGTAAGAAGACAATCACTAGACAACAAAAGGGTATGTCAGAGAGAGAAAAATGAGGTAGATAGTGTGTTGAAGGACTAGACCCTGAGGAGACGAGACTCGCAGGTGCAACAAGTCTCTGTTATGAGAGGGTACCTGTGCTGAAGGCGGCGGGGGAGGCATACCTATGCCCGCCGTGACAAAGTACAAAGAATAGTGTGTCCAGTAAACAAGGGGTCGAACCATAGAGTACAGCTGGCATAATCAAGGGCCAGATAAAAATACAATGAAGAGTCTCACATACATGCTGTGCCTGGGATAACAGCCAGGACTAGTACAATAATATCTGAGTACATGAGATAAATACAACCCAAATGCCCCTGTAAATGGGGAAGGGCTCACAAAATCTGACTGATACATGCAAATCATAGAGTCTTTGCCATTGCTAAGGTAACATCATATTTGGAGAGCGGCATCAAAGGCTGCAATGAAGAGGTCATCCCAGGAGCATGTGGGGAGCTGCGGGGCCCCTCCCATGAGGGTGAGACATGACTTTGTGGGAATGTCAAAGGCTATTTCTTTGGTCCTTTAAGGCTTCCAGGTATCCCAGAATCTCAGAAAAAGGGCTGAGAAACTGCAGTGAAAGTAATCTGCACAGTCAAGGCACCGAACAAAAGTGGAAGCTGGAACCAAGGTACACCGCCCTCTAGACCTTGCCTCTGGAATAAATGTGCTGAGGTCGACAGAAGGAGGTCCGCCGTAGGTGAGGCAATGAGAGATCCTCAACTAAGGCACGAGAGAAGAGCAATAGAGCGACGGACAGACTGACACTAATGATGATGGTGGAAATGGGAAGGATGGAGTGGCGAATGGACAACTTCCCTTGTTAGAGCATAATGGGCATGAATGACATGGCAGCGACTGACACAATATCGAAGGGGACAGGGGACAGTGGGGCTGAAGGTCATGAGATGCGACACAAGAGAGGAACCAAGCAAAAAGAATGGAGGGCTATAGTAGGGTGTAAAAGGATGCGGGATAGACTTCATGAATGCAATGATGACTCAACTCAGATGCTCTAAGCAAGGGCGACTAGATAATGCTGCCACACAGTAAAGGCCCCAATGGGGGGTCATAGAAACATGAGTACAAGGTGGGCACTCATGACGAAAATCAACACGAACATGGACAAGTAAGGGGGCAATATGGTGCCCCAAGTACAAGTGCCGTAAGTGAGGAAATTCGATTTTAAGGGGCGGTGAAGTGACCCTTCGTGGAAAAAATGTGTCCGGGTGAAGTATCAAATCACCAAAAACTAAGTAAAACCCATTTGAGAGCTCGGTGAGATCTAACCAGCGGTACTGACGGTTCGTCGAACGGGGCTACGGTGTGGTCGCAGCAGTCAAAAGAAGAAACAGGGGTTCTCTTTTAATGAGGCAGTTTTCCCTCCAAAATCATTCATTTGCTATTGTTGCTGTGGTGAATGTGGGGAGGAGAGAAGGTCCTAAATCTTGCAGCGAACGTAGCGGACAAACCGACCGTTGGATTCGAGATCTGTCAGTTGGAGGCGAGAGGCCTAACCTCGCTCTTGCATTTTGATGGATTACATTTGCAGTTGAGGGCCCAAAACCCCTAGAAACAGCCCCTCCTTCATCTCTATGGCCGGGTCGCACTTTTTTGGGGCAAAAAGTACGACCCAGGACGCAGGTATTAGGGCAACAAGTGCGACCTGGTCCAGAAAATGGCAGAAAACTGCGACCTGGGAGATGAGGGGGGTTTGGTGCTGTTTTATGGTTGGGAGTTGGATTTTGGTGAAGTAGGAAAAATGAAAAAACAGATGCTGGCTATCCTTACAAATCCTTACAAATGATGTAAGGGCCTAGCCATAATGAGTCAAACTTCACATGACCTAGGACATCATGGGCCTGGTCATATACTAGAACAAGGTCGCCTTCGCGAAAAGTGCGAGGTTGGACTTTTCGGTCATACTGAGCTTTGGTGCGTTTTTTGGCCACTTCCATGGTTTGCAAGGCAACACGGCGGTCTTCGGAGGCACGCTTAAGCATGATAAGTCATTGTTCTAGCGGTGGGGTGTCAGGGAGAAGTTCAACGGCTAGTTGTAGAGAAGGAATTTCACACTCGATTGGTAAGACAACTTCCTCTCCAAAAACGAGGTGAGGAGGGTTATGGTTGGGGGGTAGAGGTGCCCCCAAGCATGGTGTGGTCATGCCAAAATGTATCTAGAAAAATGGGAATCTAAACACATTTTAATGATGTGGTGTGCCATTTGTTCTGGTTATGGTTATGCAGTTTGAGAAAGGAAATGGAGGATTACCAATCTCTTTTGGTACTGCATATAGGGATCAAATAGACTTTAAATTCAAGATTGCTTTGAAGTTACTATCCCAGGAAGTTGATAATAATGACCCAGTGCTCTGGTAGCTATAGTTGATCGCTGTCTTTGTCTAAGAAGGCGGTTGCTGATGTAAAAGATAGGGGAACGATAAGGGGTATCGTCCCGAGAGTGATCTGAAGTGATATGGGACTCTAGAGGTTCTTCTAAATGTGGAAGAATACTGGGTCTAGAGTCAACACGACCAGATGCACTAGGAGAGTGGTGGAGAATGGCGTCTCGAGGTCTCTCAGATGTGGGTGCCCCCTTACCCAAACATTGGGTTTTGATGTAATGGCCACAAGGTGGATGTGGTGTCAACGCATGGGTTCGATGTAAGGGGGAATAGATAAAGTCAAGGGTGGGAATTTCTTCCATAATGTCGTCATCGTGATAGAAGATGGGGTGACTGGTGGAAGAAGAGCCACCTGACATGGTGAAGTGGCCTGAATCATCATCATGAGAAGAGAGGTTCACATGCGCATCGTCACAATGGGTGACCGAAGAGTAAGTAGATAACGGATCTACAGATGTTGAGCCCAAGATGACCGCTGAAGGAAGGTCAAGCGAAACAACAGGGGAGGATTCAGATGGAACGTTCCCCAATGGTCTCATGGATGATGACAGGTACAAAATGGTGACTGAGGGCTCTGTTGGCTTAACAGCGGGAGGCGGAATGTGAATTTCCTCTGGTCCGATCGAAGTGGCCTTGAACTGGCGGTACAAGTCCAAGGAGGAACGGTACTCGTCAAGGCGGGGACAGAGGTGGGTGTAATGGCCGTGAAAATCGCGCAAGGCACAAGGGTGGTTTGTGCGTAAGTATTTGAGTTTTGGGAGGGAGTCGGGGATAGTGACATGTACTTCTGGGAGATCAGAGTCGAGGAATGTCTCGTTGACCAGAAGCTTGAGGTGGGGCAATTCAGGACACATGTGAGTGGCATGACCAACGACATCACACAAAGCGCATCGAGTGGCGGGCTTTGGTGGTGGGTAGGAAGATGGGGATCGGGGAGGCCGGATCTGCGATGGTTTGAGGCTTTGCCTTTGATCAGGAGCAAATGCTCTGTGAAAAAGAAGGGTCTGTGGGGAAGAGTCTTGAGGCACGATGGCTATGGAAGGCCAGAAGGTAAGTTTGAGCCGGTCAGCCTGGGTTGGGGGTGGCCAGGGGTGGCGGGTGGGGTCAAGGTGCCGGGCCAGGAATGCCCGAGGTCAGGATTAGGGAGAGAGAGGGTGGCCATGGCGGGGGACAGATATGGGAGAAGACCAAGAAGGGGATGTCCGTGGATGTGACAGGAAGGTAAGCTCGAGATAGGTTAAAGCCTGGGGAGGCAGGCGGAAGGAATCAAGGGTTTGCAGGATACAAATTTGTAGAAGGGGAGGAGCTAGAAGGAGGAGAGTCAAATTTGGAAGCCCGGAAAGGAATGGCTAGGAGCGGGTTGCGGAGGGCGAGGGGGAGGTTGCTGACTAGCCGAGGCAGGCCGTTTATGGCCAGCCTGAGACGATTGCATCATGCAAACATTCGACAAGCTGGGATCAGTGACCGGAGGAGGGTAAAGATGAGGGAAAGTACCAAGCAAGGTGGAATCTTTGTAGACGCCGGGGGAGACACTGGTCAGAGAATTGACGGTTTGCTTGTTGGCTACAGAAGAGATGGTCGTCTCAGAGGAGGTTTGAGACGGCGGCTCATGATAAGATAGCTGGTCAATAGTGACTATCTTCCCATTGTGTGGGAAAGACATCTTGCGGAAAACCGCGGATGGGACAGCAGACATGGCGTAGGTGTAGCTTCGCCCCAATAGAATGTTGCAGTCTAGAGGGGCATCAATGACTTGACGTCCTTAGCAAACCGATCTTCACAGTGAGGGTGATGGAATGAGTTGAAACATTACGATGGGGCAGGGAGAGGCCTGGCAGTGCACTCTCAGGAGTGATCGTGGAAGGGCCCAGCTCAGGGGATCGTTGCTTCCAAACCGAAGCGGACATACGCGGTGGATGCCCCTGCGTCGATGATACCTTGGGGAAACTTGATAGCGTTTACATGTTTGTTGGGGTGGAGGCGACGGAAGGAGGGGAGGGAGTATAGGGTGGTCAGGTGGATTGGAGAGCTGGACAAACTCATGCAGTGGTCGGCCCCAGGATCTACGGCGCCACGGCGGATAGTAGAGCAACACTTCTTTTGGCATTGGTGGGAGCGGAGGGTTCGGTGTGGTGATTTAGACGGGGGCTCGCCAAATCATCTACTATACTGTACGATTGAGCGGCTCGACCAGAAGCAGCATTTCGGCGTAATGGACCCTTTGGAATCTTTGGGTGAACCTCAACTTTGGATTGAGGGATGTGTAAGGGGCCACTGGATGTCGAAAGAGGCTCTGTAGAACCTGAAGATGGGGGCTCGGGAGCAGACTGAGCAGGGGGCTTGGTGTACTGGCGAGACCGCGTTTGAAGGTGAAGGTCGACGGAAGGGGACGGATCGGAGTGCATCATGAGGATCTGGTAGTCAGAGGAACCAGAAATGGACGAGGGTGTGGCGGCATGGCTGGCAGGGGGGTGGGTAGCCACGAATCCATGTTGAGGGAAAGGATCGGTGAACACGACGATTTGGGTAGTGGCCACATTAGGAGGATGGTGGGGAGGTGCTCAACATTAAAACATTGTGACCCAGGCTCCACATCTGTGTCGCATGCAGGGTAAGGGCAATCGTGAGTGCTTGATGACAGTAAACATACTTAGCAGAAACAGAGCTTATTAATCTGAAACGGCCTTTTTATCATTGGTAAAATGTACGTGGGTGCTAATCTGTTCAGGGTCTACGACCGGTGGGTCTCGGTTACCGAGGGGCGGATGGGTTGGTTGCCTCTCGCCTTCTTTGGGAGGGGGATTAACGTACCCTCTTGTAAATCACACTACTGGAGAATTTGTAAGTGTTGCGAGATAGAAAGATAGCAAAGGCGGAAAACGCATATCTTTGAGGCTAGCGCACAGTGCGGATAAAAGTAAGGGTTGGGTTGGGCAGCATTGAGGTAAGCAGGAGGTTGGGCAAAAGGAGGAGGCATGCCGTATCCTGGATACATGTTGCCGAGAGGGGGCAGAGTGCTAGAGGTGCTGGCCCCTCCCTGAGGAGGGCCATGGCTCATAGGAGGGTGAGCAGAGGGGTGGGAAAGAGATCCAACAATACCGTCGGCGGAATGAGATGCCCCCGGGGCGTTAGCGCCACCGGGCCGGGGGATGTCGGGAAGAACGGTATAAACATAACCAGATTGAGCGTAGATCAGGTCATATTTTAAAGCTATTTGGAGGGCGGCTTCTTCAGATTGAGGAAAGTGAGAGGCGACATCTTTGCCGATGGGAGACGGGAGGGTGCGAAGGAACCGGTCCATGTAAACCCGATCTTCAAAGGGAGGGGCTCGACATAAGCTCCGTCTTCGTCGCCATTCCTGAACATGGGCAGAAAGGCGTGTGGAAGAGGATTGCTTAAATGAAGTCAAGAGCTCCGTACCAGTGTCCTATCGGAGAGGGAGCTGGAAGTACGACAAGAAGGCTTGGGCAAGAGTCTCGAACGTGGTATGGGAGGAAGTGGCCTGCTCGACATACCATTTAGAAGCTTCGCCGGTAAGCGTGTGTTGGAACAACCGAAGACGGATGGAGTCATCGGTAATGGAGTTGGAGGAACACCACATGTGGAAAGACCGGACGTGATTGGTTGGGTCTTCGCCATTAAGGCCTTCGAACTTAGGGATATCGGAGGGTAACTTGGTAGGCATAGTGGGCCAGGTAGTATTATGGTGAATGGGGTCGTTAATCAACTGATGGAAATCGGGGAGGCTGAGGCCTGCAATGTACGGCAGCACAGGGGTGGCCGGAGTAGTGGTTGTGACGGTTCCGCCAGAAGGAGGGCCGGTATTGGGGCCGCTAGCATTGGGCCCTGATCCAGACATGGTGAAGGTAAAAGGGGGAGAACCGGGAGGAGAAGGGGGACCTGAGGAATCGGGAGAGGAGTCGGAGTGCGGACTCGAAGGTGGACTGGCTCGACGACGACGGTGCGGAGCAGGTCGATCAACCAGGAACTGAGGATGAAGGCCAAGAAGTCTCCGGGAAAGGCGCCTTGGGGGCGCAATGATGACAGGAAGAAGGAAACCGACAAGGGCAGAAAGGGACAAAATCAAGAAGGTCAAGGGCAGATAAGGTGCAATGACGATTGATTTTAGAGTCTTTGCCAGGCGGTGTAAACCAGGCGCTTCTTCACTTAAGGTCAGTGTGTGGTGTGCGTTAATTTTAATTTTTAAACCCTTTCCGTTGTTGAGAGCAAAAAAGTGTGCAACGTAGCTGAAAAATAAACCTACAGAGAACAGAATAAAAATGTTGAAATAACAGAAAAATAACAGCTACATATGCATCTATCAAACCCAAGAAAGTGGGTCTCTCAAAACTATGCTGAAAAGAAAGGGAAAAACTATGGAAACACACACAAACGAAGCTCAACAGATCTAGGGTCAAAGGTGACAGAGATCCGGAGGATAAAGCTGCAGATAAGGGGTGCAGATCACAGCCAAGAGACAGGGGCAAGGTGGCTGGAAAAAAGGGAAATCAGCAAAAAGCCGGGAGGGGCAAGGCGGAGGCCTTTAGGGGAGGTCCAAACAAAACGACAAGAGGTGATTTGAAAGGAAAAGAGGCTGATTTCGATGGATCTGGAAGTGAGGTCACAGATCTGGAAAAAGAAAGGGCTGAAGCTCTGAAACCGACGGCTGAAACAGCTGAAACTCTTCCACAAAAAGTGGAGGGTACTAAAGCCCTAAGGGGCTGGGTTCCCACTTAGATGAGTAAAAACAGATCGGATCTTGGTCAAGGCGGGCTGAGACAGAGGCTGGAAAACCCTGGCAGAGGCTGCAGCAGAACCCAGAAAAATTACAGAAAAAATGCTGGAAAAAAGGCAGGTCGCAGGTTCTGACCTGATTTTGGTTGAGGTCGCAGGTTACAGGCTGAAAAGTGCGTCCGGGTCGCAGGTTTTGGGCCAAAAGGTGCGACCCCCCCGTTCCGGCTGTTTCGGCGGCAGATTTTCTGAAAAATTGCCGTCTCAGGTGCGGCTGGTGTCGCTTACCTGCGCAATAGGGCCACAAACACACGGAAGTTAGAAATTTTAGGTTTTTAGGGTTTTATGTGAGAAAAATGACATGAAAAGAGAAAAGCTAAGCAGCTAAAAAAGAAGCCCTAGGGCCTGAAGTAGCTGGATATGCAGGAATATGAAAAACGACAGCGGTCGTAATTTAAAACCCGTGTGGAGTCGCCATTTGTTAGTATGAATTCTTTGTCGAAGCGTACGAAAAAGAACCACTTTAGCTACGCATAACTAATAGCCCTAACAACGTCACAAGCCTTCCAAAGATACATTTTCACAACCAAAGCTTCAAGCTTTTGCAAAACACTAGTATGAATGGTCTCCTATGTAGCGACAACAACATCATGGATCAACCTGTTGTGTAGGAAACCGAACTATTCTCGACTGAAATGTTTAGAAAATAACCCTTTAAATCGATCTGTAATTGTCTTAGAAATGATTTTATATGTGATGTTACATAAGGCAATTGCCCAGAAACCTTGAAAATAAATAAAATGAACCTTCTTCGGGATCAAGAAAATAAATGTTGAATTTATCAAACCATGTACATGTCCCTCCTATTGTGCCTCCCTGACCATGTCCACTAAATACTGTAGCATATACTCAAAGAAATGTGTGAATAGCTCCAAAGTCCACTCGTCTGGGCCCAGATTTTTATCCTAGGAAAATGAGCACAAGACACTTTTTATCTCCTCCCCCATGATCAGACTATGCATCAAGGTGTTAGCATCCCCATCAAACATCTGTGGATATTCCGTCATACCCAAAATATGATCTGCCACATAATGGACTTGTCTATGGGCAAATAAATCCTCAAAGTACTGTGCCGCTTCATCTTGGATGTCAGCTGTAGTCAGAGAAATTCTATCCAAATGGTTGCAGATCTCCCAAATGGTGTTAACTTTCCTTTGCATGTTTGTGAAATTATGAAAATACTTGGTATTCTTTTCCCCAACCAAAAACCAAGTGGCATGACTCTTTAGTCGCCAAGACTTCTCATGTATCAGTAATATCTACCTCTTCCATTCTTCCAGAGCCTTCACCCTAGGCCACCGATCATCAGATATATGTCCAGCATCCAACTCCTCAAATATGGATGAAGCTTCCGCAATGATTCCCTTGAGTTCAGCCACTAGTAGAATTTTCTTTTCCCACTGCCACACCCACTCCCAGGTCTTAAGAAATTTCAACTTATCTACCATGTAAGCCATAGGAGAGGAACCAAGTGTCCCACACTGTGTAACCCAGAAGTCCGAAACCAGTTTAACAAACTCCACATCTTCTAGCCATGTACTATTGAACTTAAGATGAAACCCATATATAGGCACCTCAAATTTCTATTCGAGGATGATCAGTCTGTGATCTAATATTAAAAAATCCCTCACCCGAGACTTGACCAACCCCATAATTTTGAGAAACCCCTATTAAACCATAAACCAATCTAGTCTCTTTTCGATGTAATCAACTCCCTTCTGGATATTATACCAAGTGGGACAACAAAGCTAAGGTTTAATATCCTTTAGATGGTGAACAGAGAAAATTTCAGATATGAAATCCACCAATGGGTCATGTCTACAGTACATACCCCAGCCTTTCTCATGGGAGAGAGTACAATTAAAATCACCGGCAATAGCCAACATGGCCACCTTGAGAATATTGAAGTCCATAACCCTTTGACAAAAAGTCCTGCGATTGTAATATGGAGCATACATGTTAATAACATGTATCTCAGACATCTATCCACGAATGTAGCTCGACAAAAAAGTACCCGCAAATAACTTATACACTGAGAACTTAGCAACATCTGGATCCCACATCAATGCCACCCCCATGGATGAACACAACACATGAACAACAACAATGTGCCATGCTCAGAACATAGTATGGAAATATGCCAAGAATTCTCATGTATTAGTAATATCTGCCTCTTGCATTCTTCCAGAGCCTTCACCCTAGCCCACCGATCATTGGATATATGTCCAGCATCCAACTCCCCAAAGATGGATGAAGTTTTAGCAATGATGCCCTTGAGTATAGCCACAAGTAGACTTTTCTTTTCCTCCTGCCACACCTGCACCCGGGTCTTAAGAAAATTCAACTTATCTACCATGTAAGCCATATGAGAGGAACCAAGTGTCCGACACTGTGTAACCCAGAAGTCTAAAACTAGTTTAACAAACTCCACATCTTCTAGCCAGGTACTATTGAACTTAATATGAAACCCATATATAGGCACCTCAAATTTCTATTCGAGGATGATCAGTCTGTGATCTAATATTAAAAAATCCCCCACCCGAGACTTGACCAAGCCCAAAATTTCGAGAAACCCCTCTTAAACCATAAACCAATCTAGTCTCTTTTTGATGTAATCAAATCCCTTCGGGATATTATACCAAGTGGGACAAAAAAGTTGAGGTTTAATATCCTTTAGATGGTGAACAGAGAAAATTTCAGATATGAAATCCACCAACAGGTCATGTCTACAGTACATACCCTAGCCTTCCTCATGGGAGAGAGTACAATTAAAATCATCGGCAACAACCAACATGCCCACCTTGAGAATATCAAAGTCCATCAATCTTTGACAAAAAGTCTTGCGATTGTAATATGGAGCATACATGTTAATAACATGTATCTTAGACATCTATCCACAAATGTAGCCCGACAAAAAATTACCCGCAAAGAACTTATATGCCGAGAACTTAGCAATATCTAGATCCCACATCAATGCCACCCCCATGGATAAACACACCACATGAACAACAACAAGGTTCCATGCTCGGAACATAGTATGGAAATATATGTAAGTACGGTTAGCAATAGACATCATTTCCTGCACTATTACCATGATCAGTCCATTCTCAAGAAAAAATGATCTGAGAGAAACAAAATTAGAGTGGTTTCCCAACCCTCTTATATTCAAGGAGATACACTTCATCATTTAATGGTACATCCGGGAGATAATGCTCTAATTACCCAGTCATAGAAAATAGAAATGGGTACATCACGGAAATTTCCAACTCCAGGTTGGGAGGCATGCCAATCTACAAAATGACCCACAATTTGTTTCTTACGCCGAGGCCCCTTCCGGCGTGTAGTGATGATTCAAACTGATACAGGACTGACCTTTATTGATGATGAGACTATGGGACAGTTCAAAACAGTAAGACATTGCAGGTCCAAATTAGGTTTGGAGTCGAGGAAAGTGATATCACTATCAAAGGAATTATGGGGGGAAGTGTTGTGGCCAGCAACAA